>OX421448.1:25645845-25698345 GCA_949126865.1 Montipora capitata | reverse complement strand
TAGAGATATTTTAGCTGTTCATTCTAAAAATCCCATACAAGGGAGGAAAAGACATAAAGAGCAAAAAACGGCTTTTAAGTAAACTCGTGTGCACTGTTCGACGTTCGAATTTAGTTTGGGCCTTCAAACACAGTTGTTCCCCTTATACAAATACTTACAACTTGTGTTCTAACTTACGCTTTAATGCAAAGGGTAAAAATCATTGCGCTTCTACCTTTCGTTTATTTTGTCCACGGAGTCTCTTTAGGTAAAGGCTGTTTGACATCTAAGTGCGCGATTGAAGACGTGGGACATGATTGGTGCAAGGTCAAAACTGAACAAAGTCTCTCCACAGCCAAAAAGGAAGTTGATCAGGACCAGCATCTGTTATCTTCCGGATAAGTAGAAAGCTACAAACGGTCAGAGAAGTGACCTCGGGAATCCTAGTTCCATTAGGAATAGACAGGGTTTCAGGATCCATGTAATTAGGGTCAGTGTTAATAATGCAGAAATAATCATTAATTTCATCAGGACTGACGATAGAGCTGATAGATACATAAGTATACTTCCGGCCAGTTATTGAATTAACAATACTCCACCACGATTTACAGCCTTTATCTTTGTCGTTGATGCCATTTTTCACTGCTAAAATTTGATTTCTTCTAATCGACTTGCCATTTGGCCACTATCCCGTCTTAACAGCTTTCGTGTCTCATTAAGCAAGTGCTTCGCCAACGTTCACGAAAAAGGAGGGTCTCTTGAGGAAACTCTGACAGCGAGTGTAGGAAAAAGCAGGTTTACATACGAAGACACGAGTGTTTCAGAGCTATTTTTATCGTACTTTTTTGGCGAGAAAAGGTCTTCGGTACTTGGCTTTGCCGTATAAGAATTTCTAATCGAAAGGTCTGCGGTTTTCGGTCAAAGTGGGCTCAGGTTTTGGCATCACGTGACAAATGTCAACAGATCGTGAGCGGGGAGGAAGCAAGCTACTGCGTTTTTCTCTCTTGTTGAAACATTCCGTAAGCGCGTGCGTAAATGTTCTGGCTCTCGGATACTACGTACGATACTGGTTTTTACAAGGAATTGACATTTCAGTTGATTCTACAGGCATAAACGTAATGTAAGAACCGTGCATGTCTGGTCTTCCCGAGACAGAGGTGAGAGATGGTTTCAAGCAGACTGGGACGCCTAAAATGCTTTGTTGTCACTTAAGGCATGGCGGTTCACGAGTGAAGATATCGCTCTGGCCTTCTGTGGACGAAATTCCAGGACCTAGCGATACAAATTGGGCAGTTTTTGAAAGTTAAAAACTTCAATCGATGTTGCATTTTGCTAGTAGGACTGGGTGGCCCGACACTTATAAAAAATCTATGAAATGAGAATCGAAGCTTTTCCTTTTTCATGGAATGGTAGAATTGCCCAGAATTCTTTTTGGGCATGAAGAAGGCAACTTGAGAAGCACGAGACTGGCCCTCATCAAATGGCTGAAGCGCGGCCGGAGGAAAAAGTGAGAAGGAAATTTCTAGCCAGATACTAAGGACGGTAGCCCTAATGTATGCTCTTAACGTTGACTTTTGATTTCTGAACACGTTTTTATCGCAAAAAATTTGCGACAAACTAGTTCTTTCTTCGCTGCTATCCTCGTAGCAAAAACTGGCCTTTCGTAATTTTTCTTGTCAAAGGAACGGTATAATGTAAATATCAGAATACTCAGATTTATATTTGCAGATTACTTAAGTCAAACTCTACATCTCTATGCAATAAGCGCATTCAAATTTTCCTCATATTGTTATCTTTAAGAAAGTTATGAGATTTTTTAATTTCGAAGACATGTTTCGATGTTACAAACATATAAGTCCTAACGGTTTTTCAAATATTTTGTAACTGACGATGATGTTTGTAACTTCGAAACATGTCTTCGAAATTAAAAAATGTCATAACTTTCTTAAAGATAACGATTTGCTTTCTGCTGTCACGACCTTTTGTTTCCTCATATTACTATACAAAAGTCTGTTTTTTATTGATTTTCCTGCTACTGGATATGAAAAGTAAGTTTTCTTTCCGGACGGTCTTCTCGTCATGATCTCACACTTTTGTCTGATCTTAAGAACTTAAGAAGGAACAAAGCACCCGGCCCTGATGGCATTTCTGCTCGTAGCCTGGCCAATGCAGGTCCTTCGCAGCTGGACTGTCTACTATTAAAGTACGGTTTGGCTAATAATTGCATGGCATGGCTTCCCTGCGCATGCGTTGTGGAAAATGGCAAAGATTAACGCAATTTCTAAATCAAAGGAGAACTGTGAAGAAGTCGCGGATACATTGCTTACAAAACTATTTTATAAGGCAAATAATAACATTCTTCCAAACTGCCCTTCCAAGAACATCTTCAGAGAGAGAGAGAGAGAGAGAGAGAGAGAGAGAGAGAGAGAGAGAGAGAGAGAGAGAGAGAGAGAGAGAGAGAGAGAGAGAGAGAGAGAGAGAGAAAGTTCTTACTCATTACGTGGGCAGAATGTAGCTTCGATCCCGATTATTGAGGGACTCTTTCGTGGGTCAACCCTCTGGAATTTAGTTAACTTTAATGATAAAATTAACAATTTTCTTTTTAAGGAAATCAAAAGACGACTTATTACCAAAGAATATTTTACTTTACTTAGACTGGTTATAGCCAACTCGGCGCTTTGCCGCCTCGTTGGGGCAAATGCTTTACGGCCTCATCTGGCCGGAATGCTCGAGGCAACCAGCAACCAGCGTTAAGTACTTTTTTTGGCCAACGTTAACGTTAGCACTAACCAGGCTTCTAGCAAGCGGCCACTGGACCTCATTCATTCAAGAGCAGCGAGAATCATTTTCAGCCTTGATTCGTCCATTCCTGACAGTGAATGCTTTATTTGAATTCCCACTGGCCTTCCATTTCGTATTTTTGTAAGAAGTCTGTCCTTTTATTCATGCACAAAGTTTATTTTGATTCCCGGTCTTTTCTTCTGAAGATCTAGTGATTTTAAAGAAAGTCTCTAGCAGATCTTTACGTGCTGTTAATCAGGTGTTTATCAGTGTTGCCGGTAAAATCCAGTTCTCAGGTTGAATCCTCATTTTACCTGGGTAAATACGCACTCACTCAGATGAACTGAAGAAACTGTTTTTTTAGAGCCTAAATTAAGCCTAGAGAAAAATTAGGCTCAGGTTAGGATTAATTTTGGTTATTACACATTTATACCAATTGACTTATTACTGATACAAAAGTAAACAATGAAAAGAACTGTGTTGAACTGAGCATGTTCGTCGTTGTGTTATAGTGGTGAAGAGACAGGACTATAAATCTGAATGGTCTGAGTTCGAGTACCGGTAAGTGCACAGTACAGTTCTTTGTTCCCTTACTATGCTGTAATGTTGAGATAAGTGTATGAATACAGAAACGTGAAGAAGATGAGTTAAGGGAAGGGATAGGTGTTCTCAGTACTTTTTTGCATGGGGGTTGGTAGTTAACGTTAAACTACAACCCTGGTCAAAACTGTTAGGACAATTCGTAGGACCTGGAGAAAAACCTCGGAGCAACACAAGCACAACCCACTTATGGCATCGGCTCCGGGAATTGAACCTGGGCCTGCTCCATCCCTTCTCCCCTTCGGCACCTACTATAGAAACTAGGGGTACTACACTTCCTAGGTACTACTATACGTGCTACCCGTACTACAGCTGCTGTCATATTTTAGTATCACCCAACTAGTGGACTAATGCAAATGCTGCATTTTGATTGGCTACGCTACTAGAGGACTATTAATAATAGTCCTCGAGTAGCGAAAAGCGTGACGCTTTCTTTTGATTTATTCCCAAATAAATATATATACTGGACTCTCGGTTATTGCACTTCTTACAGGTACTATACGTACTAGCCGTACTACAGTTACTATTTAAGCAATGGAGGAAATTTTCCGTATTTCCATAGCCTCATCCAAACACGAGGGGGAGTTCGGAGAATTCAAGCGAGACAGTTATGTCTGTCGAGCAGTACAAGTCTTCCAACTCCCCCGAGTGTTTAGATGAGGTTATGGAAACACGGAAAAAAAGTCCTGGATTGTTTTTATAAAATATTTCTCAAAGATAATTCGACAAATGAAGGAAAATTTTTTTTTTTTTACTTCTTGATTGAAACAGATTGTCTTGATATACGCTCATATTTCCTACCAGCCAATCAAAACGCGCGTCTGATAACACATAACCAATCAAAATTCGTGTGATTTCACAGCCATGTTTCCAAACTCTCATCTAAACACAGCTATTGACCAATAAGAGTGCGCGCACTATCGTAACTATTTTATAACATAAATTAGTATATACTTGACCCTCGGTTATTGCATTTCTAGCTTTCTGATTGGCTCGCCAAATCCCGGTTATCAGCAACAACCAAGTTTTTATTCTATATGGAAAGCAGTGCGCCAAGCCGGTCAGTGTTTCAATACAAATTTCTGCGAGAATTTTAAAAATTAAGTTTTGTCCGGTGAAATGGCTGAAAACAACAGCTTTGGAGAAATGTCTCCCTCGAATGTACAGCAACTTTTGGACAATGCAACAATGCTGTCCCGGAAGCTACAAAGAAAGCCACAAAGTTGGGCATAAACAAATTCAATGGTACGAAACTGTGAAGTTCAAAAGCTTGTAATTCTCCGGTGTTTTCGCGTAATAAAATTAGCGCCGTGAAGTATTTACTAAAACAATTATCCCATTCGTGCTTATTGGATATGAGGCGAACATTGTCAAGTCTGCGTTAAGTGCCTCGTGCCTCTCTTATCCAATGCGCACTCTGGCCAGGACAAAATGTGTACCGATACATGGCGTACCATAGGGGGAAAGGGGGGGGGGGGGGGGGGGGCGGCTTGAGGGGATGGGGGGGTGGGTGATTTAAAAAAAAAAAATCCTGCAAGCGCTTGTTGGAAGAAAAAAATTGCATGCAGCGCAAATGAAATCATGAGAAAAAAAAATCTTGCACTGCTGCAAGCAATTAAGAAAAAAAAATGTTGCAAAAGCTGTTTCATCATTCCTGGGGGGCTTTACAAAATCCCAGCAAAACTGCAACCATTCCGGATAATCTGCAAGCCAGCGAGCCACTCTGGTTAGCCTATTAAAATAACACATTGATTGACATAAATAACACTCTGGTTAGCCTAAACGTCACACCGGTTGGCCTACAGTTAGCTTAGGTAGCTTGCGGTTTGCCCTTGCTCATGCAAGCCATTACGGTTCGCCTAAATTACACATTGGCTAGCCTAGTTAGCACTGCAGTTAGCCTACAGTTCTTAGAACTATTACTGCAATAACCACAATGTAAATGTAAATACATTCCGTAAATGTAAACACGACACTTTTTTGAGGAAAAAAAATCCTGAAGAGAAATGAGGAGAGAAAATATCCTGCAGAGTATTTAGGAGGGAAAAAATATCCTGCCCACCAAGGTTGCTAGAAAAAAAAACTTGCTAACCAGAAATCATTTTTAAGTACATGTAAGGTTGTAAATCAGAGGACTGAAAATATTCGATTGGTCAGAGTGGACATCTGGAATGGTGTATTCCCGCCATCGAATTTTATAGCAAGTTGGGAAGGTCCCTCATACCCTTTCCAGTTCGTGGGGCCCGTTTCCCGAAATTCGAAATACCTCTTCAGGCACGAAAAGGCAATCCGATCTCTTAGTATGTTTTAAAAATATAGTAACTAAAAACAGGAGCCCATAAAAACAAAATGGTTGTGAAAATTGATGGCTTAAAAATTCTCGTTTTCAAGATACAGACCCGAGAAGTTTCGGGACTTTCGAGAGGCGGGAGAACGCCTGATCTCAGGTTGTCGAGAAACGGGCCCTGCAGTCATCATCCAGGGTACCTTGCGAGGGACTTGCGCTCGATTCAAGACATTATGTTCTCAATATTTTCTCCTAGCTTCGCTGTGCGCACTAGAAGTCGAGTTGCTTTCCTCGTTAGCTCTTTTCGACGGTTGTCGGGAATCGACTTGAACAAACCGTGTCAGGAGTTGAATTTCATCGACGGCCATCGAGTAAATCCTGCCAGCAATGAAGACGAGAGCGAAATTTACATCGTGGAACCAGCCACAGGAAGGATCCTTTGTGAAACACAAGGATCGGGGAAACCAGAGGTGGATCGTGCTGTGCGATCTGCAAAGAAAGCCTTCAATTCGTGGTCGGCAATGTCGGGAATGGAACGGGGTAAGGTCCTTCGCGAGGCAGCCAGGATTATCAGGGCAAAGTTGAAGGAATTAGCCACTATTGAGGTTACTGACAATGGTAAGATTTAAGGATATTTCCTTTAATTATATAAAAGGAGTCAAGTATTATAATTAACGTTCAAAGGAAACCAACGTGGTCGTAATTGAAACCCATGCGCGCAATTGTTGTTCAACTGGGAATGTACTGGACTTAAGAATTTTGAGATCTCTTGAACATTAAGTTGTTGGCATTTGTCTTTTTTTCTAAATAAGTCTCTCTTTTCATGATTTTAATCCCCACTTTGAGATGCATGCTTCCTGATGTTTTTAGGTAAGCCATTCCATGAAGCCATTTGGGATATTGAGGGCTGTGCAGATGTTATCGACTACTATGCTGGTCTTGCACCAACAATCAGTGGTAAACACATCCAGCTTCCCAATGGAAATTTTGCGTACACCAGAAGAGAGCCTTTGGGAGTAGTTGCAGGTAACGTTTTTGTTGTAGACTTGTGAAAACACAGTAGGATGTGATTAGCCCAGTGACACTTGTAGTTTTTACTTTTCTCTATTTGTTTATAGTAAAGTGACAGGGTGTGGGAGGCGTGGTGGCCTCATGGTTAGAGTGCTCGACTCCGGATCAAGTGGTCTGGGTTCGGGTCGTGGCCGGTGACATTGTGTTGTGTTCTTGGCCAAGACACTTTACTCTCAGTGTCTCTCTCCACCCAGGTGTATAAATGGGTACCGGTGAAATGCTGGGGGTAACCCTGCAATGGACTAGCATCCCATCCAGGGGGGAGTATAAATACTCCTAGTTGTTTCATGCTACGGAAACCGGAGATAAGTGCCGGCCTGATGGGCCTTCTGGCTCATAAGCAGTGACTTTAAAGTGACAGGGCGCTTGCTGCTCTAGCTCCAAGGCTTTTGAATTCTCGTCCTGTCAAAATTCGATACATAAGCAATATCAGTGAATTTAAGGACCAACGAAAAGCTCACTTTTTTGAGCAAGTGTTTAACGTTTTAAACACATTTTATATTTTATTATTCTTTTTATAGTATTTATCGGTATGTCTCATTTAAGTGTATATATTTATCTAGTTTTCAAACAGCTATGTAGTTTTTATTATTGTGATGCGCAATAGATCATTTTAACTTTATTTTTCTCCCAATAATAATAATAACAATAATCATAATCATCATCATTGTCATCATCAGTTGACTGAGCACCAGGCGTCTATGCAGAAGGTTGTGAGTTCGACTTGGGCTGTACCAACACTCAGGGTCTTTAAAGAACTGAATAGAGTGTAATGTGAAGTGCTAGATTTCTATCCCATATGAACCATGTGAACGTTAGCCCTACTGATGGAAATGGGCCCACACAAGGACAGAGAAAAACTCTGATCAGGGTGGGAATTGAACCCAAGACCTTCGGGTTAGATCTCCGCCGCTCTACCGAATGAGCTACAAGGTCAGACGGGAGCAGGCCGTGGGAACTGAAGATGTTAAAGTCACGGCAATGAACATGTACAAGTACAAGGAAAGGTGACGTTTTTACAAACGCTGGCCGTGTAGCACTTATATTTTAAACAGAGTTAACTGAATAGAGTGTAATGTGAAGTGCTAGATTTCTATCCCATATGAACCATGTGAGCGTTAGCCCTACTGATGGAAATGGGCTTACACAAGGACAGAGAAAAACTCTGACCAGGGTTAACTCTGTTTAAAATATAAGTGCTACACGGCCAGCGTTTGTAAAAACGTCACCTTTCCTTGTACTTGTACATGTTCATTGCCGTGACTTTAACATCTTCAGTTCCCACGGCCTGCTCCCGTCTGACCTTGTAGCTCATTCGGTAGAGCGGCGGAGATCTAACCTGAAGGTCGTGGGTTCAATTCCCACCCTGGTCAGAGTTTTTCTCTGTCCTTGTGTGGGCCCATTTCCATCAGTAGGGCTAATGCTCACATGGTTCATATGGGATAGAAATCTAGCACTTCACATTACACTCTATTCAGTTAACTCTGTTTAAAATATAAGTGCAACACGGCCAGCGTTTGTAAAAACGTCACCTTTCCTTGTGTCTTTAAAGAACTAACGAGAAAGTGCTGCCTTTGCAATGACGTCTGCAAATGGTTAGACTCTCTTGTTGTCTCAGATAAAGAAGGATAAACCGGAGGCCCTGTCTCACAACCCTTCAATGTTCATCACCCTTTGGGACAAAAGAACCCACACACTGTTTGCAAAGAGTAGGGCATGGAGTTTCCAGTGTTGTGGTCTGTTCTCTGTGGTGTATCATGGTTGGGAGGGTAAATTCTCGGAGATCCTAACTACATGTACATCAAGCTACTCTAAAATTAAAGGGTAAATAAAGATATGATGATGATGATGTTGATGATAGTGAAATTATAATATTACATGTATGTCTCCATGAGTTCTTTATACTCTTCCCGATTCCACTTTTTTATGGTTCATTTAGGCATTAGGCATTTTTGCTGTTGGCATTCAAAGGACCACTGTGAGGAGCCCCCTCTGTATGGTTGTCCTCTGGTCCATCTTGCTCAAGAGCATTGTTCCAGTAGCATACTTTTCAATCCCAGCCTGGTTTCCCACTGGAGATCGTGCCCTTGTTCATCTGTGCGACGACTGATACAGCACGAAAATGTGTTTAAACTTCTTGTCATGTAACAGTATGGTACTCATAACCTTGAGGCGGGGCCCTTACTGGGTACCGTTAGCCAGAGCCCGCTGAGCCCAGAGCTTGGGTGGACCAGGGGTGACTACTCCCTGAAGTTGATAATACATATTACTACCACTACCCCATTATTAATAATGATACATCTAACATTTAAAATTTTCTGTACTTACTCAAAGGTATAGGTGCCTGGAACTACCCTTTTCAAATTTGCACTTGGAAGGCAACTCCTGCACTAGCCTGTGGAAACACTATCGTTTTTAAGCCTTCACCCCTCACTCCATTGACTGCCATCTTGATTGCTGAGATCTTCTCTGAAGCAGGGCTTCCCAATGGGGCTTTGAATATCATTCAGGGAGGAGGTGTAACTGGTCGTCTACTGTCATCACATCCTAATGTTGATAAAGTGTCATTTACTGGATCTGTGCCTACCGGGAAGAAGGTAACTTGGTTGACCAGGAAAGTGTAATGTTCTTAAACTCAAAGTGCAGTTGAGCTCAAGAAAATTCATTTTATGAAGTTTTTTAGTCTGTAGCAAAGATAATTTATGTTTTTGACCTCCAACCAATGTAGATACATTTGTAAGCATTATTCTGAAGCGAACTGACAAGTGCCTTTGAAAAATTGGAAAGGTTCTTTGCAAACAGGAATGAAAACTTCAAATGATCATTTGCATATCTCTTCATACCATCTTAGCCTACAATGTATGTTGTCAGTGTTTGTTTTCCTTTTTACTGAAATAGGTCATGGCAGATGCTTCTGGTGGTGTAAAGCATGTCACCCTTGAATTGGGAGGGAAATCTCCTCTCCTTATTTTTGCTGATGCTGATCTGGAAAATGGTGTAAAAGGAGCAATGATGGCTAACTTCCTGACACAAGGAGAGGTACATTTGTACACATCTTTATAATATTACATTTTTGTACACTTTTTATGATTTCCTTACCCTTCACTATCAAAAAGTATCCTCTCTTTCTTGTATTGTGATCACAGTCATGCAAAAGCCTTTTATGACAGAGTATTAACAGCAGGGAGATCTTTGCAGGAGTACATGTATTTTCCATCTCTGGAATCGGTTGAGGAATAAGAAATGGCAAATTTGACTCTAAGTTGCTCACACTCTTGTTATCTTGTAACTTGTTATCTTGATACCTTACTTGTAATTAAGAATTATTTTTCTCTCTGTTACTTTCAATTCACTGCCTTATTGACTTATTTGAGATGCATTTTACCTGTTATATGGATTATTGTCTACTTTTTTTTACATGGTTTTGGATGATGACAATTCTTGTTTTTTTTTCAAATGGTCAGCATTCCGTAGACTAGATACAGTACTTGGAGATACTTGGATGAAAAAAATGCATTCTTTCTTTCTTTCTTTCTTTCACTGTTCTCTGAACATTTTAAAAAATACATGTATATGTTTTCTAGGTTTGTTCAAATGGAACGCGTGTGTTTGTGGAGAATACTATTTTGACTGATTTCCTGGAGAAGTTGGTGGAGCGAACTAGAAATATCATTGTTGGTGATCCTATGGACCCAAGCACTCAGATGGGGGCTATGATCTCGAAGGAACATCTTGAAAAAGTGCTGAACTATGTGGACACCGGCCGAAAGGAGGTGAGAAAACACCTTGAACCTGCCAAAATCCTGAATTCAGGATTTGGAAGTCCAAAATCTTGAATTCCAAAATCTTGAATTCAGGATTTTGGCAGTCCAAAATCTTGAATTCAGGATTTTGACAGTCCAAAATCGTGAATTCAGAATTTTGGAAACTTAACTCTAACTCTATGACATAACTCTATGAAAACAAATCTAAGAATAGCTGTCCCCAATGACCTCTTTAGCTTGTGCATTTTGTTTTTCCATTTCAGACCACGTGATGTTACTCTAGGGTGCAGTTTCTTATGAAAAAAGCAAAAGGAAAATTCCCTTAGGAACATCACGTGGTCTGAACGGCAAAACAAAACGTACAAGCTAAAGAGGCCTATTACAAAAGTACTACACCTTTTACCCTTCATTAACAGAAAAATAGAAATTCATTTATTTTACGGGAATTCAATAACATCTTAGGAAGTACATATTCACTAAGAATGTTCATTTTAATCATCCGTTGGTTCAATTTCGCAATTATCGTGCTAATACAACATCTTCAATAACATCGTTGGAATGTCACTTTCTTTATTGCAAAGTCTATTATGTGTTTGGGATAACATTAACATTAATAAATTAATGAATATAATAATAATAATAATAATAATAATAATAATAATAATAATAATAATAAAATTACACAAGTATTTTTATCAGCTAAAAAAAAAACTATTAACTTGTTTCAATAGAGGTAGAAAATATTTTCCTCCAATGTTACTTATAGTACAACCGTAAAAACATTACTGTGTTTATTGCATGAAAATTTCAATCCCTCAGAATCAACATTGATATAATAATAATAATAACAATAATAATAATAATAATAATAATAATAATAATAATAATAATAATAATAATAATGAATAAATAAATATTAAAATTTAAAAATCTTAAAATAAATAAAATAATATATTAACAAAGTCGACAAAGAGAAACTGCATGGAAAAAATGCTATCATCTAGAAAACCAAAAGAGGTGTGAAAAGTAATTCATCGTATCTTACATCCAAACCCCCAGCGGATAAGTATGCAACCGGACAAGTTAAACAATTTCTTTTCATCTACGGCCGAACGCACTATTGGCATCAATGCTCACCATGTTGATGATTATTCCTCAATCATAAAGCTGATTGAATCACTCCCCGCAAACTGTGATAACGGGTTTCAACTGAATCAGGACCGTTACTCTTAAAGACGTTATCTATAAATTACGCAACATTCGATCAGACTGTTCCACTGGTCCTGATAACATTCCCGCAAACATAATTGAAATGGCTGCAGATTATTTGGGGTCTCCACTAACTGACGTCATCAACACCTGCATCAAGAACTTATACTTTCCATCGGCCTCGAAGCTCGCGCGCATCTGCGCGATTTCTAAAGAGAACCAGTTTAAATCTGAGAAAGATTTACGACCTACATCAATACTACCAGTGCTTTCAAAGGTATACGAAGGGCTGATTTTCGCCCAACTTTCTGATTTCATTGATAAGAACAATGTTTTCAACAGCAACATTTCTGCTTACCGAAAGGGCCAATCGACCATTACTGTACTTCATACTATATGAGATGCCACGGTAAAAGCTATGAAGCGTTCGGAGGTAACTATGATGATTTTGGCCGATTTTTCTAAAGCCTTTGACATGACTTGTTTCAGAAATCTCATCACCAAGATTCTCTGAAGAGTTCCTGATATGGACAGTTAATTATGTGACGTATCGTAAACTATTCGTACAGATCAACGGCACGTGCTCAGACGTTAAAAATGTAAATTTTGGGGTACCGGAAGGCTCCATTCTAGGTCCAGTGTTGTTTAATATCATTCTATGAGATCTTTAGGAGAATTTAAATGCTTTCAGTATGCGGACGACACAACAATCTACGATCATGCCAAAATATCTGATCTTAATAACTGCAGAAACGCTATTTCCCAATCAGTTACTAAACTAAGTGTCTGGTCTCAGGAGAGTATCCTCCTTGCCTTTAATAACGACAAAACCAAGGTTATGATCTTATCCACCTCACAAATGTCCAGAGTACATCACCTTGACGAGTACGATCCTAATAATATCTCCCTCAGTGGTTATAAATTAGAACGTATTCAATCTTGTAAGCTGCTTTCATGGAATTCTCATCAGTGAACATCCTAAGTGGGACAATCACATCAAGCACACACTGAGTATCTGGATGTTACACCATCTTATCAATACTGAGAAAACTGAAAGATCTTGCTAAATACGAGCTCAGAAAGCAACTAGCAGAAACATTGATTTTGTCAAAACTAGACTACATGTATGCCGACCTGGTCTGTTAGCCTCTACCACAATTTCTACTACGCCGTCTGCAACAAGTTCAATTTGCAGCTGCAAGTTTTGTACTCGGTCGTTATGTTAAGCCGCGTGCAAATGAACTGGATTTGTCCACTGTACAAGCTTTCAACATGTTGAGCTCAACAAGTTGAGCGCATTTGAACACCCTGTTGAAAGGTGTTGAGCGGTATTGAGTCTTGTTGAGTCAAACTTGAAACTGGTAAAACTTTTCGCTCAACACGGCTCAACATTTCCTTTGTTTCGCGGTCATCCATGTGTGGCTCAACAAAGTCGAGTGCATTTGCACAGCAACGCTCAACATGTTGAGCCCTCGCACGCGCAGTGCCCAGCGTATACATCCATCACCTATGACAGTTAAGCTTTCGATTGTGCTGTTGTAGGGCTCAATCATTCCTAGTATTTCACAAAAATTGCCATGGTTCATTCACATCATTTCCCTGTAGCCTGCAGTGTCCTCGATCATGAGCTCTTTCACTATGTTGTTGTAGCATCCTTTACTGGTTCTCCGCCGAATCTACGCTCTTGTTTTACCACGTCGTTTTTTTTACTTTTTGTCCTCATCAATGAGTTCGCTTACTAGAAGTGCAGCCAAGCATTCTCGTGTTCTGAGGAGATGAATATACCTAAAATTCTCAGCCATGATTCAACATGAGCCTTTGTGAATTCTTCGGAATGCTCAACATGTTGAGACATTGTTGAGGTCATTTGAACACCCTGCTCAACAACACCTCAACAAACACTCGACATGTTGAGAGCTTGTACAGTGGACAAATCCAGTGCATTTGCACGCGGCTTAAAAAACTTTCCGGACGTACTTAAAAGCGGATGGCTTCCAGTTAAGGAGAGAAAAGATCTCAACCTCCTGAAATCATGCTTTAAAGCTTTGCGCAATACTGAGCCAAATTATCTAAAATAAAATAAAAAAACAGGAATGTCACAAGGAACTGCGCTGAAGCAACTCTATTAGATTAGTGGTCCCGACCGAAAACGGCACTTTCCAAGATAACGCGTCTAATTTATTTAACAATTTACCAGAATCTATTAGAAATTTTAAATATTACAGAACTTTTTAAGACTTTCAAAGAATTTTTATGTAATAAAGTAGTTCAGCTCAGTTTCTTTTTTTAGCCACCTTACATATACTTAGTACTGCATAAAAGAAGAAATGACACATGGCAAAGGAGCCCAAAAGAAGCTAAAAGAAACCATGGGGCTTATAGAACCTGGACCCCCTCGTTACAAGAAAAAAATACATAACAGAAGGAGCTTACATGCATGGAGTGATGGACGTACATGTAACTGCATAAATAAATTACCATTAGACATAACATTAGCTAGATGTTTCCGTTATTTTGACGCTAGTAGTAAGTAGTGGAAGGCATTAGAATTTGATTAATAACAACAAAAGATAAATTTTAATCTTATATTGAAAGAATATAATTAACTTTAAGGAGCATTTCGAATGTCCGAAGTCAACTTATTGAAGAAAAACTGGGCCTTGATACATTACGGGAAATTTCCTTATTTTAGTACGGCAATATGGGATATAGAATCGGTTTGAACTAGTATATATATAGTGCTATAGCTACATGTATGAACCTGACTCGTACGTAAAGATATAAAGGTATAAGATTGCTAAAGGAGGCAGGAAGTTAGTTATTATTATGAGAGTACATAAGTTTACCTATTGTAGGTGCAAAGAACAAATATCAACAAACTTTAGAATTTTTAGATCTCGAAATAATGGATCAGTATATGCATCAAAGGTAACACAAAGCGATTAGTTAATTTTTACTGTAACTTTTAATTCATTAGGTTATCTCTGTTGATTATCTTTAACTGTAAATAATGAAATTTGACAGAGAAAAGCCACCCAGTGGATCTGTTGAATAAACCATTATTATTATTATTATTATTATTATTATTATTATTATTATTATTATTATTATTATTATTATTATTATTGTTATTGTTGTTGTTGTTGTTGTTGTTGAGGAAATTAACTCATACATTTCCCAAATTACCATATTATGCCAAAGTGGGCTCATGTTACATGAATTATAGTGGCAGGCATAACAAAGCGAATAAATGCAAAGTCAACAGATTATGCCATTTTTTACCGCAGCTTCACATACACAATTCCGTTAGTTGGACATGGTCAAGAGCTGGTGTCTTACACCTATAAATCATGAGACTTCCTCAATAATCATCACACCTTGAGTCACACTATTATGAGGGTCTGTTCTGCTGAGCCAACCAAGGTAAGCTAAGGCGCCAGTCCAATAGCTGAAATTCGAGGATGCCAGTTTGGAATTTGGAATTCGATTTCGATTTGGCAGTATGCTGTGTTCAGTTTGTGTTCGTTTACAGTCTACATGCACTATACAAAGATATAAACGACAGTGTTATTGATGTTAATGTCATTTCAAACACAAAATATAGTACTTAAGATGTTATTGAATTTTCGTAAAATAAACTGAATTTCTGTTTTCTGCGGTTAATGAAGGGCACAAGGTGTAATATAATTTCTTTCCCTGTATTGAGTTGCTTAAGATATGGAACATTCTCTAGGGCGCAAAAGTTCTTTGTGGAGGTGAACGCCTAAAGCTTGAGGACCCCAGACTGGCTAATGGATTTTTTATGTCACCGTGTGTGATGTCTGACTGCTCAGATGATATGACAGTTGTCAAGGAGGAGATATTCGGTCCTGTCATGACTGTGCTTTCATTTAACACCGAAGACGAAGCCATATCGAGAGCAAATGCCACTGATTTCGGACTGTCAGCTGGGGTTTTTACCAGGTACGCTTACATACTAAAATTTATGATGTTTTGTTTCCAACTGCTAAACAAGGAAAACCGTAACATCGCAATGCACATTGGTAAGGTCGGTCGGTTTCAGTGTTGAAACCAAAAACAATTTTGAAACATTCCTGGTTGACCTGGGAACTTTTAAAACGTGGATTTTCATTACGACTGCGAGTAGTTTCGAACGAGCCAGATGTCGTTATTGGAGGCCGTCAGATCCGACTGCAAAAGTCCTCGTTTCTTCTTTACAGTGGAAAGGGAGCGCTTCAAAAAGCGCTCAAAGTTAATTTGAGTATTCGGACATTATTCTAACCAAGGAAATTTCTTTAATTTTGTAATCAACTATTGTTTTGTATGACTTTATATTTCAACTGTTCAATACCCTGATTTCGAGAAATTCTTTAAAAATTTCCAGGTTATTCCAAGAAAATTTTGAATACCCTTCCTTTCACATTGCCTCAAAAACTGTTCTCATTAAGTAATTGTAGGTCATTTTTCCGATCTCCTGACGAAACTAATTTTTGTATTTTCAGAGATTTAACTCGTGCCCATCGAGTTATCGCTCAACTGCAAGCAGGATCTTGCTGGATCAATAATTATAATTTGACGCCTGTTGAGGTCCCGTTTGGTGGCTACAAGATGTCTGGCGTGGGACGCGAACTGGGTGAAGATACCATCGAATATTACACGCAGGTCAAGTCAGTTTATGTGGAAATGGGAGATGTGGAGTCCCCTTTTTAGACATTCCGAGTGTAAAGATGACACGTGCATATTGCATAAATTGATCTAGCCCCTGGCTACTATAAAAATAAAATTAAAATATGTTATCCTCTGTGCAGAGGGCACTACCGGAGTACCCAGAGAAACACAGCATTTTGTAGGTTTAGGAGCCCATGGACTCCTGGTGGGGTAGAAAACCAACAAATGCAACTAACGTATGAAGCTCAGAAGACCAGAAGCTTGGAAGCCGGGTCTCTTTGTGGAAGGCGAGGACCACTACACCACTACGCCATCCTTTGCTTCCTTTGACTTTTTGATGAAGGTAAAAAAAAAAAAAAACAAGCAAGTGTGGGCCAGAAAATGAATAAAGAGGGTAGTTTCTAAAGAAACTGTGGTGCTGCGTCGGTGGGGTGATAATGTAAATTGACCACCGTATAGGGATTCTAAACGCTGACGTTTCGAGCGTTAGCCCTTCGTCAGAGCGAAGACCAGGTTTGGTTAGTCTTGCTTGTGATAACACAGAAAGTTAATTGATTGATTTAAATGCAGGCGATGATAATATAAACCGCCTTGCCATATCAGAGAGGGTTTTGATTGGCGGCTTTTCTCTGACATAAATTGGTTCGAAGAGGGTGTCAGATCATCGCAGTGGGTGACAAGAATAATAGACAATGAAAATGTACAATTCAAACTCAGTCTTGTCAATCTCCTCTCCGGAGCCTGGCGATCAGCATGCATCCGTCAGTTCCAGTAGTGTAGCAGCTCTCGTAACCTGCTATGTTTGTTATTGTAAGCAGCTTCTATTGTTTCAATTGTTTAGTCTTTTGTTTTTTGTCAATGGTAGCGAGCCAATCACATTATACGTTACGAGAGTTGCTACATCACCCGTCAGTTTTACTTGGGCGCCAAAAGTCTTGGATTGCATGCGCTGACCAAAAGGAAAGTAGGGTCTCGGAAGGAGTTGGTAGGTCTGGCATTAAACCTCGGTGATCAGATCAAGTTGAAGTAATTGCTTTTGACAGCGTATTGAACCGTAACTGAGGACTTTTTTTTTAACAATACTGGTTCTTCGGATAGTCATTTTAAAAAGTTGTACACGATTTCAAAACCAAACAAACAATGAGCTGCAAATTACAGCTCACTAAAGTGACTTCTTTGCCGGACAACAGTTCAGCGTATCATGTTTTGTCACGCTTTCGTGGTTCTGGCAGTGGACGAAACAGATCATTAAGAATGGTATTCAGAAAATCGACTCAAAATAAATAAAAAGACAAGCCTGTTGACAAATAAGTTTATCAGAAAAAATAAAGTATAGTTTTTATTAATAAAAACTCTTAAAAGACTCTTGCGCACTTTTACAGGCACTGCAGTGCACAATTTGACCAACGAAAACCGAATTCAGTTTTTAAGTTAAAACCAATTTCCACTTTCTTCAGTCTTCTTCAGCAGGTTATTAACAGCGTAAATGATATAACGTTTGCTTTTTATTCCTCGCCCTCTGTCTGTTTTGATAATTTATTTTATTCTCAGGACATTTTTGGACTTATTTGTACAGGAATGTAAAGAAAACTTTCATATTGATCATGTTAGTGCTGAAATGGTTACGTCTGGAACCGTAGATACAAACAGGTCTGATTGCTGAAAGTTTTTCCTACCTTGATCTTCCTAAAAGGCCAAGACGATAACTGAGAATATTGGTTTTTTTTTATGTTACTGCATTTATTGAAGTGGGAACTTTGTTTCTGAATAGAACCCTTCATTTTCAATTGCAAGATCGGAAATGCTGAGTTTATGTGGTCGCGTATGTTGATTGTTTGAAAAGTCTTTGAAGTTGGTGACATTGAGAATCATCGCTGGCATTTCTATGGTGCGGTTCGGATAAGAGGAAGGCTTCTCATCATCTGTTTCACCGATTAATCCAGCAAAAATAAAGTAACCGAGTCCGGCTCCGACAACTACAGCAACACCAAGATAAACCTGATACGTCATCACCACCAGCATAAGAAGGTATCCCAAAACCACTTGCAGGATGTGCATAATGGTTTGCGACCAGTGATGAATGCTGCAAATGTTTGCTCTGCAAGAAAGAACAAATATATTTGAATTGCGGGTCTCCAACGGGATTCAAACCCATGACTTCTGCGATGCTGGTGCAATGCACTTCAAATATATATGTATACGCTTATTTCATCGAGTCCTTTCACGGGAACACATGAGCTTCATAGCATAGTTGGTAGAGCATTGTTCCGGGTTCGCAGAGCTCACTGGTTCGAATCTCGTTGGAGCCTCCAGAATTGTTCAGGTGTCTGTAAGAGACAATTGCCAGTGTGGACCGCTTCTCCACTTCGTCGAGAAAGAACAAATGAGGTAATTATTGCACCAAACATCTTTTACTGCAAATGCAGGGAGTAATACAGACTTTAAGTTCCCCAGGAATAAGAGAAACCCTTCACGCTTTTTAATTCATTTGCTTATATCTTACCCGCGTTGTTTTTTTCTGTTGCGCGAGTGCATCAACTTGGCTCTGTAGATTTTTAGGCCTTCGTATAAAAAGGACACAAAGAGGACGCCAATACATGAACCGATCAACACTGAAATGGTCAAAAACACAATGTTATCTTGTTATTCTCTCATCCAGTCTTCTTTTAACATCTGTCGTAGTTTCAAGAGAACGAAAGCAAAAGCAATCGCAAGGTTTCGTTCCTCTAGACATCACCTTTCGAAGATACAGAGGGAATTAGTACAAGCGAAAAGTTCGCGGAAAGTCAATTCAGGGCTTTTGATTCGAAAAACGTACGCCAGGAGACAATCACTATTCTGGGAATACTGGGGGTTTGTAACTACGATAGACAAATTATGTATAATATAACATTTAATATACTGCTCTAATGGCATGGCTGCTCTCCCCTCTCCTCGGCAAATGAAGTGTTTCTTGTGCAGTAAACGACGATTGCACTATGCCAAATCTTCCAACTAACAAAAAGGACACTTTTACAGTGATGCCAACCTCTGGAGATCTAAAATCTGGAGATATTTTCCATCTGGTCTCCCCCAACCCCCCCCCCCCTACGATTAACTCACCCATTCCCCCTTCCCCCCAAAAAACGCACTCACCTACCACCTAAGAAATGCATCAACAAACAATGAAACGAGTTTGAAAAAATCATAACTGGGGATACAATTTGCGCCTCCAATGGAGCAAAGTCTCCTGAATCGTTTTTATCCGGGAGATTTGATGACCCGTACGGGAGACCGGGAGATTCGTTCCGTATCCGGGAGACTCCCGGATAATGCGGGAGAGTTGGCATGTATGCTTTACGGACCTTATTTTTAAGAACCGCCCATCTAAAAACCACGTATTATTCCGTGCATTTGGCTGTTTTGCTTAATATACATGAAAGAAACCATTTGTTGCCCCGGGCTTCCGATCCCAGCTGTTGGAAGGCTAGAGAACAAATCGCCGGACTATCTTTTATAAAATTAATACTACACTGAGGTGACTTGCTCAAGGGTTCAGGAAAAACGAGTTTTTAATAGTTGCGGCCTGAGAGTATTGGTATTTTACCTTTCGTTGAATTAATATTCCAAGGTTCAAAGAGCAGGTTGAGATCGGTCCTGAGATGAAACATCATCTAAAGAAAATCAAAATTGTTCGTAGATTAATTGACAAATTTAAGTAATGCCTCAGAGAAATAAGGGCCAGTATGAAGTTGAAGGGTTCAACTTATAAAATGAACATTCTGACTGAGATCGACTAGAAACGGAACGAGATCGACTAGAAACGGAAATCGGTCCGATCCAAGGCAATGACCGCTACTTCAATCAAAACAGTTCGAATTGAATGTTTATAGATAGAAACCGGCCAAAAAGGCAAAATTAGAGAAAAGTAAGGTGTAAACCTGCAGATTTAACCGCCCTTCACCTTTAGCATTTTTTTGTTTCAGCCATTGACATTTCGGTCGCTGTATCCTTTTACAGGAACAAAACCAACAGCAATTTTTGCAGCAAAAGAGAGTCAAACGTAGCAATTAGGGGCGCGTATGGATCTGAAATTTAAGTAGCTGGAAAATCTATTTCCTGCCTTGGATGCGCATGTATGCAATTTGTTTTGCCTCCTGACAGACACACCCGATATGTGGCAATTCAGCCATACCTACGCTGAAACAATTATCCTTGATATCTATGAAATTGAATGTTGAGAGTGGGTGCCGGTGGTCGCACTCTCCTAGCCCTGCCTCTCATCTTGCATATCTGAATCCGTACAGTTGTCGGGCTCCGAGCTACCTTTGGAAAAAAATTTAATGTTTGTGACCGTGTTGTAATGTCACACTGTGGTGTTCATTTGCGCTTGCATTCCCTTCCATTTGCCGCCAACTCCACTTTTGGGGTGCGTTGGAAACAAAATGACGCGCCTGGCTGATGTTGGCCGTTTTTTCTACGACCAATATTTAAAGCATTTACCCTTAAACGCAGAGTCATTAACCGCAGCGAAGTACAGGTTGTATAGATATTGACGTCGAATGTATATTTCGCTCTTGATAGCAAGAACAAGAAAATACCACGACTCTATAAGGAACCCATATCTTTTCTTTTTTGTAAAATGTTTTGAGATACTTGTTTATCATATGTTTATCTGTGAATATACGATCCAATAATGCTATCGACAATATTGATGCAATTCATCTAAATCGTCTTCATTCATTTGTCACTGGCCTCTTCCGTTTCACGACCAAAACTATTCTTCCATATTTTATTCTGTTCATTGTCTAATTTGTTTATTCCGAGTCTATTAATGTTTAGTCTTTGTCTAAAAACGTTTGAACGTAAGAATGGAGTATGAATAGTTTTTTTGCTTACCCAGGCAACCAGACAAACCAAACTACTGACAAATATAAAGGAACTCAGTTTAGGTACCGAAGCATGTCGGCTTTTTGTACTCTCATTTTATTACACCAAACGAATGTTTGACAAATTTTAATTACGATTATGAAGAAAAACTGAAGTAGCCATCATAGTATTGTTTTGACTATGAAGAAAGTTATGGACTCCTTTTGGATTTGATATGTGTTGACTTGATTTCCGTGCAGTTTCCCTAATAAGTGCCTAAGAGTTAAATACATTTGACACTTATTGTTATTGTTAGTCTCATTATCACTCAACATGTTCCAACGAGAAAGTCTTGTGTCTCTTGACCGGCCCTGTTTATTTTCTGCATCATGGGTAACCATTGTGTAACCATTCGAGCGACCCATGATGTTGGTTGCCAGGTGTTTCTGGTTTTTCAATTTGTTAAAATTTTCTGGGCCGTAAATTATGTTCATTCAATTCAAAATACGTCTTAGTTGTAGCCTTCTGTTATACTTTCCCTTCTCGTTTGAACACGAAACCTTGACAGTCAAGCATTAACACGAAAGTTCTCATTCAAGTGAACATTACCTGACCACTCACTAATTTTAACTTTCTCTCACCTCCCAAAAAAAAAAAATAATAAAAGTGAAAACGTACTGCCTTTGCTTAAAGTTTTCCCAGCTTTGCTTACCACATGTTCCGCGGTTTCATCGTGCCCATTATGAGAGCCGGTTTCCATGGAATGTTTCATTTGCGGAGAAGTAATTGCGTTGTGTTCGTCCATTCCATTGGCGTGAGAAGACATATCTCAGACCGTCCAGTTGCCTGTTAATTACTCTCAGCAATAAAGACAACTATTCTTTTATTCCGTTTCCGACTTCTGTAGGCTAGATTTGTCGGGTTGCAAGATGATCAGAATCAAGTTTTTAAGCTTGCGAAGGTAGATTTTTTGCGATGATGGTATGTTCTTATTTTTGTGGCCGTCAAGAGATGATCAAAAAAGTACTTTTATATTTGAAGCCTCGTTCAATGACACTTCCTTTTTTAGCTGGTCTTTCATTGGCCACTTTGTTGAATTCATTACACCCACATATTACGCACATCGAAACTTGACGTAATAGGGTACCTAAAAAAAACCACATTCCTCTGCATTTGTTTGTCTTGTAGTTATAACGATGAGCAAAAATCAATAGTAAATTTTCAGCCTCACGACAACAATCATTAGAGCCCATGAAACATCACATAATTCCTATAGTTCAATAGCATGATTCCTAACAAAAACTCCCTCTAATTTCACGCCCGGTTGCCGATTTTAATTCACAAATTTCCTTCCTATCTAAAAGCCCACTCGAAAAAAGTCTTTCAGTTTCGAGAAAAATCCAAGTTCGAGGCTTATTTTTGGAAACTAAGGCAATCTAGTTCATGTGACGGTCCTTTGCTCTCATTATATAGAAACATTTATCCCATTCAAAGGCAAACGAGATTCCCTTTTCTGTTTTCTAAAGTCAATCATAAACTACTCATAAACTTCCTTCCTTTCTTTCTTTGCTATCAGTTTTGTTTCACATTTTGTTTTCTCTCCTAATGGTAAACACAAATTGGAATCAAAGTAGGAAAGAGGGGAAAGGATGTCAATACCGAGGCATTTGTGTCTTCATCTCCCTCTAAGTAACAACATGTTATTGGGCTCAGAATTGAGGCCATCGAAGAATCCATTACCTAACTCTCTTACCCCGTTATCCTAATTCATACTTGCGGTTGTGATAGTGGACGGGAAGAAATTTCAGTCTGAGAAATTTTAGCAATCGTTTCCCCGCGTTTTTAATCTTGCTTAGGTAACGACGTGATAACTGCGACAGCTGACGTGAAATTTTTCGGATTCGGCATTTAAAATACAATAAACAAATACTTGTCTTTAAGATCAATTTGATTTCCAGTGAATTGTTGGAAATATCCAGCTTAAATTGCATCTTTTTAAAAATACAGTCAACTCTCCGCTAACGGACACTCTCGTAAGCGGACAGCCCTACATACGGACATTTTTTTCAATTCCCCTTTTTACCTCCCAGACAAAACTCTGTATTTACACATTCCCGTAAGCGGGCACTCTCTCGTAAGCGGACGCGAACGCTTAAGTGGACCCCCCCACGCATAATAATATACTCTTGGTAATGAAATTTGTCTTTAAGTTACTTCTGCGGAACAGGCACTGGAACTTGTTGGAAGGCTAGCGGCATTTAAGTTTCCTATGGGAACAAATGTTCTTTCTAATGCAAAATTGTTCCTGCCATGCAAAACCTCTATACAATGCAATACAATATATACTTAATTGACCACCTCCCATAGGGGCTTCTCAGGGCCAATGAAACACAATCAACGAAACGACAGAGCACAACAACAACAACAACTGGCTGGATGCAAAGCAGTTGTCTATTTACAAGTGAGGCCGAGAAGTTGAACCAGGGACTATCAGGAACAAATTCAACGAGTGGTCAGAACGGGTCTTGAACCCGGGATCCCCCCATCTCAAGGCAAGCACCCTAACCACTGGGCCACACTGCCTCCTTTTAAACCTTCTCTACTCACGATAGTACCGTGTGGCAACAGACTTCTGCATTAGAGGGTAATGTGAAATGTGGGGTTTTCTCTGGCCTTGTGTGGGTCCATTTCCATAAGTAGGGCTAACCTTCACATGGTTTCATATGGGTAGAAAACTGCACTCTACACATTACCCTCTAATAGTTAAGTCTTTTGAAATATGAGTGCTACACGGCCAACGTTTGCAAGGACGTAACCCTTCCTTATAGAAGAGTTATACTGTATATTTCTTTTTTTCCCGAGTTTTCACATTTAACATCAATAAAGAGTATCATTTGCTATGTTTAGCTACCCAACATGTACATGTACAATTAACACCCGCAAATTAACTCTTCCGTAAGAGGACATCCTCCTACTTTTGTTTGGTGTCCGCTTATGGGAATAATTCTCGTAAGCGGACAGCTCTACAAACGGACACTTTTCAAATCCCCGAAGGTGTCCGCTTACAAGAGAGTTGACTGTACACGCTAACTAGTATAGAAAAAGGAAGCAAGAAGTTGAGACCACTTTGTTCCTTCCTCGAGCTCCTCGCTGGAAAAGATCTCCATCATTCTCCTAATTTCTGATTTGCAGAAACATTTTCGCATGTTTTTGTTATACACATTGCAAACAGGAAAGTGTGCCAGAGTTTTAAGGTCTTTTCAGAGTTCTCCTGACTAAACCTATGACTCAGGTCTTTTCACTGAATCAAAATGTGATCGATCGCAAACGTTAAGAAGGGTAAAGTGTCATCTGAGCAGAGAACTGAAAAACACCATGGGCTTGCGCTGACCAGGCACATCATCTGGAGATTTTTTAATATCATTTGCATTGGTGATTAGGGGCCATGCGTGTGACTTTGCACTTCACTCTTCATTTCAAACTGTTTTCTTTGATGGTTGCTTTAGTCTTTGGGGACTACCGGATCCCACGATTGAGCGCTGTCTTGAGGTCGCGAGGAAAACAGCATCGCCGGGTATTAAATTTCCACACTTTGTGCACCTTTCTCGGCTTCTGCAAAAGAAGCGCATCAAGAAAAGATAAATTGTTTCGGAATGCGAATACCCCTTTTCATCCCCCTTGTGACAAGAGGGAAGGAAACAAATCCCTCGTGCTAAAGACCCTCAACGCACAAAAACAGCGTCTTTGCTCTTTGTATTTGTTTGCTGTGTTCTCACCTTTGTGCGTTTCTCTTGCGCTATCATCTGCACAACCTAGTGAGTGTACATGAAACAAGAAGTGCTGCACTGCACAGCAGATCGTTAGGAATATTACGCAACAGGAAAACACTACCGGAAGAGACAAATCCTGATAAAAAGAGAAAGAAAGGAACCGAAGTTAGCATTGATTCAACCTCAAATTTTCATTGTATTATTCTCCAATATCAATTTGAAAATTAACTGGTATTAACGGTAAACCTTTAGTTTAATATTTGTTATTTTAAATAGAGCAAGGTCGTTTTTCAGTTACTCTTTTCATTGAGAGCCCAACAACAAATCTTACCACCCAAGACTTTGTCTTGTCGATCTGATTGATTGTTTCCCATTATTTTGCCGTCGTTTTTCACACAATCGAACAAGGGAATAATGTTGTGCCTTCTGAAAAAGAGATTTACTATTCTATTCCTAAATCTCAATGCGACCATTTCACGCATATACTAATGTAACAACAGTGAACTTTATATAAGAAGATTCCCTAGCAATAGAATTTGTCATAGATTTCCAATGAAACTTCGTTTACCTTACTCGTTCAGGAGAAAATAGCCATTCTTTGACGAATTATGCTCGGCGTCAATGAGAATCCCCCATTTTATCAATGTGCCCGCGCGCTAGTGCGCGCGTCAATGACGCAGGAGATTATGCGCAATAGGGATGCGCATTGCAAAACCAGGGAATCGCGATAGCTGGGGCAAGCATTAAGAACACTGTACTTAAAAATCAAATCAAACATTGGTTTTTTAGGAGAGGTGAAACCCGAGTACCTGGAGAAAAATCTATCGGATCAGATTATAGCACCAACAAGCTCAACGCACATACGCCGCCGGATCTGGGAATCAAACCCAAGCCACATTGGTGGGAGGCCAGTGATCTCACCACTGCGTCAACCCCGCTCTCCAATATGTGAAAAAACGAATACTGATGAAGAGGTCATCGAACATATTGACGTCCAAGTGGCGATGCACATTTAATTGAGTAAAATGGTTAATCTCGAGCATAGCCTTTATAGCGTTGCTCGCTAAAAGGGAGACGCGTGAAGCTAGAGTGAAGGGAAGGGAGGTTCCTCTTTTTCTCTCTCTCGTCTTGCGTGTCCCCTCATTTTCAACTGAGCTGCTTCGTGGTAGTCAGAAGTGTCATACCTATGTGGTACCTAAGGGAATTGTGGTTGGGTGAAATGAAAGGAATATCAAAACTAACCTGCATTAGAAGAAGAATGACGACAAGATTCAGAGGAACACGAAAAATGTTCATAATAGTGGCTCGAGCTAAAAGGGAAATTCAAAAGAGTGGTGATAAAATACGGGTTGCTTGGAACTTTACCGAGAGATCAATCCATTAAAACAGGAGGAGAACTTGGCCACTTACTAGATTCTGGAAGGTACTTGCCCCTCATAACTCCCATTGCTGGCCAAAACATACCTTTAAAAAGGTAACAAAAATTTGAATCCAAAAATGCTTTTTACAGGTCCTGGGAATTTGATCTGCAGAGTATCTCCATAATGCCACAATGATTGAAACAAACATTAATAGGGCTAAAAAAGTCCGAAGACCAAGAACCCAACAAAAACGAAACCCAGAAATAATAATAATAATAATAATAATAATAATAATAATAATAATAATAATAATAATAATAATAATAATGAAATTTTTATATAGCGCGAGGCGAGTATCCTAATATTCAAAGGCGCTTTGCAATATTAGGAAACATCTAAAACAAAATAATTTATTACAAAAAGGCTTTTTTTAAGTTTATTTTTAAAAATGGGCACTGACAAACTGTTTCTGATATCACATGGCAGAGCATTCCATAGTGTTGGGACTGCCACGGAGAAAGATATTGCGCCATATGTTTTTAATTTAAAAGACAGAATAAAAAGATGATGTTTGTTTGACGAGCGCAGTTGATGTGATGACGTGTATGATTTAATAATATAGCATATGTACGATGGTGCCAAATTATTGGGCGCCTTGTAGATTATGAGTAAAATCTTAAAAATAATGGGATAATTTATCGGAAGCCAATTAAGATTGAAAAGAATGGGGCTAACATGATCGTGCTTTCTTGAAAGTGTGATGAGGCTACCAGCAGCGCGCATTCTGGACGTGCTGTAACATAATATAGGAGATTAATATTCAGTTTAATGTCAAAATCTGCTCTAAATATTGATGAGGCTTCAAAAATAAATTCAGCTCGCCAAGAGAAGAAGGTGTGCAAAGAGGTAAAATTGGTGATTGGTTTATCAAACAATAAGCACAAAAAGCGGAAATGAACCCCAAACACAATAGATCCGGTCCAGTGAACTTACAGACCGTAATGAAGGAGCTGGGTGGTATCTGGGAATTTTAACAGAATTAACTATGAAAGGGTGATGTGAAGTGCTATTTTCTAGCCTGGTTCGGGTCTGTTCCATAAGCACGAGGATAACCATGAGAAACCTCGGGTGGCAACGGATGTGAAGTAAGGGTAATATCGAGACAAGAGCTTTTTCCTTTCCTTGTTCTGGTGTTTATTTTTCGCTTACGCTTATTTCACCAGGGGAACGAGTGAGAAGTACAGTAAACTTAACAAGCAGCATAATGAAACTTCCAAGATTACCTTCAAAATACGAGTGATACTAGACATCCCAGGCGATATAAATTATCTTTAGATTGGAGCTCGTGTGCGACCGCAAGTTCAAAGCATGCGCTTGGAAGTCAGTCTTATTACAGTGCGCATGTTTATAACTGAAAACTCGTTCGAACTTGATTTTAAATCCCCGTATTGTCAAGTTTTTTCATGCGTCTGTCCTGTTATTGATCATGAATTTCGTCTTAACATTGTCAAAGTAGTCTGCAGATCTACTCGGCTATCGCATTGTGGATCCACAGATCCTTTGACAATGTTATGACGAAATTCATGATCATAACAGGACAGACGCATGAAAAACTGACATCAATTTGTTAATTTTCAAGCATTCGAGAGGAGCGGTCGAGAGAGACTTGGGGAAGGGATCTCTCCCAAGTCTCCTACAGCTGCTCAGTGACGAAACGTTAACCTTGTTGATTCAAAAGCTCGAGTGACATCGAATGGACTGCTATCATTTTAGTGTGAACAAGACAAAAGGACTAATGTAATACTTACATCAAGGTTAGATTTAAAGAGAACCGAGTGGCGCTTCCTCTCTCAGTCTCTGTTAACTTTCGAATACTTTTCAAAACTCACCTACACAGAATTCAAAGACTAAGAAACCAACAAAAACGACAACCCTTTCCTAAAAAATGAAAGAACACTGAAAGTGAGAGAATTCCAGATATTATGCTATAATCCCGGTCAAAACGTTTGGAAGACTTTGACTTTTCGAAATCAAAGTGGCCGTTCCCTTAATCTCCCCTCCCCCCTGGACAACGTTGGGGAGGCAAACACTATTAAAAGATTTTGTTTTGATTAAGGCTGGTCAAGAGCATTTAAATTTGCATTTACAAATGGATTTATTTTTAGATACACTTTGCGCGCGAAACAAACGGCCGCCAACTTTAACCAATCAGAAGAAGCCATGTCACGCGTGACTGCTTCTGCCATCTAATTTTCGCGGGAACGGGTATTCTAAAAATAGATTCATTGGTGACTGTGCTGGGGAGCCCACCCATGCCATAACAACACTCTTATCTAATTCAATCTTGGGTTGGTCATATGAGCGGAAATTACAGGTGACTTTCAAATTTTACTCGTAAATTACGATGGAAAATGGGTGTGCCCCAAACGTTTTCGGCCAGGATTGTAGATAATAAAACATGATTCAGTTTCATATCAACAAAATCTATTATGTTAATCACTTTACCGACAAGCTTAATCACTCAAGCTTCTCTCGCTGTACACAAGTTCTCTTCTTCTTGGGGAGAACGTTATTCAATTCAAATCACATGACATTACCTTAGATAAAATAAAATGGTGGTTTTGGGGGCATATGGGGAAACCTGAATATTCAGAGAAAAACGTCTCTTGCGGAGCAGAGAAAATAACGAATAAATTCAACCCATATATTACGCTGAGTTGGGAAATCGAACCTGAGCTACTTTGGTGAAAGAACTGAGTGCTTTAACCGAAGCAAAAAAAAAAACATACCTCCCGAGCAATTATGGGAGGGATCAGTGATATCGCTGCTATTCCAAAGATAAATCTAAAAGAAAAAATGATAATTTTCCTTTATAGAGTTTGGAATAAAAAAGAATCATGAAATTAGAACGGCCGATGGCTAAACTATACAATACAGGTTCATTTATTTCCATATCATTGAATAACAATAGGGCCGCTTTCGAAAATACAATAATACTCTGAATATCCCTCCAAATTTTGCATAAGCATTGTTTTTGTCCCAAGAGTGACTGGAAACAATGCTTTTGCAAAATTTGGAGCGACAAACAATGAGTATTATGGTATTTTCGAAAGTGGCCCGCAGAGAACATGCCTCATAAATGACTCCACAGAATCCAGTTTGTTAAGATATTTAAACGTGTGAGAACCAAGCATTGCAGAGACCTGTCAGAATAATAAAACGAAAACGGTTGTTTTTCTCTTTATAGAGTAACAGGTGAAAATCTAAAAGCTGAAATGTTAGGATTCTTTGGTTATACGGAGAGTTTTCTTTTATTACTTCACTTATTTATTCAAGTCGTTCCGCAAACTCCTGCTTCGTTTTACCTCACCACAGACCAGTGAATCTTTTTTTCTGTACGTTTAGTTATATTATCCGCTAGAGTTGTCTATTTATTTATTTATTTCTTTATTATTTATTTACTGATTAAGTATGAATACATACATGGTGGAATCAACAATAGGACATAGGTCCCCTACGAGGTTAACCACCATTTTACCCTCCCAACCATGATACACCACAGAAGACAGACCACAACTTCGGAAACTACATGCCCTACTCTTTGCGACAAGTGTGCGGGTTCATTTACGTCCCACAGGATTATGAACGTTGAAGGGTTGTGAGACGGGACCTCCGGCTTATCGTCCTTATCCGAGAAGACTAGAGAGTCTAACCATTTGCAGATGTAATTACAGAGGCAGCACTTTTTCCTCAGTTATTTAAAGACCCTGAGTGTTGGTCCGGCCGGAGTTGAACTCATGACCCCCCGCGTGACAGCCCGGTGCTCAACCAGCTGAGCCACCGGTGCGCGGTGTCTGTGTTCCTAGGCGCCTTGTGGATAAATAAGCAATTTTATTGCTAACGTTGCTTTTAAATTTGTGGTCTCCGCCTTCCTAACCGGCTTCGCGGAATTCATGTCTCCACATTATTGGCACCGAGGTCATTGCAATAAGTACGTGTAGGAAATGAGTGGTCATCTCTGAACCTTTCTCAATCCAGGATCGTTAATTAAGTATCAAGGATCAAAATATCTCAATTATACTAACCATAAAGGAAGCAAATATCCAGCCATGTGGAATATCTTCATTAACAGTTTTTCTTTGGAGATTTAAACCTAAAAATGAAACAAAAAATGATTGTTCCCACAAAGCTATGTAGTACTAGAACGGAACGGAATTATGCATAAATTTTTGTTAATATCGTTCATTTGCGTTTTCTATCTTGCTCTAAATGGCTAAACTTTAAGCCTTTTTTTGTTTTGGTCATCTGATTTGCGATGCATTGTCACGATTTTATCGACATTTATTTTGATAAAAACAATATCAGCTGTGTAAGTGCAGTCAAAGTGATTAGGTTAATTCTATCAGTATTCACAACGATCCAGATACAGTCAGGTTCTACGACGGGTGGATCATGAGGATCGAGCGGGTCAATCAGCATCCCTTATCCCTTATCCCTAACCCTAACCCCTTACCAATTTTTATTCCACCTTTCTTAAACTTGCGGACTCTAAAGGCCGCCGCAAACTAGCCGATTGATTGGAGGCAGTAGAAAGCGAAGCCAGGTAAATTTGAGAAAGTTGAAGGTCAGAAAGCCTTCGTAGATATCGAGGTATTTCGTCGTGACTGGGATTATTTGATCACGCACGAGAAAATCACCTATTTCGCTTTGTTTTTTATTGTGTATGCTAGCTTTTACTGACGAGGTACAAAAATGGCAGCTGTGCAACTGTGTGGGTTTGTATACGCAATGAATCACTCACCAGGGGTAAGTGCTGGAGTCCATTCTAATACAAAGGTATACATAGATCCCTCGAACAAAGACTGGATCAAACCAAGGCAGAACACTACAGGATCTGACTTGACAAAAAAATAGTTAACAATTTTAGTTAGGAAATTTAACAATTACGGTCAGGAACAAGGCTAATGAAACAACTTTAAAAAACATTCTTCTTGGTCGACGTTTCACTTAAGATACAAAGATACAAAACTGTGCTACCTTTAATTGAAATTTTACTTCAAGTTTAAAGTAGGCGCTTTCCATGCATGTCTGATAAGATTATGCAAGGTAAATAACTAACCGTTTTTTATGGCGTTTATTCCGTGAATCAGAGCAAATCGGATGTTTCCACTTACATCTCCATAGTTTTCAGGCCAAGAACAAGAAATTATCGCACTTACAGCTATCAGCAATATTAGAGCAAGACTAAACGGAGCTCTGCAACGAAAAAATAATGATAGTAAAGTTATTAGCCCCTCCCCTTGGGGCTTTTCAGAACTAATTTACAATGCTTTTTGTGGGGTACTTTGGCCAGACTGCCTGTTACGCAGCTTACTATTTATTTTAGGAATTGAAAGATGCCCCCGACCAGATTAGGTCGGACCACAACACCGGGGACAACGTCCCCTACTCTTTTCGAGAAGTGAGTGGGTTCTTTAACGCCCCATATTATTTGATTTCCAACAAGAGCTACGATCACCATTTGCGGGTGTAATTAGCACTTTCTCCTCAGTTATTTAAAGACCCTATGTGTTGGTCAGGCCGGAGTGGAACTCTCAACCTCTCGCGTGACAGCCCGATGCACAACCAACTAAGCCACCGGTGCGCGCGCCATTCTTGATGACGTGGTATTTACAGGGTACAGTTATTATCATGCAGAGTTGTTACTAGGTTTCCATATGGCAATCCAGTCCAAATTTGTGTCGCATTTCTCCGTTTTTTTCCTCTGTCGGAAATCGGAAAAGTTACGCAATAGGGTCTTTCCTGGCACTCCCCTGCTAAGTATTGTCTTTGTGCCAAGAGTCTTCTGCGCGTATCTTTGGTAGGTTTCAGGGGGTAGTGCAAATTCTCTGGTAACTTTTTCTGGTTGGATATGGGTTTAACAAACTTAGAGGAATCGAACACCTTGGGTGGATCTGTATTTACTAAAATGGGATCTATGTTGTCTGGCTATTTAATATAATTATATTTATTTGTACTCAACTCTGCACATTTTTCAGGTAAAAAAACAATTGGAAATTTGACTAATTCTTGTTAGTCAATAGCAAATATGTTGTTTGTTTCAATAAAAGTTTTGGCTGGTAAAGATTTTTGCGAGATTTTTCTGCGTTTGTAGATTCATTGTGTTGTGTAAATATTAACTAATTTGCATACGTGGGTTGATATGGAGCAGTTTTCATAACGATGCCTGGAATTCTTGCTGTTTAGAGGGTCATAAAGGGGTAAAATGGGAGCTGGGATTGACCTGATCTTTCGGTGGGAAAACGAGAATTGATCACTGGGAATTGGGATTTTGTTACTGGGAATGAAATAAGGAGTCCTAGGTGCGAAAGGGATTTGCATTATCAGATGTTATCAGGTATTTGTTCTGCTCCAGATTCCTGGTATCATATATTTCATGCGGTCTTCTTGCATTCCTGGTCGCTGCCATTTGAGAGTGAGGACCTTCCTGATGCTAACTGACTTGTTTTGGTGAACCTCAAAGCTCCCTACCTACAACATCCCTACCTCTAATACGGCTTTACTAGCACGAATTGACTTCCCTAAACACACTGCAACCAATGCAATGCTTTTCACTCGAAAAGAAGAAGCTCAGATGAGGTATTGGTCAAGGTGGCATGGTAAACGTGTCAGGCACAGGAAATTAAGCGTACTTCATACAACAAATCGATGCTCTAAAATTATATTTTCCCTATCATGACTCCGGTTGGAATTTTAGTAGCAGGGAATGGGATTTTGTCGGAATTTGGACTGGGAAATGGAATTGTCACCAACACCACCCCCCCCCCCCACCCTCCCTTCCTTCATGACCCTATGTTTAGTCATTCTGTTGTAAAATGAGGTTACTTTGGGAAGCAAACAATATTTCTTTTATCTACTGCTCATTTAGGGGAATTTTTACGTTCTTGACCAAATTAAATTATGCAACAATTACTTACAAACAATAAGCTATTTTAAAAATAGCTAGTGTCTCGTTTCCGGACTGATAACTTGTTAGGGTGTTTGGGAATGAGTACGAAAATTTTACACCTTGTATTCTTGCTGCTCTGGGATACATGGTATATCCTCGACAACTTACTTGCTGCATAAGGTAGAAATAGCTAACTTACACCAAACCAAAATGCGAAGCCACTGCTTGTGCCACTAAGCCTGCACAGATAGCAACCATTGAGTTCCCCAGAGAGGCGTTAGAAAAGAGGTCACACAGTAAGTTTTTACTAAAGCCTCTCTGAAATAAAAAAGGCAGTATTTCTTACTCGCACTTTAAGTAAAGGAAAACCAAAGTCGCTAGTAACTTTTGTTCTTGTAACTCCTATTGTGCACAAATGAAATGACAAATTAAGACATTCTAAAACCAGCTCTTGATATCTTTCTATGATTTTACTTTGCGGGTAGAGGTAGTTGGCGAATGAGGTCGACAAAGAAGTTTTTTCCTCTATATATACAATTGACCAGTAACAAGGAAAAGGGCAAAGACAAGGACAATAAAAATCCTTTGAGGGTTTGTCGAATTGGGAATTCCAAAATACAGGAATCATGCAAGATTTAATCGCTGCTGACCTGCAACCTATTACTCATTTTCTCTCGCAAGTTGAAGTGCATATTAACTAATAATTTAATCCTTTCTGCAACAACAATGAATTAATTTTCTGCTCCTGTCCCAAATATATTATGTTCCTTTGTTGCCTTTTCCCTATAATCACTCTTCAAAAGACTATCAAGAATTGGAAAAACCTGTTAAAAATTGATCTACTTCCCACTAACGGAGGGGTATTGGTTCCATACCGGGTTGATGTCACAAGCTAATTTTTGTTGGAATACAAAGCCAACACAAAGACAAAGACAAAGAATAAGTAGTTCTTCGAAAACAATGATGCAAATTACTTGTGACGTCAACCCCTTCCATTCTTGTTCTTGGTTCAACTGAACTGTGGCCAATTTTCCAATCTTTTCAAAGCAAATAAGACATTTGCATGATGGGGTAATTATTATCATGACTAGAATGCTCTGAGTGGCTTTTATTTTACCGTTTTTTGTTCAAAAGAGAGTAGAAAAATGTAAATAAGAAAGCATTCAGACGGATATCTGTAGTACTCCCCGGTTACGTGGAAAGAGCTGGACTGGTGTACAGTGGGATGGATTACCCACGCACCTTCATGATAGCCACACATTACTTAAATTAGTATTATCAGGTTACCTTGTCGTGCTCACAGATAACCCATGATTCAAACGCACTAAAAAGAATGGACGTCGCCATGCCACCCGCCAAACGACCGCATGTTAGAACCCAGAAGTTTGGTATATGCTGTTGAAAACATATTTAAGTGCCGGTTATCACTTGATTCAAGTCAGACACGACCTTTACCGCTTGTTTGTCTTTAGCCTAACATATATACCACTGAAGAAGTGACCATTATTCAATGAATAAAACCCGCTTGAGATTTGTTACTATAGGTCAGGATTTTAAGTCTACAAAATTATTTTTATTAGGTTGAGTTACATATATGACATATTTTAAATTTAAACCCCTCCCCCCCCCCCCCAAAAAAAAGCAGAAGTATGCCAATCTTTTAACTTTAACAGTTCATATCATCGTTCTAGTCGTGATTGATTCACTGTCGTAAGCAGTTACGCAGTTTCTAGCGCAATAATCCATGCAGGACCGTGTTGTTCAAAGCTCGATTTGCTGAAGCCCCAGGGATAGTGGTGAGAGGACCGGACTCCCCTTCCACCATTGAGGCACGGGATCGACTCCTGGACTCGAACGTCATATTTGGATTGAGTTTGTTGTTCCCCTTTTCTATGGGTACTCCAATTACCTTTTCATAAAACCAACGTATCATTCAGTTGATTTGATCAGCATTAAGCTCGTTTGTGGTCTCCCCAATTAGTAGAGCACTCGTGTTGGGCAATATAACCTTCAGACTGTAACAAAGTGACTGTTATTACCAATACGTTGCCACGGTGATTAAAATCGTTTCAAGGTTAGAACGACTTGGTCGTAAAGACCGTGATCCACATTGCACACTGAACTGAAAACAATTTCTTACCTTCGTAAGGCAGTCCAATCCATAAAGTACCCCATAGAGAATACAGTTAAACTTTCTTCCACTGAAAACCAAAAGAAACAAAAACGGACTAAAAACCCGAGATGAGTTGAGTCAACGAATGTTTTCATCTCATTGATCATTTTGAGGAGAATTGATTGATCGCACTAAGACAAAATTGTTGTGGATTATCATGTAAAACAATAATTAAGGTCAGTATCGGCTGTCAATGCCGAGTCCAGTCACTCAACCAAATCCCACTATATAGGGCACGTCAGTGAACGTTCTTCAACCTTGTAGAAATCATAACTGAATTATGAATGACTTAAAAAGAGAACACGTTTCTTTAAATTAAAAAAAACGGAAATGATTGAAAACGTTCTAGATTTCTAGTCCAAGGATCGGTCCCAATCCAACTCGTTTACAACATGCAAAACCAACCGGAAGCTGGTGTGAATACATATGTACATCACGTCATATACGTCTCTTAATCTGTTCTATTCTTCATTGAGGATTGTATTTTCCGTCTAATACCAACTAATATCTGACAGGAAGCCGTTGCTATTTTGAGGACCAAAAGAGTTAAATGTACGAGCTTATTATCTTCAGGGAACAGTAATAATAGTTACAGTACCTCAAGCCATCAACGCATGTATATCAGTTATAACAACATCGACAAACTAACAATGCGTCATGTAGTGGTTCTCGCAAGGAACAGTAGCGACCCTCATAAACCATACAGTGGGCTTTGTATCATATTGTGCATACAGCAAAGTTTGCAAAACTGTATACAATCTGTTAGTAAAGTATAAATAAACAGAGTATGGGGACGTGGTCAAAACGGGAGTTCCATTGTGAGCACGAGCAAATACTGCCTCGTGCACAGTACTAAAATTTAGTTCTTCATGTTTGAACTGTACGAGAACTGCTACTACTCGGGAAAAAAGGGAAATATGATTGACACCCACATTTTATCGGCAAATGATCCTACAAAAGTGCCAAACATCATAGAAGAACCAAAGCCTACGACAAACAGCTGATTAATTTGTTTGGATGTCATTCCGTAACTGGAAAATAGCGCATACACATGAGGTCCTTGAAGCCAATCTGCTCCTAAAATAAAATGAATTACCATTAAAGCGATGTTAAGAAGGCCTGGTTGAGTGTTACGAGTTGAATGCATAATTAACATTATTTATGTTTGACAAAAAAGAAAAACGATGGAACAAAATTAAAGAAATGTAAAATATATCCCACTAAAACTCCTTTCTACATGACCGTAACAGCATATACCGTCAATTCAAAGTCAAAAGTATCTTACAAGCAGTTGATTCTCGTCTCTTGTATCTTACCTTGTGCCATGAAATAGACAATGAGATACAGGCGCTGAAATCGACGAAATTCAACGCCACCATTCGACTGTTTTCTGGACTTTGCTAAGATAAATAACAACACAGAGCAAACAAATAAAAAGAAGATTAACGTTATCATCCCTAAAAGGACCATCTTCATCGTTTTAAATTTTGCTCAAAAGTAAAAGGCTGTTTCCTTATTTGCCCAAACGCATCTTGTTCTTTATGTAAAACACAATACTTCCACCAGGAACTTACCTGTTTATGACTTATCATTCATTTTCCACAAAAGGCTCATTAGAAGTACGTGCCTAAGTTAATTTCAACAGCCGAAACTTAAGACGGATTCGCATGATCTTTCTTGGGTTTCCAATCGAAAATGATTACACTACTTTTGGACATTTCATTGAGGAAATGCTTTGCTCTTTGATCACTGTGATGCAAACTGGGAATCCCCAAATGTTGCCATGGCAACGGTACAGCACCACTCAGACACTCTCTGAAATTAGTTTTCGAAAAATATCTCGCAAACAAATTCGGTGATCTTGTATTTTTTTTTTTCAAAAACCAAATTCAATTCTCTTGCCTATTACACAATATGAAAAAATTATCTAGTATCTAAGTTATTCATGAAAACGGTGTTGGAAAATCAGTTCTATCGGTTTTTAAAAAAAAATTCTTTAATTAAGAATGCGAAAACACGAATCTTACTTGTATGCAAAAAGTCAGGGTAGGTCATATAGCTAAGTTTCTAGATCTTTGCTCAACATTTCCAACAGAATTTATTTCCAGTTTTCGCGATTTTACGTCTCATTTGTATTTCCATGAGCGCTTAAGTATTGTGACTGTGGCCTATACGCGCGCGCGCTTGGCTAAAAACCCTTTCGAGCCTCCTTAATGAGAAGAAGAGTAAAATTGTAGGCATAACCTTGCTTATTCTTGCCAAGGGTTTTTGCGTTTATTTTGTTTCATCGGCTCCGAAATTCCTCAAGTATTCTAAGTTCGAAGGGAAATTTGGGAGACTGATACGTCACTTAAAAAGACATTGTGACGTACTAGCGAGTTGAATGGAAGTGACGTTCTATTGATCATCAACAATGAGCTGATGTCAAATGCTTGTCGTCTTGCCAAACCCCACCTCTTTTACCGACTCACAGGTAACAAAACCACCATTGATTTCGCGTACGCAGACACTAGTTTACAGTGAGCTTTATGCGCGAAATTCTTACTTAACGTTTAAAGGAAACCTTAACGCTGAGTTACACTTAAATACAAACTTCTTTATGAGATTTTGAACCTTACCTATAAGGCTAGTTTCCTCGTAGTGTTAACGAATTTATTATTGAAAGAAATGTCTATATTTGAAGTGCGGGCTATGGAAGAAAGATAAACATGATCCTCACACTTATCTGGATAACTCAGCAATTGTCTTATATGGACACTTGAAAAGTTCAGAAGTCTTCAACGTAACCCGTGACGTCTGCGATGCCGGTGCAATGCTCTACCAAAAAAGCTAGGGGGCTACTCAGTTGGGAGCATTCATTATTTAACAATTATTCGCCGAAGGCGAAGTGATTATCGGTGAATATTCACCGAGACGAAGTCGAGGTGAATATTCACCGATATTCACTGAGCCTGAGGCGAATAATTGTTTTAGTATAAATACACAGGTGATTATTTCAAAAAAGAGAAAACAAAACATTTCAACGCGAAATCATCTTCACTTACAGCGGCAAAACGACTACTGGCAGCCATTTTGTCCGTCGAGGTGATTATCGGCTGATAATCCGAGATAGCGAGCCAATGAGAGCGCGCGATTTTGTATAATCACCTGTGTATTTATACTAATGATAATTCATGCCCTTACTAGCGAATCAGAAACATGGTTATTTGAGGCACATGTTTAAAACATCTCGAATAACTACATAAATAGTCGTGTGCGGTTCTTGCAACGGTATACTGCGAATCAGTCATATTTTAAGCTTTTCACAGAAAATAATGAAAAAAGACAATAATTATTTTTTTCATTTGTCCCAGTTTGTAATATGACATCTGATGAGCCTCTTCAAGCTCACATGTGTCTTTTTAATCTATTTTGGAATTCGGCTGATCTGGGAAAGGGGAAATGAAGCTATTATCTTATTACAGGATACCCGGAGGAGATTTCCAGATTGACTGAGATGGAAAGCATTCCAGTAATGGACAGCTTGACTGACACAAGTCAAAGGAAAGTCAGATTCCACTTACCAGAAGACAAATCCGAAAACTTGCCTAATCGACGGCTGCCCCAACAACAGCCAATCATTAAGAGGGGCTCCCGGTTGTCGAGACTGCTCAGATTTTCAAGGCGGAGGCCGCTGACCGTTCTGTTCATGAGTACGGCAGTTCTCGCTGGCTCAATTCCTTGTATGATATTCCTTGGCTTCGTAATCCTAACCTTCCTGATTTCATTCGTTCTGTTCGTCATAACAGAGTCTTCTCTGGTTGGCGCGGGTTTATTTGCTCTCGTCTTAGTCCTTTCGTTACCACTATGTTGTGCAGCAGCCTCGACTGCATGCTTGCTTGCGTGCTGGTGGGCCGTAAGTTACTTACAGGACTCTATGTCAAATATGGTGGAACCCGCTGAAACTGTCTTCCATTACTTTGTGGGTCTGTATATTCCTCGCAGGCTAAGGAATATCTTATATGCTTTTTAGAAGGGAAAAAGAGAATATCCCAAGACGCGAGAGAAACTGTATCCCACAGCAGTGGACGCCCTTGCAAGGCAGGCAAATGGCTAATTGAACACAGACTGGGTGAATCAAGGCGCCCTAAGTTATCATCCCATTCTTTGTATTTCATTCGCACCTTTCCTTGCAGATAAAGTTTCGAAATGTGCAATACGAGGGTGTTTTATATTACAAAACTTTCGCTCGTGTATTTTCCCAGCTGCTACTAACAGCCACATACACCCTTATACAAAGTAAATGAAACATGTGCAGCATATAGTCTGTTTTTTTTTTAATTGTGGAGAATGAATTCAACATATAATACAACTATTCTATAAACGTTCTTTTTACAGTCGAAGTGTCGTCTTAATCTTTGGGCACGCTTCATTTGACGCCTGTCAATCTTTAAGAAGTCATGTGATCAGCTGTCTTAAGGAACTGGCATATTGGGCCTGAAACAGAAAGAAATAATAGTTATCACTTTCCAAGATTACATAACCAAGCACGAATGCTCTCCGAATAGGGAAGACTAAATAAAGCGAAGTCAAATTAAAGCATAACAGATCAAATGTTAGTATTTGTATGAGAGGGGGAACCAGAGTTCCCTTATATTGCATGATATATTTAGTACACGACGAAACAAACATGAAGTGTATCACACCGTCTGTGTTTGAATGGCAACCTTGCCTCCAAGGTCTTCTCGGCTTTCAAAAGAGAAGACCCTGAGAACGAAGTTGTTTGAATAAATGATCTTGCTCGTCAAACGTTAGCGGTTGGCACTAAATGAGAAGCCTAAGAAATTCATTAACCTAATAAAACTCACTTGTATACAACGCAATCTGGCCACTTGGTAAATTTTGGTCCGCCTGCGGGAGTTACCCAGGTGCCATTGTCATTACACACGTAATATTCGGCAGGCAAGAATGTTACGTCATAGCCCGGTTTACACTCCATCCAACAGATAATATCCTGGCTGGGTGGTTTCTTTATGCATTGTAAATACCCATTTCGTGGTGCAGGCTGTTTGTTGCAAGGTAGAGCTGTGAAAAGAGAATGACATGAAAATGGAATCCACAAAACGGCGAGGCAAGGGTGCAGAGGGGTGCTTCCGCAAGTCACTCTACATGTAAGGTCTTCTTTGAAACGAAATAGGAATTCAAAGAACGGACAAACATCGCCATTCACAACGACAAAAAAAAAAAAAAACACAAAGAGAAGTTACGGGCTAACTAAAAAGCAATAAATGTATGCGGTAAAGAGGCGGCAGGTGGCAATGAGTGACCCCTGCAACGTGTGTATGACACAAAGACGACAGCATATGAATCACAGGAACACCCACGTAGCCTACTGCGTAATGGAAACCTCTAACGAATGTTTAGAAAATGCCTTTTTTTCGGCAAAACCAGTCGTATTTGCACAATAAACAAACCCTAGGGATTGTTTGCATTCTTAGACTTCCTGCACCCTAATCTCATTTAGGAGACTTCCGCCAACGAGCCCGAATAGCACGAGCATCGCAAGTGATCCAAAAGAACATCTTATAGGCATTACCACGGGAGTTAATTTTAATGAAATTAACATCATCTGTTAATGTGTATTCTGCGCAAAGAGTTTTGGAATTTCTGTCGAGCGGTAGTTCATACGGCTTTGGAACGTTTGGAAGAGTGGAATGTCTTTGAAACTCTGGCTCTCAGTGTGTCACGAAACGGATGTGGCAAAATTTAACACCCATCCAAAACTTGCAAAAGTTTTCGTAACTGTGCTCAAGTTTTGCGATTTTAATGTCGAATTGTCTTTTGTCTGAGTAGCAGGAAAGAATCATTGATTTAAAGTTTACAAAAAATATGACATTGATAAGTATAGCAACTCACAAAGCCTTAAATTGCGCTCTCCTGAAAAAAGGAATCGTCACCCTAAGGACCATTAGCCAAGTAAATTCCATATGCATTATCCTGGTATCTTACAAACTAACAATTCTGATGATACGTGTGCCTTATGTTATGAATAAAGAGCGAGATTTTGTAACAGAAAGACGAAATACAGAGGCACTACGTCATTGATCAAGTTGTAACACGTTAACATTTACAGGAGTCTATTTGTCTTCTATTTGTCTCTGCCTTGGCAATAAACTTAAATGACGTGGAAATTAACCCCAACTAAAACGGAGAGGATGAATTAATATGGTAAGATCAGACAAAGATCAAGTTATCGTCCAGTTATTGTGCAACTCAAATAAGGCAGTTAAAAATGAAAAAACCCATCTGAAAAAACACCGACTTAGTTTAAAACTTACCGGAGAACTCTACATTAACTGCACACCAACACACTGCGATGACAGCCGTCAAGAGAAATGAAATTTTAAGATACATCTTACAGCCGGTGGTTAAATCGTATGAGGTGCTCCGTGAAGTGGTTGCCTGTTATAAATGTATTTTGCAACACGAGAAGCGTCTATATCTTAAAACGCGATAATCCGTCTGGTATTTCCGTCGTTTTCTTTGGATAGCACCTTGCCGCCGTCCCCTCCGAAGATCAGAAATCAAGCGCAAATTGTGCAACGCGTAACGAAAGTGTCGCAAAACAGCAACTGATTTCATTGGAAAAATTGTGTAAATTTGTCTCTTCATTCCATCTACGTTCTTTGGTGTAGAAAAACGGAAAATTAATGAATCTGCCATCATGACATAGAGGGAGTTGTTTTATTAATGTAGCTTTGTGTTTTGGTTATAACGATACCTAGTACTAACAAAGGAAAACGAATGCAACAATCATTCATATGTATCTTTACCCTGGGTGCCAGCGTAATTGTTTTTTCAAGGTCGGAGAGAAGGCTCAGCGATTACAAATCAACGGTCGCCCCTCGCGGCTTCGCCGCGTAATTTCCCTCCTCACAAGGGAAAAATGACCTCTGGCACCCAGGGTTAGGCATCTTGTTTTTGTGTAACGCTGAGTTCTGGCAGGGAGAAGAAAATATTCGATAAACTAGGAATAATAATTGATTATGAAGTGCGTTCGTTGGGAGAACTTTAGAGGTTGTAATCACTAGACGAGCCGAGATGTCAAGAAGGCGATGCATTTATGTACGTCTGTCGAAAGTATTCTGGAACGTGGCTAAAAATGGAAAGTTTGGGAAAAGAGGTGATGAGGTCACAAAAACTAAATTGTTCAAAAACTGGATTTTTTTAAAATGAGAGATTATTACGAAAAAATGTCTCTTCCCAAAAATCAGCGGGTTGGTGCAAATTGACTCCACACAAACAATCACAAGGTGCGCGTTCGTCATTTGCGCATGTGACGTATCAAAACCAAGATGCGCTTGCAAGATGGTGCTGAAAAAGCAGAACGAAAAACGAAAAGTTGCTAAAGCTCGCTCTATGTAGAGGCCCCTCAAGATTAGAAAATGCGTTCTTCAAACGTCGAGCACTATTACAGCATATCAAGAGAATTTCAGTCGCATTGTTTATCAGCAAAAGGGGAGGCAAACATGGTCATTGATTATACAGGCTCGGATCCAGGGAGTGGATATGGTGGTTAACCACCCGCCCTCGCTGAAATCCGTTACAGCCATGACTTTGAGTTCGATTATTGAAAAAAGCTAAAATGCATTGTCAAACTTTGTCCACCCGAGAGGCTACATACAGCGTTTAACTGCGAATATCCTCCTCTATTTCCGGCCCAATATCGATTTGACACCTGATTCATTCACCGCCCCACCCCCCTCTCCCTACCCTAAAAACCCTGGACTCGCCACTGGTTATGTAACTCTGATCACCCAAATTAGTATCAATATATTTATTATGACGATGAGTGGAACGACTGTTTTGTTGCGGTGTGCACGCGTTTCCGTTTTTAATTTGCACCAAGTAATCGATCACGCGATTCTAAACTTAAGAAAAAGACAGCTGCATAAATCGACCTTGACAAAGGTACGTCGGGCCAAATCACTCTAAACAAGCAACTAAATGTGGATCCTACCATAGAAACAAAAACGAATGTTTTCACTTAGCAAAAGTCAAATGCAGCAAGGACTTCGCACCTGCTCCAAGGGCATTCACACAAACAGAAGAATTCGAATTCCGATGAGGGTTGGACACCCACGTAACCCGACAGGAAATTAAATTACAGCACTGCAAAAGCTCCAAAATGCGAACGTTGCTGCTGCAGGTCCGCATTTAGGGTAATCGGATGATTTATTTCTTTACAGAAGCAGGTTTTTTACAGACATTTTTTGGGGAACCTGTAACAAAATTATCACTATATTTCCAACCTTGCTAGCAAGGTCACTGAAAAGGTGTCAGATTTTGAGAGAACAATTATAGAATTCTTGGTATTCATGTAGTGGCATCCTTTGAAGAATAAGTAAACGGAAGATTGATCTTCAATGTAGCTGAAATGTGGAAGGGTCTCACGTCGAGACAAAAAAACCGCTTCCCACCTCATTTTTAAGTTATCCACGTTGCGACACCTGGAACTCGGTTGTCTAATCTTTCAATGGATTCTTGATTACACTGAAGAACGATTTGTTTATCACTTGGTTTTGCATTACAGCACGAGGTGAAAACGTTCCGTGCCACATTTTCATCCATATCGGGTATACTGTTCACTCCGATTACTGCCGACATCTTTCGTTGCGGTGGTGAGCGCGGTACAAAGTACGATCTCGATGACCGACAGGGACTGTGAACAAACTAAGGGATTTGCTTTACGTTATGAGTGGCTTGTTCGGTTGTATCTTCTTTAATTACTTCATAACATCATGTGTATATATATTTTATAAAGTCGTTAGATATGCAAATAAACCTGACGAAGGTTGGTATTGGCCAGCCCAAATATCTTTAAAAGGTACATTTTCGCGTTGTTTTATCAGTCGTGTAGTAGTCTACTTGACTTTCATAAATATTTTTTAATCAATTTTGACTGATCACGATCTTCTCTGATCCAAAGCTGTGAACGACTTGCAAAAGTTTAAAACCTCAACTTCACTGTATGGGTCTGTTATAATTGACTGAAAAATGGCCCTCACATTGAGAAATATTATGTACTGTCCCCTCCCAACAAGTGCAAGTAAAGCTCTGACCTCCCCCTGATTCCCCGATAATTATCACACCGCTCCTCCCACACTCCAAATCAACCATGCATTTTTCGCACACCTTCTGCAGTTTGTTATCGTTAGAAGTTAGTTTCCTGGAGGCAAACGATTGCTTCAGTTGAATACTCGAAGACACTGATCGATTTGATCGGTAATGCTAGGAATGTATCCACGAGATGATGCTCTAGCGTCACTGAGATCCGGAACAGGAAACCAATTTCCAGGAAACCGGTCATCGTCATGGTGTCATTGAGTGGTATTTTAATCTTAAAGTCAGATTGCCTCCTCCCTCAGCTTTACATGGTGACCTTCCTCTCCTTTTTCAGCCCCTCGATCTCCTGATAATTATTGCACAGTCCCTAACTTGATGGCTTATTTCTCTGCAACACTCTTGGAAAACTGCGTATGTACACTTCTGAGGTTTCAGCAAATCCGGGTAACACCAAGTTGAGAAGCTAAATATTTTAAGCAAGAGCCGATACAACGTAGATATGATTTTAGTGGTGTACTATATAAATTTCGGCTGGCCAAACCAGCCTTCTTCAGGCACAATGAGAGTTTACATTGGATTGCTTCTATTTACATATATATAGTAAATGGGTGTTGACGTAACAATGGAAAAATGTGATATAAACATGGCAGTTACAACAAATTTGAATTAAATACTAAGAGTAACGGAAAAATAACGGAAGTGGCAGTAAATAATAAACTGAAATCTAATACGCCTCATCGCGGATATTAAGACCGTTGTGGCCAACACATCACTAATGCGCACAACCATTTCACCCGGTCAATTAGCAGCCATGGACAGCTGTCCCGTCCTGCTCTCGGCGGTGAAAAGCCCTGGGAACGAGGTTGGGCTGCCAATTGACCGAGTAAAATGGTTGTGCACATGCGTGATATGTTTACATTTTGGGCAGCTGTTTCGTTGGTAGTCTGTGCACGATCCGGGGTCGTCTAACTTATAACATTCCGAAACGAATTCGGATTTTTTCTGAGTATCCCGGAGTTATCCTCGATAAAATCACAATACCTGGCTCATTAACCATATCCTCGATTTTTTTTAACATTACCTACCATCCTGATCTGAGTTTATCTGAAATACGCTGATCAGTAAGCGAGGCAACAATTCCCGTTCTCATTTGCTTATCGACATAATGAAACGTTGGCACTGTCATTCGTACAACTTCTTTCCGTGTCACATCGCTTTTAGCTTCGCTAGTTTAGTATTACGAATTCAACATTTTGTGAAAAATCCAGTCTTTTAGTATAGTTCATCCGCTTGTCAGTGACGCTTGATCAAAAATTTTATTCCGCTGGATACTGGAGGTTCTCTGACTCCTTACCATACCATACCATACAGAACTGCCAAATCATGAATGTAGTAAAGTAAGAGTAAACAGCAAATCACCTTTTTTGCGTTCCCTTTCTTATCTTTGGTAATCAATGATAACGCAGGCTCTGAAAGATTATTTTTCATTGTCACTGGAGGAGCTAGCTGGCCTGTTGTAATAAGCTATATGCTGCGAAGGACACCTTCGGTATCCACACCACGCGCCCCCCAACCACCCGAATAGAAAAAATACCAGGCCAAAAACCCATTCCAAGTTCTTAGTGAACGATAACTTCAATTAGTAAAAAAAGATGGCTACAGTAGCTATAATATATAGACCACAAAAGGCCAAAATCAATTGAAATAAACATTTGTACAACAAAACCACACTTCATTACCGCTTTTTCGATCCTCCCGGTGATGCAAGCTCAAACAGACGATAAGGTTGAAGGGAACCTTAAGAGATCATCATGAATCAAAATCGATACGATTGTAAAACTTACCGGACAACTCAACTTTGACCGCACAGAAACACTCGCCAATAAATATAGCCACCAAAAGAAATATAAATTTCAGATGCATTTTGGGTCTCGGCGCTGAATAATATGAAACGTTAGGTGCTACACATATCACTGACTCGTCAGTTTAGACGTTTTGAACACCAGAAGCGTCAATCTTGAGTCGTGGAAGTGAGCTTATACTGGCAAAATAGGCTATAGCCCACTCAGCTCTCAATGCTAGCGCTGGTAACCTATAGGCCATTGTGAAAACAGGAGTGACGAACAATGTCATGAAATGTCATTCAGAATTTTTGTTTTTCGTCATGAACTTTCAATTCGATTTACTTTTAAAGCAGGTGGAAATGTAACCTCAGAGGGGCTGAATATCCCTTTGCATGATTTCCATTCATGTGCTACATAGAACCTTCAACGTCTTTTGGAGACAACCAGTCCTATTCGCTGATCAAAATTTGACTCTCTTCTTCATTTGCATTCTTTTAATTGGTTGTGGTGTTTCTGTAACTTTGCTTGTGAGTTACAGACACGATCAATTAGACTAAAAATCATGTGAACGAATCTTCTATCAAAAAGCTGATTAAACAATTCTAATATTATATTACTTCGATAAAAATGACTGTTTTGGCAGCGCTAAAGTTTTTACTCCTGAGAGTGTAAGAAAGTGCACCTTTAAGGTTCCACATTGGGGAAATTGAAATACAGGCGTGGCTAGGGATCTTTTTTCAATTACAGAAGAGCAAGTTCTGTTTAAAGGTTACAAATAGTTATGCAACGTGTGCTAGGGCCTGGGATCGGATAACTCAATGTTGTACCCAATTCAAATCTCCCGGGATTAAGATTCTTTGTGTATTGTATTTGCATGATAATGTAGCATTCATATGCAAATACCTGGAACAACTGAAAACGTTTTATTCTCGAAGGGTTTGAATTGGGTACAACATTGCGTTGTTTTCGCTGTTAATTCAAATAAGGAAAAACACACAGTGATTTGACATCAACTTTGGCTCCCCAGCTTGGCAATCAATGCAATTAATTACGCGTAGCTATTGGCGCCTTAATAGACATAAGAAAGAAAAGTAAGACCAAGCATAGATTTTACGGCAAAACTCAGGAGGAAATTTGCGTTTTGTCCAAAATCGAAGAAACTATTTTTATGCTTGTCATGTGTATTTATATGTCGAGTAACATCTCGAAAAAAAGGGATAAGTAAGAATTTATGAAAGAATTTTCATGGTTTTGAAACAGGCAGTTGCCTGCGTTTGCGACTGCATTTGCCAGCAACGGGATGTGTCAACCATGAGAGCGATGAAAAACATAATAAGTTAGCGACTAGTAAAATAGTCTTTAGCTCTTGTTTCCTTTCAGTAATTGTGACAATATTATAAGCAGCATTGTCCGAGAATTGTTGTTTCCCGTCATGAAATTTCTATTGGATTTACTTTTCAAGCAGGTGCCACTTAAAAATTCCTTTTGAAATTTTCCCTCCATGTGATGTACCTAAGACAAGGCGCTAATGGAAACCGGGCCTATGTCCAGACCAGAATTTGACTCTCGTCTAAGCATTTCTGTTAGAATCTGTGTCCTCTTAGCGGATTTGCTTGTGAGACACTGGCAAAATATTGGACTGAAAACTGAGCGAACCATTTTGACAGCTGAGCAAATAGAAGATTTATGACCCACTTAGGTATGATATTGTTACAGGCATAGTCTAAACGGAGGAGTGGACTCTGGACTCTGGACTCATCCTCACTAAAATTTAGTTTTTTCAAAAAATGACACTTTTTTTTAAATGTCGATACAATTTTCTTACAATAAGATCCTGTTTTTTTCTTTTCAAAGTACGTTGCACTATGGTGTTTGAAGATCAATCATGTCTCTCGTGCTGTTTAAGTTTGTCAATGAAACGTTAACATGGTTTTCCGGAACGCAAGTGGACTCTCCTCTGGGGCATTCAAATCAGCAATGCCCGAAGTGGGGGACCACGTGGTGTTTCCTGGATTTCAGAGGTTTTTTTTTCGAGGCAGGGGCACCCAACGAACCATTCTTTTCAAATTTCATCGAAATATATCATGGCCATAAAATAAGCCAAAAATTAGCCTTTTTGGAGCAATTTCTCTACCTGCTGGGAAATTTTTATGTGTTCCGTACTCCCAGCAAAAACAGACCAGAAATTCCGTTTGTCAGAAAGGCTAATGCGAGGGGTACATTGACTGCCAATAGCCCTCACAACAAAAATACTTTTCTCCCAGGAGAGGAAGGGGGGGGGGGGGGTGGGAGGGGGGACCAGCAGATTGAAAACAATTTGACAGCACTGCGACAACTGAATCTTTTTTCTGTCTTAATTCATGTCTATGCCCTAAAACACTAAGCCACCGTTTTTTCAACTGCATCCCCCAAAAAAGAAAAATCCCTTTTTTAGACAGTCGATTGAAAAAAAACAGTTTAAAAAATCCATAGTCTAGAGTCCAGTCCAGCTTTTAGACTATACCTGTTGTTACAACGAAAACGTTGTGCTTTGGCTACGCGTACGTTTGTACTCTTTTTTGCACCTTTAAATTCTATAATGCGGAAATTGGTTAACGGCCTAAACAAAGCCCCCTTACTCGAGACAAAAGTCTGCAGTAGACTTAACTGTAGTTATGTAACTGCATGCAAGACACCAGATAACGTGCGAGAGGCTAAATTACCTATGTCCCTCAGGCGACACCATGGAGACCATGGAGAGTCTTGTTTGACGTTCTGTAGGCAACGATAAAAAAAACCCTTAATTGATTTGCAAAATGTATCAAATTGTTTAGTACTTTACTTCTGCTCGGTGCTCGGTGATCTAGTTTTGTCTGATTCCTAGTGACCTTGTATTTTATGATTCATATGGGGTCGATGTAAATATATCTCGGATTTCTTCAGTATTATGTGTTCGAGTAAGTGGTTCGGCATACGCCTTGATCTCCGTAATCTCCTCTCGATCATTCCCAAATCTGAAGAAGACAGAAGGAGAGGCTGGACGTGGGTGACTCTGCCAACAGAGTCTTCAAGACTTGAATTTGAACACAATGGGACCACGCAGTTCGAGGAAACCTTAGTCAATGTACATCGACGACAGATTTTTTTTATTTCTGCAATGTTTACTAAGATATTTATTACGGAAATTCCGTCATAACAAAATTTAAAATACTCCATATCGATATCATGAGCGGCATATACTTATCCATTTCCGTTCACAACGTTTATACATGTGAAATGAACAGAAAACTAATCTCTTTCTGCTTCTGTAGTTATACACCATAAGGCATCAAATAACCTCGCATACGCTCGTGTAAAAGAAACGAAACCACGTAATAAAACTGCAGTTTGAAAATGACTTGAGGATTCCGATGGTTTGCTATGGCCGTGGCTATGTATCAGCAAGATACATGCTCACTAAGACTGTCAGGACAATAACCGAAATTGTAATTTCTACGCACAGGTAACTGCACCTATTGTCAACCAGTTGTCTCAGTTGAGAGTGTTTCGTACTATCTTGCGAGAAGTCGTGATTTGCATTGAATAGTCATCCCAAATAAGGCGAAAAACTGAAGCTTCGCATCAGACCATTAATTGACAAATTTCTTGGACAATTAAAAAAAACCCAAGAGTGGAAGACGTTGTTCCAAGAGTCGCACTCTAGTTTATTCTGTGCTCAATATTTAAAACACATTTGAACCTACTTCGACAAACAAGAATATCATATTCACGGCAGCACATTTCACATGAAGGCAACCGGCGTAAGATTGCTCTGCAAGTCCTTTCCAACAACAACATACGTCGCAGACAAATCACTGAGTTAACGTGACGTCATGGTTTTGGTGGTTGATCCGTTTTGGATCCGTTTTGGTGCTTATGATAAAAACGCTAGTGCAAATTCTGGCCTAGCCAGTGAAAACCGGTTCTTAAGCCGGTTTTATTTATCCTTTCCTGCATTCACGCCTCTGAGTCAAACCCAAGGCATGGCTATTGTGGACGTTAGATAGGAAGATTTCGTAGTCTACTAGTTTTTCGTTAGAGATATGCGCGGTAGGTTCAGGAGTCGAGATTTCATTCATTGGAGCGCGTGCTCAGTAAGAGCTGAAAACTCTAGTCGTGGTCGTCATATTAAGATCGCTAACATTGCGCCCTTTTAAAACAACGAAGTATGAAGAGTCACCTCCTGTTCTTAGACGTCGTACATCGGTCCCCGCTTTGAGAACCTCTCTTCAAGGCTGCAGAAGCAGTCCGGTGCAAGTCCCCTTAAATCAGTGAAAGCATTGTGAACTATTTTTTTGCAAAAGTCCAATGATGGAAAGCAGATCTATATTTGTAAGTTTATGCAGAGTTGATCATCACACCAAGGGTTGTGGGAAAGGAAGACTCACAAACTATTTTCTACAGCATGAACGAATTCGTAAGTCATAAAACGGAATGATCACAAACGAACATCCTCAATAAGAATTTGATGGGAAACACTACAGAAACCGAACGACAGCTTAAAGGAAAACGTAGGTCAATCATTCTCGTGACAACAAAGTTTAATAAAATTTATTCTTAATTTCTCTTTGCAGTATGGAGACGAAACACTAATAACCAGTCTTTTTACGAACACCAAGAGTTCACACCTTGGCAAGGTACTCGTGACATGCAAATTCATTGTCTTTACTTTATTGGTATTTTCCTTCTTAATTATCCATGAAACTATACGAGTTGTAGTAAACATGTGTTAAACAATTTCTTACTTCCTTACATATCATGGTCCTTCCTCAGATGCCATGATTGTCTAAACGAGAAAAGATTATTACTCGAGCAGTTTCCACAACTACACTAACTTGCTGCACAGAAAAAGACCCTTTTAATAGTTGTCCTGCGGAGAGAGAGAAAGAGAGAGTATCACAGAGAGAGTTAACTAAAACAAATAGGGCCCACTTCAAAACCAAATTCATTTGAGGTCAGAAATTCTCCAGGGGCAAAGTCCACGATCGGCATTTGACTGAGATCCTCTGTTTCCACTTGGATGACCGCTTTCCAGTCCCTGCGCACCTTTAGATATAAAAAATCAATTGATTATTTAGAGTGAAAAGTGCTATCTGTCGGCTGCTACTTCGGATACTAGACACAATAAGCGGCAAGCAGTGTTGTAAAGTCGTTGTGTTTTGGCAGGGGCCCACGCCTATAGGAGCGTACAACTTCATTGTATTTGTGAAACGGCGCTTTTACAGACCGAGAGACAGATTAAGCACCGCGTTTACGTGAAACGGCAAACGCAAAAGCGTGGGCTGCTGCTTGTCATAAAAGCATGGAAATTATGTTATTTCGAGAGTAACTAGACATCACGTCTTCTGTACACGTTCGACGCACTTAATTGAATTAATAGAACTGTAAAATAGTTGTTCTTAAAAAATAAAACCGTAAAAATTCGCGGGAATCCGAAATATATTTCGATCTACGACGGACGACTGACGAGGATCGTAGATCGAAATATAAGACGTGAAATATATTTCGGATTCCCGCGAATTTTTACGGTTTTATTTTTTAAAAACAACTATTTTACAGTTCTATTAATTCAATTAAGTGCGTCGAATGTGTACAGAAGACGTGATGTCTAGTTACTCTCGATATTCAAACACGTTCTTGGCTTCGATATATGAGATTTCACAGAAATTATGTTATTCTAACTCGCCTTTCTCTTTTAAAAAGTTACTTGATACCTGCTACTAACATGCAAGAAATGAGCTCATATCAAACGAGTTTCTTCCATTTTTGGCAAAACGCAAACTTAAGTCCGACGTTTGCCGTTTGCCGCAAACGCGATGCTTAATCTCTCCATTTTTAGATTGATTTCCAGCGAAACCAGAAGTTTCTAGCTGATCACAAGTCTTCCATGAGAAGTTAGAACCTGTGGGATTGAGAATGGCCGTCACTCGTGCAAGCCAAATCGCATCTAAAAAGAGCTTGATCCGTGAAAATGCCATCACATAGACGTGGTATTAGAGTTGTAGGCGCCTGGTTATAAACGTTATAGACTTATTACTATTGATTTAATTTTTATCTGTATTATCTATTTTGC
>OX421448.1:25625845-25638345 GCA_949126865.1 Montipora capitata | reverse complement strand
CTCCCTAAGGGACTGGATGAGTCCCTGCGACTCCGAGATGTCAGGATCTGCTGAATCAACTGATCTGCGGCGCCTCGTGTTTCCCTTGTCGGTTCCAGTCTCCAGTCTACTGGGCGCCACCAGGTAACTCCTACTTAGGTAGGAGCTCTGTTGGAGACAAAGATCGTTTGAGTTTATTAAAGTACTTTCCGCCCTTACGGAAATCATAACTTGGAGAGTAAATGAGTGGTACCATTCGCAGGGCTTACAACTTCAATCCTTTTAATTCCAAGATAGAGCCCTACACCAAACGTTCCTTTTTTGGGACTAAAAGGGTTAACTATTCCTTTACGTTATAACCTACGTGACGTATTTCCAGTAGTCACTTTTCTCCGCCCTGACGACCAGGGGCCGGTTGCTTGAAGCCTGGTCAGTGCTAACCGTTGGTTAAGAAATATCAAAACCTACAGATTAGCCAACCTTTAACTTGCAGTATTCCTCAAGGTACAATCCTTGAACCTCTCCTCTTTATACTCTATATAAATGATCTACCGAACTGTCTTGTTGATTCACATTCTAGAATGTATGCGGATGATACTCATTTGACATTTGCCAGTAACGATGTTGCGCATCTAGAGGAAAATATGAACGATGATTTAACCAAATTTACTGAATGGTTGACGGCAAATAAACTCACTCTTAATAAGTCAAACTGAGACTGAGTTTATGTTGATTGGTTCAAGGGAAAGGTTAAATACTTTTAATAGACTCCCGTCTTTTACAATCGACAGTAATTCTATAAAACAACTAGAATTTACGAAATCTCTTGGAGTATATATAGATGAAAACTTAACTTGGAAAATTGCCTCCTGCATTGGCATCTTGAAGCGAAGCAGGTCTTTTGTTCCTTTTGAAACGCTCCTATGCATCTATAATGCTTTAGTTCAACCTCATTTCGATTACTGTAGTGTCGTATGGGGCAATTCCAATAAATCTATTCCCATTAAATCACAAAAACTACAGAATCGCGCGTATTTTGACCTGTTATTCACATGATGCCAATTCGGATGATCTTTTTGTTAGACTTGGCTAGAAAAAAACTTAACTTGGTCTATAAATCTCTTAATGGTCTCGCCCCTGATTATCTGAAATCAATGTTTACCGATCGGAGTTCAACATCTCTTAGGAATTGTGAGGGCGAACTAGCTCTTCCACTCCCCCGCACCAATTTCTAAAAAACAGTTTCTGCTATGGTGGTGCGATGCTGTGGAACACCTTACCTACCAATCTGCGGCAAGCACAAACTCCTGCTAGTTTTATATCCGGCTGCAGGGGTTTCCTTTTTGATAATGAATAAATTAATTAATCACAAGGAATTCGTGGAAATCAGGCACTTTGTTATTGTTTTTTGTCTTTGCTGTTATTAGATTTAATTAGTAGTAGATTAGTATCTTAACAATGTAGTTAACGCAATTTTAGTATTTACTTCAAGTCCTGATGTTTTACCCGTGTATAAATAAATTTAAACAAACAAACAAATAAATAAATAAATAAATAAATGGTATTTAGCGCTGGTTAGAAATGACCATGCTTCGAGCAACCCAGGCCAGAAAGACGTATGTCACGCAAGTTGCCTATGCTATAGCTAAAGGCTCTCTCTAAATGAGTTTACCGAAATCGAATACTGAATCTTGTAACAGTTACCGCAGCTGGTATTCAGAATGCCTCCCACAGTGAAATATCATTTCGTACAAAAAGAAATGCAAAAGAGGTTAAGGACAATAGAGATAGGTTCGATTTCCAGCCGTTTTGTGAGTGCGGTTAACATCCTCCTCCCAACGAACGGCTGGATCGTTTGTCCGTGACGTAGCACCCGTCGCAAATGTATTTTGTGTTCAGCCAATTGTATTTTGTACTTGGCAGGCGGGCGGCTTTCTGATTGGAGGAAAATACAATTGGCTGGACCAGGGATCCAGCCGTGGTATGCGCTGAGGTACGCGAGCGCACAAAACGGCTGGTCAGTCAATCGACACTACAATACAGAACGACTCATTATTCGTTTCTTCGTTAAATTTATTTGAGAGTACGGAGCAGCTTCAGGTTGAGCCTTAAAGAGCAGCAAAGGGGTTCAGGATTTGGTGCGATGATATGTTTAGTTACTTCCGCTTTCTTTTTCACTATTAGACACCATTACCCTCGACCGTCCGTCGTTCGGACTGAAAGTGAATGATTTCTGTAAACCGATCAAAGAGGATCAGATCTAAAATATTAGCAATTCTTTGCCGCAATATTATTACTCAAGTTAAACGAAGTAAAACAACAAAGAATTTATCTTACGATATCTCCTGGAGGTCCCTGAAAATAAAGGTTTCAAAAATTAATATAATTATTGACAAAAATCTCCTTTCAGTGATCATGTGGATTGGGTGGATCGTGAATCAATCTACTCGATCTGTGTGATCCACCCATCGTAAAACTCATGCAAGTGTTCCTTCAAGTTGCTGCTTTTTTTTTTTGTTATTTTTTTGTGCAAACTGACGTGTCTGGTCGGCCAGTTCTGACTGTCTTTTATTTAAGTTGGTTTTGAAATATAAGCACTTAAAAACAAAATATTGGGACTTTTTAGATGATTTTTGTTGCCATGGTAATTTATTACGTCACATTAATATGTGCATTTTTGTTAAGCACTTATTGGCGTTTCATGTCGTATCATAATCACTCTAATAGACATTCCCTCAAAAACCGGTTGGAACCGGTTTGAGCCACCTTAATCAATTTAATTGAGCCTTTATTAACGGAGTCTTGGGGAAGGGGGGGGGGGGGGGGGGGGAAGAGGGCGGAGGAAATGCAGCAAGGGCGTCTTCATGTAAATGGTCGCTTGTGTGCAATGTCTCTGAGCGTATACGAAAACGGAAGCAAAAACAATCTTACCGGAGGTCCAGGTTGTCCCTACAATAACAAAAGAAAAAAAGTAAGGCAAAGAGGAAAATCAGGAAACAAAAAGTTTATTCAATATCATAAAACATAGGGAAACAATACGTAGTATGAAGATCATCCCAATGCTACAATTTTTCATCAGGTTCAGGTTTTCATCAAGCGAAAGTCAAGTCCCTTGATTAACTCTTCATGTAAGATTTTCAAATGTATACACAATATTAACTTACTGGATTTCCTGCGTCACCCTGAAATTTAAGCGAGAGATCCCCATAGTTAGACGAAAAAAAAATATTATATTAAGAAAAACAAAATTGAATCACTTCTGCCCTTAAAATTATAGTGAACTTTCGACTCGCTTTTGGGCATGCGCATACTGATTTATGGAGATGCCAAATAACATGTCGATTGACGTTGTAATGACCTCGTGGTTCTCAGATATAACTTCTTGTAATGAATAACAAAGTATCGATTGGTTTCAATATGTGAGGCGATTTTCGTTATACAAAAATGTGCACAGGTATTAACCAGAAACCCTGGCAATGATTTAGCTGGATAGTGAGTTTTCAAAAAAAAGGTATACACGTACCCATGCTGTTGCTGCCCTTTTGCACGCCCGTATTTTTTGTTTGTACTCCTCGCTTATATTTCGTACTCGTAATGGTTATTATGCAAATATTTTTTGAATGATGTCCCTTTTGTTTAATTTACCAGCACATATTTGCCGTTTTCTGTAAAAAATCTCTCTCGTTCTCTTCCGTGAAGAGGAAGTACTGTTGAATATTTCGTTGTTTGCCCGTTGCAAAGCCAAAACATTGCAAAACGTTTGTAAGTATCCTTTCAATGGTCGTTTTCTTTATACAGTAAGTAACTTTCTGACGATTTCTGGTTGCTTTAATTGTTATTTCAGTTAATATGTATTCTTTTTGTCTTTATTTCAGCAACCGTTTAATTTGAGATTAAAATTGTAACTGAGAAATCGATCTAGAACGCGTTGAAGCATTTAGCTTTTCGCTCCATTACAAGCAGCCTTGATCAGCATGTGTTATAGACCCACTTATAAACATTAATTCCAGTTCTTAGCAATTGCCTGTTTTTCTACATACCCTCTCTCCAGGCGATCCCTACACAAAAAGAGAAAAATAACAAGAAGTTTGACGTAGTTTACTACTCTGGCTTTCAAAAAATTTTGGATGAAGCTTAAAAGTTAGAATTCAAAGACACAACGTTTCGACACTACTGTCTAGTGTCTTCATCAGGGATTATCCAAAGTTATGGCAAGAATCCTTTTATAGCTTCCAATTTGCTAAAAATAGGGATGCGCCGCTTCGTCCATTCCGAAAATGGAAGAGAATGTTTGCATCCGCCGCTGAGATCGTGCGTATCTGCGAACTATCGTAAGTAAAGCGAGGAGACCGAAAAAACCTAACGAATGGGCATGGAGTGGGGAGACGAGCGATAATATAAACTATCGAAAAACTAGTCACTCGAAAAATCTGTCGTTCTCTACAAATCGGACTCGCTGTTTTCAACAAACTAAAGATCGACAACTAAGATCCAAAGTTAAAATGGGGGACTGTGAATAACGGTTGAATTATATATTCCCGATCCTTATGCGGGCTTAGTACTTCAGAATAGTCCCAAAGGTATATGCGGCCATCAAAGATGAGTTACAAAAAACTTAGAACTTCTTCTTACCCTGTCTCCCTTGGAGCCCTGTATAAAACAAACACACAAAAAAGGGGGAAAACAGTCCGTTAGCAATGAGATACAAATGTGACGGAGATAAGGTACAAAAAGAAATGTATAACAAGATGCGATGTCGTTTTAGCAAACTACTTACCTGTAAACCAACTCTTCCCTAGAAAGAAGTGAACACAGACAAAGAGGATTAGTTCTTATCAGAAAACCTACAATGTAAGGAAACCATGACAGTATAAGGATCCACATGCGTCAGACCCTACTACCTTTTGAACAACCTTATCAAATCAATGCCTATTATTTTCTCTTAGGTCACTGGCACATTTATAAGGTAAAGTCTCTGTTACGAGCCAGAAGGTCGTACGGGCCATCAGGCCGGCGCTTAACTCCGATTTCCGTAGCATGAAGCGACTAGGAGTCTTTTTACTCCCCCCTGGATGGGATGCTAGTCCATCGCATTTCGTCGGTACCCATTTACACACCTGGGTGGAGAGAGGCACCGTGAGAGTAAAGTGTCTTGCCCAAGAACCCAACACAATGTCCCCGGCCAGGACCCGAACCCGGACCACTCGATCCGGATTCCATGACCATGAGGCAACCGCGCCTCCCACCTTGCATATTTATAATAACACTTAATCCATTCAAAACAGGAATGTGAATTTAAAAATAACCAGGCGGGAGCGTTTCTCGAAAGCCGGGGATAGTGACCGAAGACGCTTTGTACCCTCAAACCCCCCCCACCCCTCCTCCCACAAGTGAGAAAATGTGAGAAGAATACGTTTTGAAATTGCATCCACTGGAAACTCGTAAAAATCCTACCTCCAGATGGGATTTGAACCCTCAACCCGACATGATCTAGTCTAGTCCGACTAGATCACGGGGGGTCGTGGTTGAAATCCCATCTGGAGCTCGGACTTTGTCCAAGTTTCCAAAGGATTCAATTTTAAACTATATTATTTTCAAAACGAAAGCGTTTCAAGGCAGGAAACTCTGTAATCGTTTTGCTTTGTCTGATTTTGAAAACATGTTGAAAACATGTTGAGGGATGAATTTTATAAAATGAGTAGACCTTAGCCTCAGACACGAACTGGTTTTCGGTACTTTTAAGACAAAAAAACCTCGGGGATTCGAGAAAGATGTTTACTCACAGTAAGGATATTTGTTGCTTGCTCCTGGTCATAGGCCCTTCGTGAAGTTCATCTAAAGTTTCTGTTTCAACATGCTTTCGTTCGGTTGTTATGTGTAAGTGGAGGAGTTTTTTTTTTATACTAAGGCAAATGTTTACCAACAAATTCAGGAGCATGGAGCGACATTAAATTTACTTACCCTGGGTCCTTGTTGGCCGGATGGGCCGGGAGGTCCATCTGGTCCGTCTACACCCTATAGAAAATAACAAAAGCACTACAATAGAGCCGTTTATACGAGAGAAAATAAGCCGCGGCTTACTCTGGCCGCGGCGTACATAATACGCGAAAGGAACTATTTATACGAGTATAAACTCCCAGGCCAGGATAAGCCGCGGCTTGAGAAAGCAGTGAACGTAGATTTTGTACCATTTATATGGGATGTTCGCGTCTTATGTAAACCGCGGCCAGAGTAAGCCGCGGCTTATTTTCTAACGTATAAACGGCCCTAAGACGAATGTTAGCCCTTATGGAAGCTTTGATTTCAGCCTTACTAGTTGAAGATTGGCAGAAGGTGGTAGATTATATTAAACTTGGTCTTAGGTATAGTACTGCACGTCGTAGTTACAGTAAATAAGAGTGTCTTTTTAAGCACTAGAAATAACTACCTACAACGAGGAACTGAGCACTCTTTAATATTACCAAAGCCACTTACTCTGTCTCCTTTTGGCCCTGGGAATCCACGGGGACCAGGAGGACCTTGGTCACCCTGGAAAAAACAACAATTGTGGTGTAATGACAGATATTAAGTTGGAGGATTTAACGCCTCAGGGGGGGTGTCACTTTAAAAAAAAGACGGCAAACGCATTTGTCGTTATCGTTGTGGCAGCTATAATTGCTTCATGATGGCAACAAAAGAGGCAACTTAAATCCAACGTCCGTACCTTTGTGAAACGTCGGCCTGGAGGCTATTGATGAAACAATGGCGTTTAAGGAGGATCGCGCCCAAAAGATTCGACAATATTCCTTGGGAAGGACATTCGATGATAACGACTATGATGACAAAGACGATGGCAAACGTGACACTGATGATGATGATAAAGAGGATTGACGATCATGATTACATTAGGTGAGAAAATGGGCATCGAATCAAGATCTATCAGATTAGTAGAAACATCTTGGGGAAATTCTTGTACCACCATACCTGGTCGCCAATGGGACCTGCAACTCCAGTAGGACCAAAGAAACCAGGCCAACCCTAACAACAAGAAGGCAGTGAAGTTAGACCCTACTTATGAGACAGGGGCGACTAACTATCGCAGTAAGAGACCTCTTTTGTATACCTGCTATAATTACTGCATTGTTATTAGCCTGATAGAAACAGAGTGTCACTCGAGCAAATTCACTCCTACCAAAGAATACCTTTAAACCGGAGAAAATGATTTTTCCAATGAAAATAGTTCAAACAATTTTAGATTGTTTTTTTCACTTTGAAATACCAAGGACTCCACTCCCTTGAATATTTGTCAAGGATCCTTAGGAATTAGAAAACGATTTGCCTTGTGAGTGCTAAAGAAAATGTCAGGAGATCATCAAGGGGAGACTTTCTCCAATACTTGGCCAATTCCCGAGTAGTTATTTATAGAACGCTTCCATTGGGAGATTCAGTACGCCCACTCTTGTAAAAGTCAATCACTGAACAGAGCTATTCTTGGATTTCACATGATGTCACGGCCGCCATGCTGGTGTCCCCAAACAATGAAATGGCGGCCATGTTGGTGTCCCGATCCAATCCTCTGGGAATTAAAAGCTATTATTATGTTAACGTCTTCTTTTGTTTTCGTTGAAAAACATTGGTGTTGATCACGTGAGTGAAACCCAAGAATCTCAGCGTCAAGGGAAATATGATACTTTTTGTGGAAAAAACCTGTTTCTAATTAACAAATTGATGTCAGTTTTTCATGCGTCTGTCCTGTCATTGATCATGGATTGCGTCATAGCATTGTCAAAGTGGCTGTGGATCCACAATGCGATAGCCGAGTAGATCTGCAGACTACTTTGACAATGTTATGATGAAATTCATTGTCAATAACAGGACAGACGCATGAAAAACTGAGATCAATTTGTTTTTTACAATAACAAAAAGGCAGAGGGGTCAAAATTAAGTCAAAACACGAGAAGAAAGCGAGACAAAAAATGCGAGAAACTTTTATCTGACGCGAGCAATATCGCGTCATTATCACATAAATTAAAAATTTGTGTCTGTCCGCTTGTTGACAATAAAAATTAGCCAATGAGCGCACGAGAATTTTTGCAGTCATTGTAAAAAAATAAATTTATTCGGGAAAGGGTCGACCAAGGAATTAGTGGAGATAGAGGATCCCCTTGATGAGCTCCTGAAAATGTATAAAAAAAACCAATAAAAACAATACTGATGCATTTTGATATCTGGGCTCAGAAAACGTAATTCATTGATGAAGGAGGTGATTACCTTATCTCCTTTTTCGCCCTGTGCGCCCTGCAAGCCTTTTTCTCCCTTTGGACCCTGAAAGTTAAACGCAAAAATCAGTATAGCCGTGGTACAAGTGAAAAAAAAAAAAAAATGCAATATCCAAATGCAATCGTTCAAGACGGCATACTCACAGGGTTACCACGAGGCCCTTGGCTGCCCGGTGGTCCTTGTGGTCCCGGCTCTCCCTGAAAAATGAAATAACACTTTCACTGATAACAATGGGAAGTTACATTTGGCTTGTAAAAGCGATAATTTGCTCTCTTTTAAGTGCTATTCAAACACAAAAACAGTAAAAAACTTAAAAAAAGAAGAATGAAGTTGTTGAATCACTGCCGTCAACCTACCGAATCGCCAGGCGTTCCTCTCTCCCCAGGGACCCCTCTGTCTCCGCGTGCCCCCTATATGAATGCGACAGTCATTGTGAGTACATGAATTTGAGGACATTTTCTCAGTTTTGGATCATCTTAGATTTTTGGGGGTGAAGCGTCTTATGGGTTTTCAACTCGGTTGAGCCATCCATTGAATTCACCGTGAAAATGATACACACTCGTTACTTGTCTTTTTTTTCCTCGATTTCAATGTCTATAGAATGTAACGGAGAAATTTAGAGAGAACAGTTTACCGTAAACCCACGTATATCACGTATATCTCTCTTTTCAAACACACATGTTTAAACAACGTTTAGAAATACGTTTCCAGGTGACTGTGGACCCTTCCCCCCGCGATGTTGGAAGTCTATCATATCCTACCGGTTGTCCGGGTTGGCCAGTTGGCCCTTGAGGGCCGGGAGCTCCTGTTTCACCCTATAGGACAAAATGACATAAATACAGTTGTAAGTTTGACGAGCCAAACATTTCAAATCACTCTGGACGAGTGAAAATGGCTTTCAAAACTCTAATGATTCTAAAACGTCGAGACAGCAGAAAGCAAATCGTGACCTTTAAGAAGATTGCGACATTTTTTTAATTTATAAGACATGTTTCGATGTTACAGACATCATCGTCAGTTACAGAATATTTGGAAAAACCGTTAGGACTAATTACCAGGCGAAACATGCATAATTAATTATGCATCTTTCGCCTGGTTGTTATATGGTCCCAACGGTTTTTCCAAATATTCTGTAACTGACGATGATGTTCGTAACATCGCGTATCGAAACATGTCTTATAAATTAAAAAATGTCGTAATCTTCTTAAAATTCTAATGATTCTGTTTTCAAATTTCAATTGGCGTAATGATTGAACGAGAACGCAATTATTATTTTAAAGCATTGGCTTTGCTTTTTCCGTAGAATATATGTCAAATAAATATCATTCAACTGAATCAAACTCGATTTTAAAAGTGTTTTTTTAAAACATCACCAAATCACCAATATGAGTTCACGTCATACCTTATCGCCTGGATCACCATCTGAACCAGTGAAACCGCGAGTACCAGGCTCTCCCTGATATAAAAACAATGTGAAATAAGATGCATGAATGAAGATCATCCAATAATACGAAATAAGCCATTGCTTACCGGGGGTCCCGTGGTACCAGGTGTGCCGTCATCTCCGCGAGGACCGGGGGGACCCTAAGATAGAACAAGGTTCTCATTGTTAACAAAAAAAATTACCAGAACGAGGAAAAGCTTAAAAATGAGTGGCAAACGCCGTTTAGTGCTTTCCTCTGAGTAGTTATTTTCTCTAGATTTTTATTTTCAGCTAGGCCAAGACGAATATCATTTCCAGTGACAGTTAACTATAGGAACTTGCGCTGTATACGTAGATTCCTAAACAGAGCAGAACGTTTCTATCGAAGAGACGACTTCCCTGGTCTTTAAGGGAAGTAGGCCACAGCCGGTGGCCAGTGCTTTTTATGTCTTATTCACAAGAAATGCTTCGCCACTTTTCAAGTAAATCGCGTCTACGAGACCTCTTACAGTTGTATAAAAGAACATAAAAAGCAGGGCAAGATTATTTTTCCAGTTGTGCAATTAATTATTTAACTCTGAAGCAAATCAGGAATTATTTGTGAGTTACCACACTTCTCGTAGGTTTTTGAGAATTTGTCTCTCACTCCTAGAATGGAAAAAAACTCCTTAATGAAGTATATTTTCCGTAGAACATTACCCTAGCTCCTGGTGGACCTGGTTGACCATCTTTTCCATCGGGACCTGGAGCTCCCTTTAAATAAAACGAAAATGCGCACAATCGTTACGAGCACTAGTAATCAACAGACAAGAGAAATCCATTAGTAATTGATGAATGCTGTGACGTACCTTGGGACCTTGTGGGCCTGGAGAACCCTGAGGTCCCGGTGGTCCAGTCGCTCCCTAGAATTGAAGACTCAGAATCAGTACCCCATGAAGTTAGTCTCTGAAGCAGATATCACTTGGTTTTCAATAGTCTCATGAAATTTGTACTATAAGGCTACTGCAACACAAAATGGTTAATGCAATTCAAACGAGTAAACTCTTTTTGCCTTTTCTATTCTGCTGTGTCGAAAAATACAAACCAATTTCTGGCAAAGATAACACCTCCCTCTCAGATCAGTAAATTTATTTTGGTCGTTCGCTTAAAATAGCCCAAAAAAAAAATGATTTAACGTCGAGAGTTTCGATGACTGCAATGCTAAATCACTTTCTTTCGGGCTATACTACGAGAATCAGACATTAGCAGTATTCACATTAGAGGACGGGAAACTCGTCAGACGGGTTTCCCGTCCTAGTGTGAATTCGCGATGAAAAAGTTGTCTGACTTACCGACATGAATTCACATTAGGACGAGTTTTTAGGACGGGTTAAGATGCCGAGGTACTGGTGCGAGTTGTGCGTGGTTACCTAGCCAGCAGTCTAATCGGCGCATTTTCTCCTAAAACTCGATCTGGAACTGAACCCGTCTAAGTGTGAATTCGTGATGCATTTTGACGAGTTTCTCGTCTTGTCGGGAAAGTCGTCTTTAAAAACTCGTCGACTCAGACGGATAAGTGGACAGGTAAATTTGGACGAGTTTCTCGTCTAAAACCCATCCCGACCCGATTTCACACTAAGACGAGAAACTCGTCTCAGACGAGAAACCCGTCCAAGACGGGTTACTCGTCTCTAGTGTGAATTCGGCCATTATATTTATGGACTTCGCTGGCCTGAATTTCTTCAATTCTCCGCAGATCAGAGCATTTTGCGAGATGTTTGAGAGAAGATGACGAGTTAATCTGAATTTTTGTATCTCTTGCAAAGGACATGCAGTGGCCGTGCCTCAAAAGGTTACCCATAACATATTAAAATTACTTAGATCTCAATCGCTGTGGAAGCGGAATCAATAGCGATTCTCACCATGGGTCCTTTCGCACCCGGTAGTCCCGCTGGGCCGCGCTGTCCTGAGGGTCCCTGGTGGAAAATAATGAGAAAAAGTTAAAACATTAATTAATATTAGTATAAATACACGGATGATTATACAAAATCGCGCCCTCTCATTGGCTCGTTATCTCGGATTATCAGCCGATAATTACCTCGACGGACAAAATGGCTGCCAGTAGTCGTTTTGCCACTGTAAGTGAAGATGATTTCGCATTGAAATGTTTTTTATCTTTTTTGAAATAATCACCTGTGTATTTATACTAAAACAATTATTCGCCTCAGGCTCAATGATTATCGGTGAATATTGAATAATGTAATGTAATGTAATGTAATGTAATATTCACCGATAATCACTTCGCCTTCGGCGAATAATTGTTAAATAATTCATGGCATGACAGCCAATAGAAACGCAGTATTTGCGTCACATGTATAACTCTGTAAATGCCAAAACAAAATCCTTTAGCTTGGATATAGAATGATAAATAATCTACGCTCTTTTCACACTTTACAGAAAACCAAATAGACAACGTTAATTTTCTGTCTATAAGACATTTCAGGCGTCTAGTCTATTTGTGGGTTTACGTGGCCACGATTCCTTATTGTAATGCCACTCTTTTACCATACGCCCTTGGAGAGTTTCGTGTGTATGGTACATTTTTTCCCTCGGAAGTGGACTATGTTATCACAGATAGCACAGAAGGACTACATGTAGATTCAAGGCGCCTTTATAACTTGTAAATACTGACATACTTGTGGTCCAGGGTCTCCTCGGTCTCCCTTTCCTCCTGCTAAACCGGCTCGGCCCTGTTAAGGGAATGGTATTATATTGCATTGACATGAGGGTATACATATATGAATTTAGAAGGCTTTTGAGCTAAGTGAGAATTTTATTTGACGTCCCATGGCCTATATGA
>OX421448.1:25583345-25615845 GCA_949126865.1 Montipora capitata | reverse complement strand
GTGTTGCTGCAACTTTCAACCTATAAGCAGGACGGGATAAAATTTACCTTGGGGCCGTCTTTTCCTGATTCTCCTGGATCTCCCGTCAGTCCTTGAGCTCCCTGAGGAAAACAATAAAAGCTTGCATAGTTATTTACGATTAGTTAGTTACGATCAGGCTTATGGTCTATTCCACGTGGGTAAAATGGACTTTGTTGTAAGGTACCTTGTGCCAAATCATAATAGGGGAAACGAAACCTGGAAGTATCTTCCAAGACAACCAATCAGAACAGCCTCAGTAAGCAAGCAAGGATAGCAATGTATCTACAGTTTTTTTTTGCTCTCACCGGTCGTCCACGGTCTCCTTTTGGGCCTGGTGACCCTCTCTCTCCTTCAGGACCCTAAGTGAAAAACGCAAGAGTTGAAGCACGGAAGAGCTCCAGCTTTTTAAAAACAAAAAGGGGAAATGGGCTCAGGACTTACTCGACCACCCGGCATTCCTGGGGGACCTTGTGGCCCGGTTTTTCCTTGGGGTCCCTGTAGAACGCAAAAAAATAGAAAATAAAAAATTATAGTGACCAATACAGATGCTATTACTTCTTTTTTTTTACAAACAAATCTAGAATGAATGGAAATGAAGCTGTCAGTTACTAGCATTGTGTTTTCTGTTGCATAAAAACGCAATTATGTCTTACCGTCTCTCCACGTGGCCCAGGAAATCCTGGTAAACCTGGTTTTCCTGGTAAACCCTGAAAAAAGAGCCGTACATGTGTTACCTCGTATTTGAAGGATAAAGAGTTTCTTCATTGATGGAAAATTGATAATACAATAATACAACTCTTTGTCAGTAGATAGTGTTTGGCGCAATTCATTATGGGTTAGTGGAACTCTAGTGGGCCGCTTCACTTCTTGACCCTGAAACTATACGACGTGCTGAATATTACCGAACAAAAATTTTGACGCCTCGCTCAGGCCATCTCATTTGCTAAAAAATGTGATCCAAAACCAATGCCAGTTTATAATATTATAAGCATAGACAAAAAAAATAACAGTGACATTTTTCGCAGGGACTATAGCACCTTCAAGAAATGGGCTAGGTTTGTTGCTGTGTAAGGTTTTTTTATTTTATCTTATCGTTTTTTTTTGTTTTTTTGTTTTTTTTTGGGGGGGGTGGGGGGGGGGGGAGGGAGGGAAGCCGCACCGGAAGGAAAAAAAAGACAACTTACCGTTGGTCCACGAGTTCCTGGTTGTCCTCTGTCTCCCTGAGGGCCTGGAGGTCCCTGGTATGCGGAAAACATGCGTGAATGGAATTAGTAATGAAAAGTGGGTGTAATCCATGTTTACTATTCATTTACCAGTTCTATCGTAGCGAGTTACTACTTTAAGCTTTTTCGCTATAAAGACTAGAAGGTTATGAATATTTCAACCTTAATTTGATCTTGATTTTTGGTGGACAGTAAAAGGAATTTAAACGGAAGATTTGTCAAGGTGGCAAGTGGAAGGCAAGCTTTTGCGCATCCTACACTAATTGGATGCGGACCTAGACAATCACTTATTAAAAACTTATTTATGATTCTTGAGGAGAACAGCCAATAGCATTGTAGTATGCAGTTCAAGTGTTACCTTAATTAGTCTAAATTGCGGAATGAAACAAAAACGTCCAACTTGTCTCGCAACATTGCTGCGAAACTAGTTGAAAATCGATGTTGCGCGTTTTACGTCCCACGCACAACCTGTCTCGCAACAACAACAACAACAACAAAAAAACTCCGTGTTGCAAGTTGCTGCAGAGTGCTGCAGAAAGTAGAGGTCCGTTCTTCTTTCTGCAACACGCTGCAGCAACTTACAACATATTTTATTGTTGCGAGACAGGTTGTGCGTGGGATGAAAAAAGCGCAACATCGCTTTTCGGCTACTTTTGTAGAAATGTTGCGAGACAAGTTGGACGTTTCTGTTGCTCGCATTACCGTAGCTTTAGATAAAGAACACTATTGACTTATTACGTCACATAAACATTTCATAGTTCAATATTCACAAGGGATCTTTATAGGATTTGAGGGTCACTAGTTATTCAGTTGAAGTACTGTCCCGTGTTACCCTCGTTAAATAAAGTTGATTGATTGATTGATTGATTGATTTACAAAGGCGGCTTATCATAAATACCCAGCTGGGAGGTCTTGCAATCATCTTGCATCTATCACTTACCGGATTTCCTCTGTCACCGGATACACCTAGTTCGCCAGGTTGCCCCTGAAACGACATTTTAGAATATGTCCACATTACGTATAGGAAATCCTATGAACGCGAGCACATTTCATGATTTCTAGGCAAGTACGGCTCGTGCAAATTTTGAGAACTTTCACAACATTACGAGTGACCATAAATCGCGAAATGCCCGAGCAAGTTCATACGATTTTTTATTTATATGCTCAACAAAATTACTCCACTGCTGTGTTTCCATAGTATTGCATTCTGTAATCTACTTATGCATTCGTCATTGACCAATCAAAGTGTTTTGATATTGAGGTTATCAACAAAAAGCAACCATAATAACTACGATTACGGGAAGAATTAGTAAAAAAGAGAACGAAAATAGCCTAAATAAAAAGATGCGTAATGTCAGCGCAAAGGTAAGAGTTGACGTAATTAATTTGTTGATTATAACAAAAGTCTTCCTAATCGAACAGAGCCCTCCAAGTTGAAAAAAGGAAGGAAGTGAGGAAATGACTAGTTTTTTTTTTTATAAACGCAATTCAAAACTAATAAAAAATTGTCACTACTACTTTACAAAATCAAGCATCCAAAGTTACAAAGCACCTTTGTTCCAGGGGTACCAGGCGTTCCGGGGGACCCTCGCTCACCCCGTGGACCCTGCAAGAAACACAACAAACACTCCGTCATGTAAACTAAGTTAAAAGAGGTAAAACACCAAATATAGATACTGTGAATGCAATAGAATCGTAGAGAGTGTTACTTGGCTAGGCTAAAACATAGCGCGCAAACTATCACAAATCCTGTTTCTATCAGCAGAGAAGAGAGCTTAATTCGAAACTGAGTGATTTACCCTACTTCCTCTTGCTCCTTGTGGTCCTGGTGGGCCTGGATTTCCCTATACCCAAACAAAACAAATTCAACGTAAAGCATAGTCCGAGCCAAAAGATTAATTTTCTGCAATCGTTTTACCTTCAGGGTTCAGTTGTTCAAGACCCGATCGAGCTAACCCTGGGTTACTACAAACTTAAATCACAGCTTTGTAACTGATCAAGAAAGTTCTAAAACTTCAGTTTTTAGCCCTCAATTCTGAGTTAGACTTTTGCTTTCTTTCAGCGTAACATTAAGTTGTCAAGGTTTTTTTCAGTATGGGAAAAATTAAAACTTTGGTTGGTATTTAAAGGTGGATTAGTGATCATCGGTCTTCAAACAACTGGGCCAAGTAGGTTCTAGACTTGACAAAGTTCTCATTAATGTCCGAGGTTTCTCAATGGAAGTGAGTTGCTTCAAGTAGATAAAGGCTTTTCTCCTTTGCCACAGCCTTATCAACACCGTTTTCGACAACGAACAGCATTTATATACCTCTAGGATTGACCAAAGTGAAAATTACTCAGAACACTATCCGCCTTTTGTTCAAACAATCTCTTCTAAGGGCCCTTAATTAATATTAGTATAGATACACAGGTGATTATACAAAATCGCGCGCTCTCATTGGCTCGCTATCTCGGATTATCAGCCGATAATCACCTCGACGGGTTCCTCGACGGACAAAATGGCTGCCAGTAGTCGTTTTGCCACTGTAAGTGAAGATGAGTTCGCGTTGAAGTGTTTTTTTTTTAGGGATTATCGGTGAATATCGGTGAATATTTACCTCGACTTCGTCTCGGTGAATATTCACCGATAATCACTGAGCCTGAGGCGAATAATTGTTTAATATCCACTGAAATTAAAAAACCTTTATTTCTAATCACAACAATCGGCGACTATGAACGCACAAATCACGTCCTCTCTTATGAATTGTCGTTTTCTGAGACCCTCAGTGGTTAAAATCCCAGACTTCCTTGTTTTGCCTCTTGGATATCAGTCATCCAACGACCAAAGTTCCCAGGGGGTTACTTTTCCAAAAAAAAGAAAACCGCTTACCCTGACTCCCTTCGGTCCGTCCCTTCCTCTTGGTCCAGTCTGTCCTATATTACCCTAAGGTACAAATAATCCACGCTGTAAACAAGCGCATCTGATTTAATTTATTTCTGTTCCTCAGAAATCGAATCTTTTCCATATGTAAAAGAGATTAAACCTCAAGTTTACTTCATAACATAGGATGAAATTCGCTGTTTCCCCAAACTCGACAAACCTATTAGAGGAAGGATTTTCGGGGTCTTATGCCAAGCAGCAGCCGTTGAAGGCAAACGCGAAGATAAATATCTCAACTGATGATGATCAAATAATGCAGAAGGGTTGATATTTTTAGGACTATCTCTGGTGTGAGTCTCGTCCCGGGAAATATGATGTGAGCAGTCGTCCGAGATGACAAAGATTCCTTCGTGGATAATCAAGCCCTGCACTTTGGAAAGGGGGAGCAATGTCAATGATTTTTTATACATGTGTGGTTCACTTTCCAACTGCTAAAATGTAAAGAATTGTTGTCGATTAAGACCCTGATTGAGAAGACCCTACCAAAAAAGTACTTCTTTCATTCTTAACTCTTTTAAGGCTTTGTCGAGGAGAAAGGGGGAACAGTTTCATCGGTTGAAACCCGGGTGGACTGCAAACGAAACTCTACCTCAACTGACTCACCTTTTCACCGGGTTCTCCAGAATACCCCGGTAACCCCGGGGGACCTCCTTCTCCCTGAAAAAGAAAGACTCTCAACAAAATGTCGCGAGACAATAAGATGAAAAAAAAAGAAGTCATGTGGCCATGATTTCAAGGAGACAATTTCTAGTCCGGTGTTCACTTTTCAATAAAATGCTAAATGGATACCTTTGGTCCTGTAGGTCCAGGAGGGCCTATAGGGCCTGGAATACCACTTCGACCCTAAAGTGAATATAAAAACACATACAACAGTGATAGGCTAAGGACAGCGTCTCTTTTACTTTATGCATCCAGCATCACGCGAAAATAAGCGCACAAAAAAATGGCAGTTCGGGAAGTGGGACCAGCGATTGGAAGACTACAGCGTTTTTACTGATTTTGTGTGTGGGTTCTTTTACGTCCCACAGGATTATGAACATTGAAGGGTTATGAGACGGGACCTCCGGCTTATCGTCCTTATCCGAGAAGACTAGAGAGTCTAACCATTTGCAGATGTAATTATAAAGGCAGCACTTTTTCCTCAGTTACTCTGAGTGTTGGTCCGGCCGGAGTTGAACTCACGACCTCCCGCGTGACAGCCCGGTGCTCAACCGACTGAGCCACCGGTGCGCGGTACATAAATACTGTCAGAGTTTTCAAGATGAGTTAGGATAAGGACCCAACTTTACTTAAAATAACCACTTTTTTCAAAATACACAAGTATTTCGACAAGCAATCACTCTTACTAAAGCGCAGACAACAGCGTTAGTAACATTTTGACCGTCAGTTTAAATGTAAAACCAGAGGATAAGAAGAATAGCAACTCACCTTTGGTCCCTCGGACCCTTCAAGTCCTGGAGGACCGGCATTTCCTGGTGCACCCTGTAAAATGAAAAACAACGACATCAACTTCACATAACGAGTGATGCGTACTGATGTCTTACAAAGGGAATAAGTAATATTCTTTTTCTCGGTGATGAAGGATGACGGGAAACCCCGAAGAAAATCCCTTGGAAAAGGATCGAGAACCAGAACAAACTCAATCCAGTAATGGAAACAACCAGGATATGAACGCTGGGCACCGCTTAGTGGGAGGCGATTGCTCTCACCCTTTCGTCACCCCTTTCGCCTCCAGGGGGAGGGAGGAGGGCACAACAGTTGGCATTCCCGGTTGGTTTCCCGTCCAGGTATCAACCACGACCAACAGGACGTAACAGATGAAAACCGGTGTCTTCCTGTTGGCATTCACGGTAAAGATAGAGGTGTACAGCTGGACAAATCAGTCGTTTCGCGGGTGTAAAGGTCTTTCCACGGTCCAAAACGCCTTGAATTCAAAAACGTAACCGTTGACCACAACGCAATGCTTTTAACCAAGTTCTCTTTTTAATCTCTGTTTATGGTCAGCCCACCTCTTCTGTCTTAGTTCTCGTACTTCACGTGAGCTGAACGTCTAATATGAATTGTTACCACGTCCCACTGAGTACCAGAAGACTTACTTTGCCTGAGTATTTTCATTTTCCAATAAAAATAGCAACTACAATCCAACGACAGATTCTAAATGAAAACAATATCTGTCTTAGACTACTCACATCTTCTCCCTTTGGACCTTCATCTCCTTTGCCGCCAGGATATCCAGGAAGACCCTAAAGAATTATGATGAGAGAGCTGATAACAAATTCACCGCGCGAGCTCTAGCATCTAACTCTAACGTTGCCCACAATGTATCTAACGTACAGAACGAAAACACCTTTTATTACAGTCAAGCATTTAAGTCAAATGTTGCACCGGCTTTCAAGGAAGTAACAGTAGTAATAATAGAGAGTTTAAGCACGCGACGTTTTTGAGCCGCGGACGGCAAGCAGAAGTGAGTTGTTTTCCCTTTTAACTTGTCTTGTCACTACTGCCTTTATATTGCTAAGTATCTTTCCTCCATTAGAGATGATTAGGTTAAAAATTTGGGAGACACCACTGTCCTGGCTTGCAAAATGTTCATTTCCGGTTACCGTCCGCGGCTCAAAAACGTCGCGTGCTTAAACTCCCTAATAACGATAACGATGACGATGACCATGGTAATAAGGTTACCTGAAGGTTATCCAGCCGAAAAAGGTTGGAGAGACTGTAAATCAAATCACACATTGGTTTTCGATGAAAGGGGAAGACAGGAATACCCAAAAAAAAAACCTTACGAGAAGAGTAGGAGAACTCAATCCTAAAATGACGCCAATCAAGTTCTGGGAATGAAACCAGGGCCACATTACTAGAAAGAGGAGTGCTCTTACCCCAGCGCCAGCCCTAACCTCTTTATCTTACCACTCCCCCCTCCACACACACACACACGCGCGTGAATTGGACCTTTGACAAAAGTAAAACGTCCATCAAGTGCAAGCTTAAGTGCCCCTGACGCAAAAAATAACCGATGCTTACTTTAAAGACCTTCAAAATAAAGAAGACTGATGTTGTCTTGTTTTAAATATCATCTTTAGTTTTAAACCTTTTACGTTTGTCAAACTTTACGCTGAGAGCCCCAAGCAAAGGGCACGTCAAAGATAATATAGTCGCGTGTCAAAGGTGGCAAACTCATAACAAAGGATGCCATTATCTCCCCTTTGACTGCTCTGACAGATGCCTTCAGTTTTTGTTAATGAACAAACACATCCCGATTTAAAACATTTTAGAGAAAAACACAAACCTCCTCGCCCTTATCTCCTTCAGGTCCTCGTTTTCCTCGATTTCCCTAGCATTAAAAAAAATAAGAATAAAAACAAAGAAATGCTATTTTCTCGGGTTTGTCCCAGAAATGAGGCTAAACGCGCCAAAGAATCTCTTGACCAGCGTTGTTGAAGGTAACAAAAATGAATAAATAAATTTCAGAACACTGTAAATTGAAAATTTAATACCGGCGTTTGGGCAAAACTACCTTTTGCAAGGTAGTTATCGATAAATGATTTGAAAATAGCGTATACAAACTAATACGCACGCACGAACGCGTGCGTATTAAGTCATACGCTTGTAATGGACCAGCACGCGCGCCTTTTATGTCAACGCAGTCGTGCTTGAGTATTAGTTTGTATACGACAGTTTCAAATCATTTTCCGCTTACTACCTTGACAAAGGCAGTTTTGCCGAAACGTCGTTAATAAATTTTCAATTTACAGCGTTTGAAAATTTATTTATTCATGATTGTGCCCCAAAGAATACCCTAACTTCGCAATACAACATAAATAAGTAAAGGTTAATTCTCGAAAAGATTACTTGCCTCATTTTTTCAGTTGAATTCAGGGACGTGAGAAGGCATGGACCCACCTTCTTCTGTACCACCTCTTAACACGTGATTGTTTTTTTCCCTTTCGCATCGTTCGTAACCACTTCAACATAATTGTTGTCGCTTTTCATGTAATTAAAATTTCGAAGTGAAACACTTCAGAGGACATGAAGACATCTTACCTTTGATCCAGGAAGACCTGGATATCCCTGAGGCCCTCTCACTCCCGGTGCACCCTAAAAACAGCAACGTTATATCAATCTAGGATTTTCTGAACGAGGAATGAATAAGAAATAATTTGAGCGTTTTTTGTCGAACACCACCCTATGGTGGGGAAAAATAATCAAAATACGGTTAGATGTTATCTTGGGGTATATTCTGGAGAACTAATGACGTAAACTCAAAGTTCTCACTCAGGGCTTACCAACTCGAATAAAATTCAAATTCGGAAAACACCGAAGGAAATGCATAGAATTCACAAATTAGCTTTGAAACAAATCGCTAGAAAACATGGCCTGCCATTTGGAGGGATTAATGCGAGGTCGCATTTTGAAAATGAAAGCAACTGGGGGAGATTTTTATGAGCTTCTCGCGCAATAGACACGTTTATATATTCACTAGTAAGTGCTAGTGAATATATAGAGTGAAGAGTTTCCTGAATTCCAGGATAAAAGAAAACTCGCCAAGCGGAGACTTTTAATGATGCCTTTGGTAGGAAATGTTTCGTTAGCTAAGCTGGAGTTCCGTTAAACAAAAGACTGTGAAGTCATACTCTGTCTCCCTTTGGTCCTGGCGGTCCCTCAATTCCAGGATATCCCTAAACAAAATCAATGATAGAATGTCTGTTAATCAATTAATCAATCTGTAATACAAAAATGATAAGAAATGTGGAAGAACACATTTATTTAGGGAGATTTCATTTTTAATTGCTGGAGATCCGCACCTGAAAAATGTCTCCGAAGTCTTTATTATTTAAAATTGCGTTACAGCCGGAATTCGAGCCAAACGAAGAAAAAAAGGATTGAAAATCCAAGAGTAATACAGTACAGTAGTTAACGATGATGTGGAGATACAAGTCACTCAAGAGGACCCCTGCATTCTGGAACCACATACAACAGGGCCTCAACCCGGGCCAAGCATGTCAACCAAGAAGGTTGTGGCATATACTTTTTGATTAAAATCATCGGAAGTGAGACAAAGCTGTTCACTGACAGCCTCTATTTCACCACTGGTCGACTATCAAGAGAAACTTTACCATCGTTTAACCTATATGTTACCTGGTGCCGTCTGCATTAAATCTTCTCCATCACAAGACTATTTGGCTTAATTAATTATTGAACCTCTCTTCCGCGTAACTGAGTTTGGACCTGAAACCTACCGGGGTCGCTAGTAAATTAGAGGCCTTAAACAGATTAGGTGCAAATTGATCGGTTGTTCCACCAATGGCCTCTATTTGTTAGTCCGTTAATGCCACCAACATTAATCTGAAATTTAGCATTATGCATGTTCCTGCTTACCGGTACACCGTCGGCGCCTGGAAATCCGGGCAAGCCAATTTTTCCAGCTTCACCCTTGAAATGACAATGGAAGAAAAAATGACAAAAATCTCGCGTTGTGACATTTAACAGCTTGCAAATCACTTGGAAACTCGGGCCCTCAGTACCCATCTAAGTTATGGTCGTTATCAGACATGCTTATCGCCCCATTTGTCAGTCTGGTTTCCCGTGTAATTCACAAGTTCACCGAGTTATTTCTGGAACAATGCCATATTTAGATTGGTTGGGTTCTGAAAAGCGATAATAGCTTGGAAAGTGTGGAAGAACTGGGACCAGCTATGTTGGATAGGGAGTCCTGGCGGAGGCGTGCTTTAGCTCGGCCATAGTAGTAGTAGTAGTAGTAGTAGTAGTAGTAGGCTAATTACATCATTCGTCATGAAAACGGTCCTGTCTTAAAGTTACTCACTGCTACATACTTCAAGGTATTTCTCTTAGACCGGACAACTAAGAGGCATGTCTTCTTGACAGAACGCGTGTGCATCAGAGAATTTGCTTGATAGCATGTTACTAGGATCAGTCATCAGGATGTATTACTTTGAATACACTAAATCGGCAAGAGAACGATCCACAAAAATAAACAAAACATGGCCCTACACGCTTTATCGAAGTGGTATCATCAAGAATATTCTCATACTTACCTTAGGCCCAATAGGACCGAGAGGGCCTGGGATACCAGGAGGACCCTGTCATCACATCAAATAATAAACACAATTAGTGTCATAGATTCCGAAAATAAGGCTTAGGAATGTTTTTTTCTCTCGTGAAAACTCGTATTCATCTTCAAGACACAAGATATATGGAAATAATTTTTGCCCACTTCTTGGCGCAATAAATGGAATGCGGGTAATAGTGGGGAGGGGGGAGGGTATGTTCTAGTCTCTGGACAGAGATGCCTGATACCTCCTTTACTGATTGATATGGGAAGAGGGAAATCCGCAGAGGGTCACTTAATTTTAATGCCAACGTTCCGCGAAATTACTAATTTAAAAAATTGACGCCTTGACATTGTCCGAAATTTCCTGGACAACAGAAAGTTCAGATGGTCCTAAAGATGAGGCTCTCACTAAAATTAAACAAGCTGTTACTTTAACTTACTGGGGGTCCTTTCATGCCTTGAACTCCCTGTATTCCCGGTGCACCCGGGGGACCCTACGAAAAAAATGGAAACAATTCAAGTTTTCTTTGCTTGTTTAGAGGGAGTTTGCGATCTGCATTGCTTAGAATTGAGGGACTCGAATAACTTTATCCAAAGTTAATTGCGTCTGTCCTTAAAGTGCCTATCACCTCAACACACTTTTCCACTTTCTTTCTTCTCCGAAATCGTCCCAAATACATCGTGCTGTTTTTAGGACCTTTTGATTTAAATTTCACTTTTTTGGGGCTTTGAAAGACGGGAAAAGTGGTCAAGGATCATAGCGCTTTCAATAACTTCAAGTTATTTAGAGGCGATAAAAAAAATGGCAAAATCGTCTTCCTCTTTAAATCAATGACCCTTTTCTTTGTACTTGTGATGATTCCTCTGACCACTGCTATAATGGGTCTAACGCACTCTGGAGCCTACTTTGCCAATTCATCGAGACCACTTCAGCCAAGGTGTTATCGTCTACATATTTTCAAAGATCGTTGATCATTAGCAGGTGGAGACAGGGCGCAACTTTTGTTCCCTGGGGAACACTACACGGGAGCTGACTCAGCTATCATTAGGAAGTCACGCACCAAGCGAGCAACACCCAGAGGGACAAGAATCCGACAATTCAAAACACTTTCCTGTAATCCAACAGGACAGTCTCACAGCTGCACCAGTCCCTCCCTTAACCTTTGCCCACGTGAGGACCATAGAAATGAGAGCGCGTTAGAACACCAAATCGGTTGGAATCAAGCCCCTCTTCACAAAAGCAGGACCCACATGGTTGCTCACAGCAGTCTTCGTCTGACCTTGATAAACATGGAGTTAGCGAAATGGTCACGTTGTGTTTTGAGACGTTGCCGATAGGTTTCACCTTCGACAGAGCCAATGGTAAATAATGCACCTTATTTAGAAGTTCCTTTACCCTCCCTAGGGTATACATCTAGGAAGCCGACGGTTGGCTCATTTTACCCCCTTTTTCCATCAGTGCTCCGTTCTAAGGGTATTTAAAGCTACTTGAAGCTACACAGAATGAAAAGAAGCCAAAACAAGGATGTGAGGCCTCTAGGGATCGAACTCAGCACAGAAGGCCGCGCACTATGATCAACTGTGCAAACCTTACATCGCCTGACATCGTCACATTTCCACAGCGAGGGAAGGTTTTGCTCAACAAACGAGCTGTTTAGGGTGAAACAAATAGAGGAAACAGGAAAGAGAGCATACTCTCTAGCAAGCCGTGTTATATGTTTAAGCTTTTTTTGCTTGCTTTGTTTTGGCAAAAAATGATATTATAATGCTGTGGATTAGTGTATGATGCAAACTTCTCTCTTCTTCTCTATTAATTAAGTTGAGACTTACCGTGGATCCCGGTGGACCTGGGGGACCTCGATCGCCTGTATTTCCCTGTTGGTAAGAAGCAAATCAGATGCGCAAGCTTAAACATGGAGCGACAACTTTTACAGCGTAAAATCGTCCTTCGAATTAAATGCGATACGAGAGTCAACTCCTACTTTCGTTGTGGCAATACAAATTTTTAAGTGGGGTTAACAGCACTTAATCCATTCTTCAGTAATCTGGATAGCTTTTTTCAAACGCGACTGGATTTTTTGGCTTACTGCGAAGTTATTAATTAGCAGGGGGCATGACCATATTAGTGCAGTCAGACATAAAGACGAGAGAGTTGCCGAAACGTTTATAAGAACTTCAAACTATGTGACAGAGGAACCTGATCGAAATGCTTGTGAAACTTCACACATACTGTGCTATGCTATGTTTACACCAAATGTGTTATGGACTAAAGCATTGAAAGATCTCTTGCCTGTAATCCACGGGGCCCCGGAGGTCCTCTTGGTCCCGTTTCTCCTTGAGGCCCCTGTAAGTAAAATCAAAGCTATTTATTTTGAAAGAATGAACAGTGGCTTACACAGTAAGTTAATTAGAAACATTTTTAATTAATTTTTTTTTTTCGGGAGGAAAAAAGTAAACTTGATAGTTTTCGTTATTAAGACACCAATTAAGCGAGAAATTAAAGGCTACGTAGGGGAAAAGGTCTGGTCTTTAAGACATATGATTTTCAGTCAAGTTATTTTTGCTGCCGCAGTGAGTAAGCCTGAAGCGAACGAGCAAGGCAGCTCTCTAATAGGGAAAACACATTTTTCTTCGAAACGCAAGGGATTGTGGTCAAAGGCGTAAGGAATTGTCGTTATGCACAAATGGAGGAATTAAGACGCGCGGTATGATCATCAGAGCCTGCCCTGTTTTTCATTTCGCTCCTCGTAGCCTCAAACTATAGATAGTTTCAGTGTCACTTGACAAAAAAATAAATTCGAAATCGTTCAATGAAAGACCAAAAGCTGGAATGTTGTAGGAAACAAATCTTTTAACCACCTCTCCAATTCTCAGGTCTGTGCGGTACATCGTTTCTCAGTTATTTGTCGAAGCGTTTCACGCAACTTTATAGAGTTTTGTATGGAGACTCCACGTGGTCCACCAATATATGGCGGCCTGCAATCAACGGAAAACATCTGGAGTTCACTTTGCAATGAAAGAGCTTACTTTTCACTCATGAAATAAGATACACGTGTATCGAAAATCCCTTCGAATGAACCAAAATCTCTAAACTTCTAGTATTTCAATTTAAGCTTTTTCACAGGCGATTAGCCACCAATAATTTTCTGAAAAAAATAAATTTTATTGATGACGATCTCTGCAGTTTCTGTCAACGGGAAGAGGAATCACTCATTCACTTACTCTGGACTTGCACCGTAACGTCCCGTTTTTGGGAAGCTTTTAAGGAATGGCTGATTCGTGAGAAAGCTTTTCCTACGCTGGACATGCCACCATCATTAGTTGTTGGTCTAAAGCCTCAATTAATGCAAAACAAGAATCACTACTTTTTATTTTTGGTGGCGAGGTTTTTCATTTGGACCTGTAGAACACGCAGTCAATGCCCTAAAATAGAAGGCTTCCACCCATTCCTCTCACATTACAATCTCGCGACTTGTAATTAAAAGAATCTAATTACTTTTTGTGTTACAAAAGGCTTTTTTAAAATTTATTATTATTATTTATTTATTTATTTATTTATTATTTATAAGTATAGTAAGCATTGTAATAATTGTAAGTAATGTTTTGCATAAAAATGAAATAATAAAAATAATAATAAATCACGCAGTCTTAAAAGTCACGAACTGTCTCCAACACCAGCCTCAAAGGGCAACTAGACACATGTACGCATTGAGAACCTATTCTTTTTCCAGCTTCAGGTCGCTCCAGGCAGACCCTGGGAACGAGGTTGAATTCTTAATGGGTCACACGACATGGCTAGCTCACGCGTTACTTCGCTCAGATTACAAAGGTTTGAACGTTCCAATCTCATTTTCTTGTTCAGTCGACAGCTGTTTATCATTACAGAGAAAACATGTCAATCCGTGAAGAACACTGGCAAAGAAAGAAACCCACTATCAGAGAAAGAACCAAGTTTATGTTCAACAACGACCTCTTCAGCGATGTGAAGTTTGTGGTTCGCAAGAGCGATGACGAAAGTGAAAGCAAACAAGTGATTCCAGCTCACAAGTTAATGCTGTCGATTGGCAGTGTTTGAAGCCATGTTTTACGGTGAGCTAGCGGAGCCTAGTGACTCTATTGAACTGCCTGACTGTGCCACCGCGCACCGGTGGCTCAGTTGGTTGAGCACCGGGCTGTCACGCGGGAGGTCGTGAGTTCAACTCCGGCCGGACCAACACTCAGGGTCTTTAAATAACTGAAGAGAAAGTGCTGCCTTTGTAATTACATCTGCAAATGGTTAGACTCTATAGTCTTCTCGGACAAGGACGATAAACCGTAGGCCCCGTCTCACAACCCTTCAATGTTCATAATCCTGTGGGACGTAAAAGAACCCACACACTTGTCGCAAAGAGTAGGGCATGTAGTTCCCGGTGTTGTGGTCTGTCTTCTATGGTGTATCATGGTTGGGAGGGTAAATGCTCGGAGATATTAGCTACACCAAGCTACTCTAAAAATCCGAGGGTGAATAAAGATATATGATATGAATACAAGAGTCTGTTGGAGCTGTTTCGTTATTTGTACAGCGATAAAGTGAACTTAAGCGGAAGTAATGTTATGGAAGTGTTGTATTTGGCGAAGAAATACATAGTGCCTTCTCTGGCCGTCAAATGCACGGAATATCTGCAGGATCACTTGGATCCATCGAATGTGTTTAACATCTTGCAGTCTGCACGGAAATATGACGAGGAGCAGTTAATGGATCGATGCTGGGAGGTGATCGACAAACAAACCGAAGCTTCGGTGAACTCGGAAGGATTTGCGGTGATTGACAGACCAGTACTCGAAGAACTCGTTGAAAGGGATACCCTTAACATCCCGGAGGTGGAATTGTTTAAAGGTGTGGTTCAGTGGGCAGAAAAGGAAGTGGCAAGGCGAGGCATAGTCGCAGATGGACGAGAGAAAAGAATCGTCATCGGAGAACGGATCATAAAGGCAATTCGCTTTCCCATCATGAAGCAGGACGAGTTTGCCGCAGTTGTTACGGACAGCAGAATTCTCTCGTACGATGAAATTTGCAATTTGATCAAACATTTCAATTCAGTGGGAACTTCCCCAGTGGAATTTCCGGTTTCAAAACGATCGGGGTCCGGTGCTGTGTTATTGCCGTGTGGTAGGTTTAACTTAGTAATATTTGGCTGGCAGAATGCAGGGAGACAGCGAATTGGTTTTATAGTTAACCGAGACATTCGTATTCACGGAGTCAAATTTCTTGGCAGCCAGGGCAACTCCTATCGTGTTGTTTTTGATCTTTCCATCAGCAATGACAGTTTTGGTTACGTTCCTCTTTCATCTACGACTGGTGAGTTTTCGTCCGTGCTAAACAAGTCAAAAGAGTTCTATAGCTTTGATGTTTGGTTTCGAAGCCCAATTACTTTGGGCAAGGATGTAAATTGTCTTCTCGAAGCCAGCATCATTGGACCCAATTCTTTTTTACGGTGTCCTTGAAAAGGTAGATGTCCTTTGTTCGGGAGTAACATTTGATTTCATTAAGTTTTTTCCTGATAAGGGAAGCAATATTAATACAAAACAAGGGCAATTTAATGAAATTATTTTCAGCCTCATGGAGTAATATAGTGGTCTGCGTCGAAGGCAGACTGCACCGTTTTCACTAAACAGCCATGCACTGAGAACAAAGTCGCTTGAAATTATGGAAGAGCAGTGCAACTTCTTCCATTGCTCGTTGCCAGGATCTCTCTTCTTCGTCTTCTTCTTCTTCTTCTTCTTCTTCTTCTTCTTCTTCTTCTTCTTCTTCTTCTTCTTCTCCCGGGAAAAGAGAGCTATCTCATCTCGTGGTGCAAGCAAGCAATAGTCAATATTTCAGGTTTTAACCTGGGCTTCCAATTCAATTTCCTGCAGGCTGAATGGCGGCTCTTTTTTCAATTAAAGGGAACCTCTACTGGAACGAAAAGTAAAAACTGCAAAACACAGGAATTACCATTTGACGAAATGTTGTAGAAATATCACTTGAAAGTCAGATGAAACAGGCACTTTCCGGAAAAGTGCCAAAAAAAAAAAAAAGATACACGTGTATGAACACACCTCCTAATGTACTTGAAAGGCTCAAACTTCATAGGCAAAAAAAGGTAGAGTCTCTGTTACGAGCCTAGAAAGGCCCATCAGGCCGGCGCTTATCTCCCGTTTCTGTAGCATGAAGTGACTAGGAGTATTTCTACTCCTCCCTGAATGGGATGCTAGTCCATAGCAGGGTTACCCCTAGCATTTTCGCCGGTACGCATGTATAGACCTCTGGGTGGAGAGAGGCACCGTGAGAATAAAGTGTCTTGCCCTGTTGCATGTTGTTGCGTGTTGTTGCGCGACGTTTGAAACTGGTCAAACTTTTAGCCCAGTGTAAACGGACGCAACAGTGACGGCCAACAACAATTCTCTATCAGACAACAATGTTAGGAGTCGTTGCATTCGACAGAGCTTTAGTCAGTGCTGAAGATGCCGGAAAACTGGAATCCAGGCTTGAACGGGACTTGGACTCAAGACAGTGCGAAGCGCAATGAGCCATTAAGCGACTTGGGAGCTAAAGGAGTTATCCTGGGACTCCGGATGATAGCTAGGACTCGGCCATATGTTCGCGCGTTAATTAACAATTATTGTATGAGGTTGGGCATGTTAGCGATAATTATCAAGGCCAAAGTTTGTGTTACCTGCCGAAGCCGAAGGCTGAGTTTAAGTTTAAGTTTAAGTTTAATAAAGCTTCTTACCAATGTACAAAAGAAAATATATATACAAAAGTACAATAGGCGAAGGAAAGCAATAGGGGGAAACTGAATTCCCATATAAAAACTGCTCTCCAGAAATAAAAGCTAAAACAATTAAGAATAGTATATCTAATATATAATTTCACAATGTGTACGAAATCTAAAAGACCTATCTATTTACAAAGAGAATTAAGTAGTAAAGTTTTAAAAGAGCTTAAGCTAGAAGCAGGCTGAGGCGGATAACACAAACTGAGGCCTTGATAATTATCGCTAACATGCGAAAACCGAATTCAATAATTGTTATATTATGCATATTCCTGAGCTGAGCTCCGCCATGACAAAACTGATCAAACTGCTGGTTAGTGTGTTAGGTGACGTCACTTCTGCATGCATAAAACTATTGTCTGTAGGTATGACGTCAATTCTGCATATATAAAATCTATTGTTTGTAGGTATGACGTATGAGAAACAGAGCAAGCACGAATTAGCTGCGTGCTTATAGCCAATCAAAATCGAGCTGGTGACACCAATGTATAATAACAATTATTAAATTCTCAACCTCGGATAATGCATTTCGCGTTCTCTGATTGGTTCACTCAATCTCGGTTATCAGCTCACATACCTTGGTTTGACCTTATATGGTAAATGATTGCGTTAAGCGTTGCTAAACTAAAAATGTTTTCGTCGGAATACCAAATTTCTCTTTGAATAAAGCCAAAAAGGAGAAAAAAAAAATTTTGTGGAAAGTTTGGATCAATTCCGACGTTTAGAAGTACGCGAAAAGGCAAGCAATGTTTTTGTGATGAGCCTGCGTCTGTCTGACAACAAGGTATTACACAACATCGCATCAGTTCTCATCAAGTTTTTTTCGATTTCGCTCGGATTTGCTCGCTTTTTCCGCTCGTATTTCGTACTTCCAAATTTTTGGAGTTGAAGGAATTTAATAAAACAATTATTCCATTCGCGCTTGTTGGATATGAGACTGGTTATAGCCAACTCATATCCAACGCTCGCTTATGGAATAATTGTTAATTATTCCATGAGCGCGCGTTGGATACGAGATGGAAAATAGCCAACGAGGCGCGTAGCACCGAGTTGACTATTACCAATCTCGTAACCAAAAAGGGCGAATTGAATAATTGTTTTATTAAATTCTCAACCTTCGGTTTTGCTAAATTTTATGTAAGTTTAAGAAACGACCGGAAAGTGACGTGATTTCCGGGCGCCAAAAATTTTATGCTGAGCGACGTTTGCCGCATTCCTTTCCATATGAGGTCAAACGCAGCTATAAGGGCTGATAACCGAGATCCAGTGAACCAATGAGAAAGCTAGAATTGCATTATCCGAGGTTGAGAATTTAATAAATCATCATATATGAAATTCATCTCACGAACGCGCAAACTAACAAAAAGATGAGGCCTTAAAATAAAACTGTGAGGTTAATTTGTTGTGTGAATTTGCGCTGACAGCTTTGAATGACAAACGTCACAAACGCGATATTGATGACAGTGCGATCTTCAATGAAGCGCAAGCGGTGAAACGACAGCAAAAGAAATAGTACTAGACATTCAAAGGAGAAGAAATGCAATACATGGCAAAAGCACGTGACCTACCCTCTCCCCGGCAACTCCACTTTGTCCGGAAACCCCTGGTTCTCCCTAACAACAAAGAACATGTTAAATCCTTTTTCTGCTGGACAAAAAGACAAAATAGATTGAAAATAACGCCGGAATGGTCTTTTCATTGGTTTTTGTTTCGTTTGTGATGCTTTTAAATTTCTTTAGTCTCTGGTTATTGCATTTCTTAGTTCGTTGCTTTTCCACATGTATTTAATCTCTACTTTGGCTTGCTGACTCTCAGTGGAACTTAAATTCGACTTAATGTTCCACAAAAAACGTGCATATCATTACTATAGCTACAATTTTGCGGGCGTGAAATCGAGTTGATCGAAATCCATAGTTTCGCATCTAATCGTATCGTTCCGTATCGTTTCGTGTGGTAAAATGACTTTCGTTTGACCTTGAAAAAGTATTCGCAATTTGTTTCACGGACCGATGTTTGGCGAGATTAAAAAAAAGCTTCTCCTTATTCCCGCCAAATTAAGTAATATGGGCAGTAAACAGTTGGATTGCCCAATCACATTACTGCATTTCATATGACGTCAAAGCGAAACTTCCCAGCAAGTTCCATGGAGAGATGACGTTGTTTGCATCCGCGTTAGCTAAGCCAATGAAAATTCGCGCTTGTTTGTTTTTGTTCGATAAGCCAAGTAAATGTTTTGCATTTTCGTTCTGTTTTACGTTTATTTTTCAAGGTCATATGAAAGTCGCTCTATCGTATTCAATCACATCGTATTGTTATGTTTTGTATTTGCGCACTGATGACTAGCTTAACTACTTACTTCGTAAAGCATTCGTTAAGGATTAATAGGGAGCTTACGAAACGAGGACGACGACGGCTACGAGGACTTCATTTAAAAATACAACTTCGCGTTATTCATATCACTACGAAGCTATTTCATGTTGTTTCGCGTTAAAAATGTGTAGTAACTGTCGAGGAATTAAACTGGTATGAATGGGTTGGAAGCGTAGAGGGAGAACTGAAAATTCATTGTCATGTGTTAACGTCCTCCACAGAACCTTGAAGTTGGTCATTTCACGTCGTCATTTAGGAGAATTAGGAGATGACGGCAAAGAAATGTACCAAAATGTAAAACTCACGTGCAGAGCGTGCAGAGCCATTGTTTTTGCTCACTAAACCTATTGATTTGTTTTGTGGCGTCGTCGTTTCATAAGCTCCCTAGTATAAGTGGTCACGACGGCGACTTTTGACGAAGATTCAATTTGTCCAGGAGCTCATCAAAGGGACCCTCTATCTCCACAAATTCCTTGAGTCAACCCTGTCTCGAGTAAATTTATTTTTAGAAACAGGTTTTCCGGCGAAAAGTTTCATATTTCCCTTGACGCTGGGACGGCTGTGTTTTGATTGGCTTTTACAACAGTGGGCGTACTGAATCTCCTCAGCAAAGGAAAGGGTTGACACCTACAACAGGCCAAGCATGGAAGATACAGGCTTTCCTTGATGAGCTCCTGCCCTTATCATAATGATGGGCGCCGCCTTTTGACTTTCTGTTAACATGCCTCTGAGTTGTCATAACCCACACTTCCCTAAACAACACCTACTCTTTCACCAGCTTCGCCTTTATCTCCTTTCTCGCCACGAGCGCCTGGTAAACCCTAAAAACAACAAAACAAAGCAAATGAGTTATGACTCTTCAAAAACAAGGAGGTTTCCAGACTGAGAGTGGAAGCGGATGACAGAGAAGGAATCATGTACAGTTATATCATCCGCGTACTCTTACTGCGATTTAAATAAAGAAAAGGTCCCACCTAATGGTTTGCACTTAATATCATCTCATTACTGTTTGGCCTAAAGATCATTTCCTATGACGTAACTCTCAACTTTATAACTCACCCGAGGTCCTTTATGTCCCATCATGCCAGGAATACCTTCAAGCCCGCGGTCTCCCTATATAAACCAAACAAACGGAAACAAGACAGACAGGTTTTGATACACTCGGTAATTTGTGTTTCTCAGTGAAGGTAAGTTAGAGTGCAGTAGTCTGGGATTATTTAATGTTTCTTTAAGTGCGATGACCTTATTCTAAATATACGACTTTCTTTTATTCCCTATCAGACAATTAAGCTGAAATAATTCCAAGTCGGAGATTACAGAATAGAGGCTTTTGCGGCAGCCATGTTGCATGGCAGGAACAATAGATTCTTTTTCCTATGGGAAAAAATGTTCTTTCTAATGCAAAACATTTTCATTGTTCCTGCCATGCAACATGGCTGCCGTGCAAAACCTCTACATGTTAGCAGGTGACCTGGAAAAATCGCAAAATATAGTCTGGACCAAACTTAACACTCCATTTTTGACAGGCCACGCTGGCTTGTACAAAGAAAACAAGTGTTTCGCGTAAATAATATTCCCTTTAGGCCGTTAATTCTGCTATGAGAAGCAGAATAAGCAAAACTTTACGCAGCGTTCATCCCAAAAAAGGAATCGGTTCCAAAACGAAATCCAGATGTGCCCTAAGGTTCAAATGGCATCAACTATATTGAAATAACCCCTTGTCTTCGCTGAGACCCATTACCTTCAATTCCGTTGATGGTAAAACTAAACACGGTAGAAAGCTGTCATGAAATATCTAGTGGATAGCTTAACAAGACTGGATGAACAGGAATCGTAAGGAAACTACCTGGAAGTATCAGCACCTCTAAAGCTCACTAATAAAACGTAAACTTCATTCAGCTTTATTTTTTTTTTGTGAAATGGTAGCTTCATATCTAAGACGCCATTGAATATCATGTCCACGAAGCTCACTAGAGGAGAGGAAGATACCTTTTCTCCAATGGGTCCGGGGGGACCTCGCGGCCCGTCAGGTCCTGAGGGACCCTAAGAGGAAAATAGGTTTTATTAGCGCCAAATACCTTAAGAAATGAGATAATTGATTTACATAAACATTTGCATTACTTTAAGCATGAATATTCCAACATCAGTCACACAATTGAGGCCCCACTCTATTAGCTCGTTTAGAGTTTCACCCTCATTTAATAATATGGCAGATGATTCATAAATGCCATAAGGTTGGTTGCAGGTTCTAGGGTCTGATAACTTTATCCAGTAGATAAGCCAGTATCTGGAGTTTCAGCATGTAAACAATCCCTACGATTTCGGATTGCTTCAGATTCCTTACGAAAATTCTTGCAATCTGAGCGCCCAATAATATCTACGTCAACGGTCCAACAATAGAACCATTAAGCAACAAGGATATCGACGATAACGACTACGTCACCGGGACTCTTTTCGCTTGTAAAATGTCGGTGTGATACCTGTCGTGTGCTCATGTCCTCAACGGAACCTCAAGATGGCCATCTCACGTCGTCGTTTTTTTAATTAAGGATGACGGCCAAAAATGCCTCAAATGCAAAAAGCCTGTATTGTGCGAGCAGTCATTTTTCTTCCTCATTAAACATAAAGTTCTTGTCATTTTTAATGTCTTTTTCGACGTACTCGTTGTGCAAAGACCCTAATAGAGAAAAGTGGAGAAATGATATCACATCCGTTTTAGTGCTGTACTTGTAAAAAGGACAATCCATTCATGACTTGTCACTCACCGGTTTTCCAGACGTCCCCATGGGACCGCGATTGCCTTGATTACCGGGGGGTCCCTATGAAAAGATCAAATGATGTCTGACATTACAAACACAGTGCGCCGAGATGTAAAACCAAAGATATCATAAACATGCTCTAGGGTTAATGATATAAGGAAAACGTACAGACGATAGATCTATTTTAGTTCTTTCACGCAATATGAAATGCGTTGTAAGTAAAGTAAATCTCTGACTGATTCCACGCGAATCTTCGTTCTTACAAGCCACAAAAACAGCTCTCAGGGGACAACAAAGTACTTACAGGGGGTCCAGGGTCTCCTTGGGATCCTTTTTCACCCGCTTCACCGGGAAGACCCTAGGAAAGAAAGAGAAAAAGACAGTCTTTTTTTTAAGTCAAGCAGATGATTGGTTTATGTTACCGTTGTTTCAATTCCACTGGCCAGTCACCGGTGAGTAAAATGTAACAACAATTGGTCACATTTAAAATACATACAGAAAAAACATTGACTTAATTTTTCAAGGAAAAGAGCGTTTTTATGACTATCTTTTAAGTTTCTGTTCTCGAAGCATTTTATGCACATGAGAAAATTCTGAACGACTTCACTCAGTCTGCTAGGAAACGCTTATTCCATGCCATGACATGATATAAATTTTATTTTCAAGACACCGAAGTGTTGGAGAAAAAGTTTTTCAGAAGTTATCAGACGTGGAAATTCAGATTCAATCTGGTTCTGGTTCTTTATTTAAAACTGGTTAAAAAGCTTCAGTAATTACACCAGTATTCTAATTAGGTATACAATAATATAATAATGTAGGAATCAAAATTACTATTAAAATACTGTTTAACAAGATTGCCGAGTGAGAATCCGACGATTGGTCCCATTTTAGTGTGTCGAGAAGCAACCTTGAACTTACTTCATAGTTGGCTTGTAGAATATCCCTAGCGGCACGTTTTTGCAATTTTTTCACAAACGGGACCACAGTAATGGAAATGAGGTTGGATCAAGGCCTGTACTGCAGTGGATTGAGGGATGAGGGTTCTACTGCGCCACAGAGCATCGATTGCAGAGGATACCTTTCTACATACTTCGTTGATGTGGTTCGACCATGATTACTGTATGCCACTTCGCTAGTTTTTCCTCTTGTTGAAGCTGAACACTTCAGCTGAGTTTCTCCTGTTATTGGGAGTAAGCTATATAATCTACAAGTGGGCCTTTTTTTCCTTGCCTACGTAAAAACAAATCATTAAGGCCCAGGGACACAGCTTCAAAGATTGCTTCAAAATCCATTCTATTTTACTGAAGAGTGATGCTGAAACCGTTGAACAACCCCTTTTTCTGTCTTCAATCACGCAGAATCGAAGTTGAATCGTTGTTGAATGAGTTAAGAAGAAATTAAGTTTTGCTATAGTATCATTAACATTTCTTTTGTTTTCCCGAATGTTGAATGACGTCGAAGCGGTTTCCCACCCACTGTATGCGCGAGCATACTAGGCGGTCTCTCAAGGACGAATTCAGTTTGAATGATAATGATGCGCTGAAACCGTTAACCTCCCCAGGGTTCAAAAAAATTCAAAAGATATAGGATTAAATGTTAAACTTATTTGCCTGGCCTTAACAAAAAAGAGGAAAAGACAGGTACACATCGGCAACACAAAAATGTAGCACTCACTGGTGAGCCACGCTGTCCTCTGGGGCCACGAACTCCGGGGTCTCCAGGCTAACAAAAGAAGAGAGCATCATGATAGAAATAACCCTATAATCCTGTACAATAAGTAAAACAGTTGTTTCGGGGGCACTTTTGACGATTTCACTCTCGCAGTCGTTACTGTACATTGAAATTCTCGCGTTCAGGAGGGATCAAACAAGACATAGGAATAGCTGTAAACTGGGAAATCGCTTTGAATTCATTTTTCTCATCTAACAAATCGTTTGACCTTGAACTCCGGCTTAAAAGCTATCCAGGAAAGAAGAGTTCCTTCGGACTGGGAAACGTTGGACGGACTTGAAACCGAGAAGGACTGAGAAGAAAGAAAGAAGGAGATAATGGGTTTAATACCTACCACTGAGGGAGGTTCGACGACAAGGCCGCCGGCCACTGGGCCTGGACCCTTTTCATTTGATCCCTGTAGTCTACTCCATCGCTGCAATGAATTAAATGAATTATTCACTGGGACAGTCTCTCTGAAACTCAACACCATTATTTCTATCGGGTGTTCATTTGTGCCTGTGAGAATCTCTATAATAGCTGCGGGAGAGCCAAAAAATGCGCCATGTTGGAATACGACAGATCACATGAGTGAGACGGCAAACAAAAGTATGAAGGTCAAAATGGATGTCAGGCTTGTAAAGAGTTTACTTACAACGAAGATCCCATCTCCGGGGGGTCCAGGAGGCCCGGGAGGTCCAGCAGAACCGGGAGGTCCCGGTGAGCCCTAGGAAAGAACAAAACTTGAGATCAGGTTAAAACAATCTCCAAATAGGATAACGAAAGACGTTATGTGATTTTTCATTCTGCTATTTCTCGCTAACGATTTCTTGCAGTCGGCGAAAAACTCGTGGGGGGCTGAGGTCGAGGCAAGGCGCTTTTCCTTGCCGCCTATCTGGGAGCCTGGAACGGGCTTTGGAGTAATCGTTCTCTGTTTTTAGATTCATTTTCTCATTGTGTTTACCGTTTGATTTATACATGTAACTGTGCGTTGATTGGCTAAGAGAAGTAAGTCTCGGCAAGACAGCTGTGCTAAATGCAGATGAAATGAGGAAACAAAAACTCCAAGGAGAGATACGCAGTTGTAGGCTCCGAGTTTCATTTTTAAAGGGTTTAACAGTCCACAAGTTTAGCAACTTTAAACGATTTTGCTGCTAATCATTTCATTTTAAAACAATTAATATCATTTTGCGATACTAAAGGCAACAAACCTGAGATCCAATGTTTCCCCTTTCTCCGTCGTAACCTTTCGAGCCCTTCGGCCCAGGCGGTCCCTAGTAATTAAGAAACGATATACATAATCTTATCCCAAGAGGCCAGTTTTTTTATTCTCATAGCTGGACTGGAAGTAGCACGAAATGTAGGCTAATGCATGTATCACTCGATCGTTCCCAGGGGACGTCTGGCAGCTAAGAGGGTCAAACGGCTTTGGGGACGGAATGCCAATTTGTGAGAATAGGAAAATAGTCTTTAGCGAGCCAGATGAGTCATACTGGAAACGACCCCACTTGAGAAAATTATCCCGTCACGCTATCCTCCACAATTTGGGAAAGACAACTTAATTAGACATAAATTTATCAAGAAACGTTCCCTAGACAACAACAGCACATACCGCAACACCAGGAGTCCCAGGAATTCCTCTCTCCCCTTTGATCTAAAATTAAAAAGACACTCACCAAGTTATAAAAAGCTAGTGACCGTAACCTTAAGGGGTGTAAGGAAGTTTTCTCCTTAATTGTCCGTCTCTGAACTCCTTCTCCTCCTCTATCCTCCTCCTCCAAAATCAGACCCGAAGTCACAGTAAACACTAAGCCTAAAACAATCGTTGCCTTTTCCTGAAAATCCTGATTTTAGACGCAATCCATCACTATGTACTGATCTATTCAGTTTTAGCCACAAATGTAAATCTATTTCAAATTCGAATGACAGAGTGCACCGCTAGAAAACCTTGCTCCTCCCAGCAACACTTATAGGATATAAAGATTATACGTGGTAGTACCACCCAGGGTCCCGAAAACTTTCCGGACCCGAAAAGCAATTCGTGAAACTATGATCTGCCACTTATGAAAAATTGATCTTTGAACATGTTTGCGAGACCAGTGAAAACGAAACAATCGCAGAGTTTCATGACTAGAAACGATTTCCTTTTGAAGGCACAAAGTGTTTTATGTCACCCGAAATACGCCCGAAAAGTTTCGGGACTTTCGAGAAACGGCCACCTGGGGCCCGTTTCTCGAAAGTCCCGAAAACTTTTCGGGCCCGAAAAGCCATCTGTGAAATTGCCCACCGCCTGTTTTGGAAAGCCGATCTTTTAACATGTTTTCAAGGTAACAAAAAGAAAAATAACTGTGAAGTTTGACGAATTAAATGCTTTCCGTTCTTGAGTTACAAAGGGAATTGCGACACCCGAAAATAGCCCGTAAAGTTTCGGGACTTTTGAGAAACGGCCCCCTGGTCTTAATAACATAACCATGCGGATACTCAGGCTTGGGTAGGTTTGAGAAGCATGACTCAAAAATAAATCCACTTACATATCGGACATTATTAATGATCTGTACACTGGGCTGAGAACCTTGCTGAGCAGCGCCACTCAAGAAAGGTGCGTAGGGCAGCGGAGTATCACAGTCTGGCGTGAAATCCTTGCAGTAGGAGAGAACCTTGAACACATCTGGAGCAATCAACAGCTGCTGTAAGGAGCCCTTCAAGGAAACAAAATATTGGCAGTTGATTTGACTGACATCTTTGACGTAAAACAATTGGTGGGTGAAGAATGTTTTTTTGCTCCACAGATGACAGCTGTTAGACAGACTGAAGTTGTGTACAATTAATTACGTACCCGCCGGCCACGATCCTCAGTTTGAGATTCAACTCACCGAAGCTCTGGCGAACCATTAAAGAAGTGGAGGTTTAGTTCTTCAAATAGCAAAAAATACACTTGCGTAAAGATCGGAGTAATAAATAAGCGTAAGACCTCATTTTCTGCTTTAATAATAAAAAGTACAATCTTGATGAAGGAATCTTGTTATTTTTGGTTTGAAGTAAAGACCTGCTGTGTTAAGACGTTCGCGCACTTTAGGGAACCGACTTTGGGCGAGTTCATCAAAACCCCTTGAAGGTTATTTGGCGTCTGTCTGCATGATGAACAGCACATGTCTTAACTACTCGCGAAAAAGACAATTTCTCACAACTGTCCAACATGCGCAGGGGTTATGTGTGTTAAGAGAGAAAAAAAACGGCCATTTTACGAAATCATATAGAACCTTCGAGCAAAATCCGTAACCGTTGATGTTTTCTTATCAATAGCCATGCCTGCCCCTATCTCTGCTTGACTGATTGTTTGTAATATTCATACCTTAAACTGCCCACCAAGTCTAACAATAGCGCTTTGACTGAAGCTAGGGTTGAATCCCTTTGGCTTTCTCACACGAACTTTGGGTTTCACACAGTCCACAGACAATTCGACGTGTTTCCTCTGGACTGCAAAAGCTACCCTGTGCCACGCCCCATCCGCTAAGTTTTCCTCGACTCCAACACGCAATGGATTTCTCCCTCGACGCCTGTATTCAAACTCCACGGGATTCAAGCTGAAAGAAAGACTTTGCTCGGCGTCGATTATCGTAAACAAGTCTTCCCTGTTGTCAGGTTGCACTTTAACGGTGACAAATAAAACGAATTCATCTGGGATGCCATTAGGAAACAGTGAATCCAAAGTTGTGTTAATCATTGTGTCCGTTGAGGACAGATCGTACGCAACATCCCGAGCCCGCTGATCTTCGGAGAAGGGCAGGGGTCTGCTTTCGCACAGTCCAGTCGTCTCAATATTGAGTTCATGCAAGGTCCATTGAAACTCCTGCACCAAATCCGCGATGCCATCTGTATCTATAAAGTTAAGGACACAAATGTAACAGAAAATATGAGAACAATTTGAAAGACAAACACAACTTACATGGTTGGGAAGCACCAAAACAGTTTGCCGGTGACAGTAAATCTTTGCTGTTTCACAAATGCTTTGAAGGAAGCTGAATGCAAGCACTCTGATTTCTGTCCAATGTATCCAGCTTAACAGAAAAATCAATTCTTTCCAAAGGCTTTCGAGACTTCTTACTAACAACAATCATTTCTCCACTGTAAGCATCATTACTGATTCCTGTCGCCCTTAAACCGTAAAACAACTGCCACGCCAACTATTTAATGTTATCTTTGTGAGGCGAGGAAGAGGGGGTTGATTAAGGATAAGTGAAAGTGTCCCAACGCTTTGACGAAGAGTCAACTTATCGACTTAACAAGAATACCAAATCGGGCGTAGACGCTGCGTCGGATGCTGCAACTGAACGTTTCAAACTGTTCTGTGGCCGTGTGATCCCCAGTGGCCGGTGCATGACTTTACCTTACCCATTACAATCCTTTAAAATGACGTACAACTATTACACATCCATTTCATGCTACTTCACAACAGAAACAACAACTTTCAAGCCTGTTTAAAACAGACGTTTTCATTAACGTTAATTTCTTGTATGATTACACGTTATTCACATTAAAAATTGCTCCGGCATATGCCTGTGTTTCATCCAAGGTCTCCTTGTTTCACCCTATACAATCAATCGCAGTAGTACACATTTCCGTCAGTAGCCGTAAGGGGCATTTCCATAGGGACCCAAGAGATGAAAAGACTAGAAAACATCAGCAGAAGCGCATTCAAAACACGCTGCAGTAGAAGAGAAGGCGCCGAGGTGCAGCCATTATTCTGAAAAAAAATTGTTGTCTTCTGACTCTGTTTAACTGTAAAAATTCCTCTTTTTCTTGACAGACCCAGATGCCTTAGAAAACTTGTAATTCTTACTGTTTCAACAAAACCTTTTGCGCAATTTTTAGACTGCGAAAAGGGCAAAAAGCAAAGACGAATATGGGCCGCCCCGTTTATCCCCCATTGTGTTTCCGCGCCTGCGCTGCTCGCTCACGCGAAAGACGACAACAACCCCCAGTTGTGTGACTGTAATGCAGCGTTTTAATGCTTCTTTATTGTCAAAAAGGGAATACAAGATAACGTTGAGCCAAATACGCTTATAACTGATCAGGCTCCTCGGAAAATTTTGGAACCCCAGTGGAAAACAGTGGAATACATTTTTTTTTAAAGGGAAGCGCGGACTCTTCAGAAAGAGCATGAAAATGACGTTCGTCTGGCATTGCGACGGTTTGACCTCAGTCATGACAATGATTTACTGTTATATTCCAGATCAAGTTTCGCTTTTTATTGAACACGGCGTTTCATAGCAGGACATTATTGTTTTTTGGATCAAAACAGGAGAATTTAGTTAACAGACTCAAAAGTAAATAAATTTCGGTTACAAAATTGGTTGATAGCTTAATTTTTTAACAAAAATGATCAATTATCTCTAAGGCTGTAGACAATACACCTTTGTTTTTGGGGAAAAAAATCAAATAATCTCTCGCGAAAACGTTTCAAACTGGAATCAACGCAAAGTACACAAAAGATATACATGGTTTCTGCTGGCTTTTCAGAGGAGGTTTTGAGTTTTTAGGAATTATCAAAACTGATCCGAAGGAAGCATGACTTACTTATCGACAAAGGGATTTTCCAATTGCCAACTCCACAAATCCAAGAATATCTTGACTGAAAGACGATTTACACATCTACATGGTAAAATGTGTTGAAGTACCACCGAAAACAATAAACTACATCAAAATTTCCCTATCAACTTTAAAAGGAAAGACAAAAATATGTGCATGGGAAAAATAATCACGCGATTGTGACATACACGTTCATTATTGACCAGTTCGCCTAATCGCCAAATCGAAATAAACGTAAATTGATTTTCTCAACAATCAAAGAAGTAAATAATTCGAGTCATACCAAAGAGAAATATTGTTGAATGAACCACACTAAAAGCGCGATTCAACGCAAACACCATATTTCAACTTTAAAATTAATTTGATAAAGGATAGAGACCTCTGTGTTCTGTCAAGATTGCATTACTAAAACGCGCAAGAAGCTAGCATAGCAAGTCTGCTACTCTATTCATGAAACTCGCCTGGCAACAGTTAAACCATTAGCAGTCATTTACAGAGAATACTAAGTAGCTAATTATATAATTTACATACTTTGAAGGGACGGACCATCCAGAGACGACGCATCATAGACGAAGAGAAGGGATAACACGATAGCAGCGCCGAGCCCCTGTAAACTATATTATAGATCACAGAATTAACATGAATCCAAGCGATTTTCGTTGGGAAAAGTTCTAGATTTGCCGCCTTACCAGGGAAACATGGCTATCGTCTGTTTCTTCCCAGAATACAGGTCCGTCTGTGCAGCAATAATACAAACGCTGGAAGGCGAATCAAGCACAGAGGCTTCCAGTATTCATCTAAGGAGCATTGTTGTTGGAGAATTTGATAGCTGATTGGTTCAATATTATCCCGCGCGTAATTTCACAAATGCACGCGAAACAAAAAGCAGAAAGGCTGTCAGACCCTGTCAGACTGTCGACTGGAGAGATTCTGCGCAGCACTCATTTTGGGCATTGAAGAAATTAAGAGCTGGGCTGATATAATTGACGATTCCTTGTGCTGTTTCCTTTTTATTTTGTTGTAGATGTCACAGAGAAATATAATAGACAAAGGAAAACCAAGAAAACCTAAATACAGAAAAATACCCTGTAAGGACTGTGAGATCTGCACTGAAGTTGGCATAATCCTCCCCGTTTGCTTTGCCTCCTCAAGAAAGGAAGTTGAGTTAATTTTCCCTCCTTGTTAGCCATAAAAGACAAGAGGGTTTCACGGTCGGGCAATTTCGCTGCAGCTTCTGAGACGGAGAAAAGTTATTAAATACAGAACCGGCTGCAAGGTTTTCAATTATACAAATCCCAAAATCAAGCGTTATTTTAGAGATATTTACTTGAATGTTTTCCATTGTGTACTCATGCACCAGAGTTTTTTCTCCTACTTTCATCATTTGAGCGAGAGTTTTTTTCTCAACTCTCCACAAATGTAAATGGAACGTCGCCAAAAAGAATAGTTTTCTTACAAAATTTAATCAACAAAACCACTTTGTCAGAAAAAAAAACGTTTCTTAAATTTTGCAAAAGGACTAGCACTGCTAACAAAGAGAGAGGGATAAAAAGCTTTGACAATACCCAGTAATCGAGTTAGAAATGGACTTAGCCTATAGGCTTAACTTTAAACCCAACCCGACATCGAACTCGACCGCTAACGACTTTCATTCGGGTCTGTCATTTCTAAGACGATTCCTAACTCACCTAGGTATCCTTTTTGCCCCTCACTTCTCGACAATGAACAAGAACATTTGCATCAAATGTGTCGAGATGGATCGCTGTCTTTAATATAGCCAAGCCCAAAAGCCGAACTCCTGGGTTATTTATTCTTACGATAAGTTTACCTGGCTTGAGCCTGCGATCCAATCGTAACCCCATACCTGGTCAGCGGTCAACCTAAAAAACAGCTGACATCCATGAATTCAAAATTTGAGCCCAGGATATGGTCCCGTGACACTGGTCAGCGAATACCTTGTTTTGACAGGTGTCAATTGACCATAACATGGATGTCCTATATCAAAGATGTACGCTGTAAACTAGCTGGAGTATAACGCAATCTCGACTCCAGAGCTCTTTTGCACATGACTGCCAGGGAGAGAAGAGTTATGCGCAGCCATAAGATCCGAGGCTCTGGTGACGAGAATGGAGTAAACGAAAAAAGCAAAGGTGAAATGGTTGTGCGCATGCGTGATGTGTTGGCCACGCCGGGTTAAGCCGGGTTAGTGTTTGGAAAAGATCAAGCCACTGATCCAACGTACACCGACAGGAAAATTGTCCACGGTTGCTTGCTTCAAAACTCTTTGTGTTTGGGTCCTTACAATTAGAGATCATTAGATAAATTCAAACTAACCAACAATATCATAGAAAATACAGCTGACAGCCGCAAAGCTAAACTGACATGATCAACTTGCTTGTTGAGTTCGGGCTTCAACCGCTCAATATGGAAGCTCTCCTTGACTTTAGTTATAGAAAGAGCTAGTATTATCGATCATTTTGAAACGAAGAGACATCACAATTATCTTGACAATTAGAAAAACTAAGACGCTTAAAAACATGAGAATTCTTACCCCCGAAAAAGGTGCTCAATTACAGCTGTGCATACGGAACCCGCGCCAGCAGTGCACGCGGCAGTCAAAATTGTGCTATCCTGTCAATCCTTTGCCCTTTCACTGGAAACGGTGTATTTCTGTGCGCTGTGCTTTGTTGTCGATCTGCCCTGTCGAAAGGACGCCATCAAAGTGAACGCAAATAAATACATTATCAACGCATTTTCACACTTGAGTCGAAATTCGTCTTAAGGGACCGGTCATTGTTTACTAAATTGAGAAAAAGTTTGGCAAAGAAGTTGTGGCCCACCCCCATAAAGGGTTCTAAAAAAATTGACCCTCCAAAAACTCAAATTAAAAAATTGTGACCCTCCCCAACGGCAAAACAGTAAAAAAGTGGATTATAAATAACTCTCAGCTTTTCCTATAGTCAGATAGTAACTTTGCTTAAAAGAATCAATAATAAAGATATCGTCCTTTCCATGTCCAGCATGTTCTACCAGATTTGGTA
>OX421448.1:25513345-25578345 GCA_949126865.1 Montipora capitata | reverse complement strand
AAACCCCGAGTACCAGGAGAAAAAGCTCTCAGAGCAGAATAGAGAACCAACAAACTCAACGCACATGTGATTCCAAGTCTGGAAGTCAAACCCAGGCCACACTGGTGAGAGATGCGTGCTCTCACCACTGTGCCACCCCTGCCCCTGCAAGCATGGTGTGTAAGTGGAGAATCTAGATGAAGGAACAGGGAAAGGGTGTCTTTTTTTCAAGGCAACAGAACTACATGTATGCATCATTTCTTAGTCACCTTGATGGACTCATTGTCATGCTCATAAGTTTGTCTCTTTTGATGTGCTATATGTTTTTAAATTTACCTATTTTTTGAAAAGGTCAATAAAGAGGGCAGTAAGGAAGAAATGCAGGAAATAGATGTTGTAGGAACTGAACAGATCCTTAGCACCCAAAAAGATCTTGCAATTTCTCCCCAGTTCAGTGTCATTCAGACAACAGAGGAAAGTGGAACAGAATGTGATGCAGAAGATGGTGTTCATGTAATTGCTTCACCTGTAACTACCAGTAGTTCTGACCATAATGCAAATACTATTGAACAGCTCTTGAATGATGTTCTTGATGCTGCTTGCCAAATGGTCCATTGCAGCCAGAACAAAGCAGGTACTTTAACAGGCTAAGAGTATGTGGATAGATTACTTAAAGTAAACCCTCACTTGCTTTTTTCGAGATCTGTGGACATGCCTGATTTACACATTGACCCTAAGAATATTGTGAGTATTCCTTTACCTAATCTTGTTGTTGAAGTAAATTGATAAATATTTCCAGTTTTGTGCTTCTTCATTGGTGTGCAAAGTGGAGACTGTAAATGTTACAAGACCTTATATTAGTAATAGTTGACACTACAGCTGCCCCCCGCTGTCAAGTATACTGGTAGTTGTACACAGAATTCAATGTGTCCAGGGCCTAGGTAGGGAAATGGCTGTTTACAAACACAGCAGCTTTAGCATAAGGCAATTATTGATGTTGAAGCAAGAAGAGAACAAATCAGTACTGGGTTTGAAAAACCTTGAGTGTTGCATACTTTGGTGTTATTGGAAATGGATTATTCCAGAAGAAATCTTCAATCATTTTCTAACAACACTTGCTGGTTGTGGACTGAGTCTTTTAAAGGAGAAGTTCACTCCAAAGTGACAATCCTTTTTTATTGATTAATAGAAAGATTGAAATTTTGGTTAAAAGCTGTTCTCCACATGAACTTTTTATTAATTGATAAAAAACGATTGTCATTTTGGAGTGATCTTCTACTTTAATCCCTCAACCGGCGGGTGTAAAACACAGGTCACTTGTTGCAGGTTATTGTTTTTCCTTTTGGAAAGTAACCCTAACCCTCAATTTGGCTAATTATTAGGAATATGGTTACCCAAATTTAGGGTTTGGGGTTACTTTCAAAAAGGAAAAACAATGACCTGCAACGAGTGACCTGCGGAATGTGACCTGTGTTTTAGACCCGCCGTCCCTCAACAGTGAGTTGAGTCTGACAAATTATGGTTTCCCGAAAAACTTTGCATGTGCTTGCGCAATGTTCATCAATAATATTGTCAAATTGCTTCCAAAAATGAAATAAATATTGTCCATTCGCAAATCTTAATCAAACCAAAGGATTTTCCTTGTCATGAGGAGATAATTTAGTCACTTTACTACCCCTTTGTCAGAAAACAGACTTGAGACAAAGGCTGACAAAAGCTTTCTCTTACTTTCTGAGTAGCTGCTCCAATGCTCCATTGTATCGCATGTAACACATGACGCTCTGTGACAAATGGCAAGATACTTTCAGAAATAATAATGGACTCCCTAAATGAAGATTTCAGAATTACGGATACCCTCTTGATTGTAACATTACTTTCCCATGTACGGCTCTCTGCCTTTTTCTGCTCAATGTGTCATCGGCACCAAAGACTTACTTGCGGGCATTTGGTGTGAAAATGTCGTCATTACCCATTTATTCCATGCACGCCTACATGTAGTTCTGGCTAATCGAGAATTTGTCTGGTATACAAACTATATACTACATCATTTTATGCACAGACTACTGCGGGGGCAAACACTACTCACAGCCAGCGCAGGAAGAAAGGCCGTTGATATTATTGTGATTTGCTCTTTCTAGTCATGTCAACATCTCCTGTGGTGTTACAAGCAAAACTGTCAAATGAATAGAGTGTGATGTCAGAGATGATGAAATTTTAATTTTGTAATTCTAACAGCAGGAATGTAATATAACTGCAATTATAAAGTTATAACTGTCACATTATTTTATTTTTGATTGATGAATTACTTTTCAAGTTCAATCTTCAGAGAGCGGTAATACACATCCAGAACTACAGAATTCCGGATTGTACTGCCTTGATACTGGCATCAATAAATGTGAAAAAGAAGCTATGGCTGTTACTAAAACATCATTGGACTGTGGTATATATTCTGCCATGGGAACTGTCTCTTTTCTTGAGAAAGCTGCAACTGAAGATGTGGTCATTGAGGGCATGAAAGAATATACTGCTGATAATGGTTCTGCATTTGCTAAAGGAAGATCCAATCAAAGTAGTCCCCCTGCAAGTCAGAGGTCACTAGACAATTTTAAACCAAAAAGTTGTTCAGAAAAACATAGAAAAGATCTTGACCATTCTGGGGGGACACTACAAAGTCTTTATGGGGCTGAAAAATATAGTCAACATGAAGTTGACAAAGATCAAAGAGTTCAAAATGTCAAGGTCAATGAGCCCTTTGATTTAAAATATGACTATGAAAGAAATGAAAGCCAAAACCCTGAAGCAGAAAAATCAGCTGTTGCAAGTCCAGATATTGAAAGGATCCATGAAATAAGCACAGCAACAGGCTTGTCAGTAGATGTAGATCTTGAACTGGGGTCTCCAAGTTTTTCTGCTAATCATGATCCATCACAGAAAAACTGTCAACAGGAAAAGAATGACTCCTTAGCAAAGACCACTGAAGTGATTTTACAATATACTGAACCTGTTAGTGAAAAAAAGATGGATACACTTCTGTCAAAACATGGCCCTGGATTTGTTAGTGTGGTTGGATTGTGCCACCTGAATAAACAACAAGGCCTTTGTGACAAAATACATTCGGAAAAACAGAGTAGTGAGATTGCAAACCTTACTGCAGAACAAACTCAAAAGAAGAGAAAGGAAAAGGTTAAAGATGTCTGGTCAGAAGTGCCTGGTTGTAATATTGGAGATAATCGGAATGACTCATCCCATTTGTACAGACATCAAGATCTTGACCAAATGGTCCCAAGTAATGAGGCCAACACTGTATCTTCAGTAAGTACTTTCATTAAAGTGTGTACGGATTGCGGCTATATCTTCTTTCATTAGAAAGACTGTAGCAGAGTTTTGTCCTTTTAATCTGGGTAATGATACTAGTAAGAGCAAGTGGAACTCAGATTTTACAACACTGGTTGAACAACCTCATATGTAAAATATCCGTGCTAACTGGCTCACTTGGGTGCATCCAACCTCTAATGTCTTTTAACATCTAAAATAAAGTACATGTACGTCTCTCCAATGATTGACAGCCTAACGAAGTGCCATTTAAGTACTTTTTGTGCGATGTACAAGATACAGTGTACATGTATACAATGCATCAAGTTAACAGAAAAAGCTAGGTATTTTTTCCAGGACCATATAAGAGATAGTTAGCCAGAGGTGTGTCATTTCCTCATGAAACAACACCAACTGCTTTGCATTCCTGTTTTCAAAAAAGAAAATGATCTGTGCCTCTCACTAACTCAGTTATGAGTAAGATATTTATATATTCTGCCAACATTTCCTGCCCTGTCAAACAAGCAAAATGTTGAGAAAAAAGTGCATGGCAAAATGTTTGCTATGGATGGAAACTTTATCTTATAAAGGAGATTAATATTGAAGGTCTTTATGTCTCAGAATAGACAATCTGATGGAAAGGAGCTGAAATCAACAATTTGCTTGGCTCAGGATTCTTCCAAGGGAAGACAGTATGACAACATAAATGATAAAAGATGCAATGCACAGGCCATAAATGTACCAGAAAGTTCCTTTACTAGCAGAAAAATGGCACTAAACAGTACATCAGATTTGAAAAAGGAATGGTGTGCAGTGAAACATTCAGTTCCTTCATCAATTGAGCTGGTGGAAGGACTTGTGTCATGTGGCAGTGATGCAGGTATCTCGGAACTTGACTGTTTGATGGACTGTACAGACTCTCAGTTAATTTGTCTTGATTCTTCAGCTGACCAACCACCACATCAGATTCTGGAAACTCAGTAAGTATGTTAACCTTATTTTAATTTTATTAATGACTTTCCTTGTAGTAATTGGGAAAGTATCAGGTTTGAGAAATATTCCATCGGCTGGTTTACTGTGATATTAGGGACCTGAAGCAAGGACGACGACGATGATGGCCACGAGAACGTCGTCTAAAAACATTACTTGCCATTAGTGTAATAATTTTGCAATTACTAAAGTGTGAGTCCACATTCCAAGAATAAGATTGGTGAGAACGGTGTGGATATTTAGAGAGAAATTAGCAAATTCGTTGTCAGGTGCTCGCATCAAGGCGAGAACAACAAAGAAATGTATCAAAATGTAAAATGCACTTGCAGAGCTATTGTTTTTGCTAATTAAACCTATTGTTTTGTGGCATCCTCATAGCTGTCGTCATCGTCCTTGCTTAAGCTCCCTATTGTGTGTTTGGCAGCAGCAACTGGAAGGGGGAAAAAATGAATGGTACACTTCCATACAAAAAGTCATGTACATTAGCAAACAGTAGTGATCTTGCAACAATGGCTTGTACTCTGTGTTGACTAGCATCAAGTATAAATCCTAGAAGGGTTCATATGCCAGATCCAGATAGCTTTCTGGTTCCACTTGTTTCAATAAGGCACTAGAAGGCCACTTAATACAAGTCCCAAAAATTCTTCAAGCCTGAAAGACTATTTTGTTCAATCAGTTCATTTCAGTGGCTGTGGTTTTGTTAACATAACTTGTTTCCAACACAAGGAAAAACAAAAATTGCAACAAATGAGGCAGAAAAAATTGAGGACTACAAGAAACAAACACTACAAACCTTGCATATGCCTTGCTTGCCAGTTTAATAGGCCTTTTGCAAAAAACTATCACATGGTACAAAATCCACCATGCTGGAGGACAAGCTCATTATTATTCCCCCACTGGGACATTAAAACAAAGACCTGAACCAGTCAAGCTTGACTTGCCTTTGTTTTAATGTCCCAGTGGGGGAATAATAATGAGCTTGCCCTCCAGCATGGCGGATTTTGTACCATGTGATCGTTTGTTGCAAAAGGCCTATTAAATATCTGAAAGTGATCAAACACTCCTTATTGAATTACATGGTAAAATTCGTCCTGTCCATTAAATCCATCCTTTGGTACACCAAACTTGCCAAAACTGTTTACCATATATGGCATACGCACTTCTTCTTACTCCTGCTGAATCTATTGCTTTTTAAGAAAGATGAATGACATTGTAGCAGACACCACAACAAAAGAGGATCAGCACAGTTTGGAGGTGCCATCTGACAATGGAATGATTAAGGGACTGATCAGTGAACTGTCTGCATTAAAGTAAGAAGTTACTATAATTGTTTTTTACTGAAGTACTACAAAAGAAACTACCTTTATTTTGCTTATTGAAATGGGCTAAAATTAGGTGATGAAGTGAATCTAAACTCAACATTTTTACACCAACCCCATTGTCCATCCTTGAAGCATGATGATTTTACTTTTCAAATGTTAACAGTGTGTCCGGTCATGTGTTGCTTTTGACCAATGAAATGTTGGTGGTTATGTTGTGAAATTGACCTTGTTTTTGACGGCATACCAGCATGTTTTGTTCACATGCTCTTCAAGTTTTCAGGTTTTCCGTGAGAGCGGAGATATTGCAGCGGCTAGGAATCTAGAAAAGGTAATAAACATCTATCTCCCATGAGTTTCCAAAGGCAGGAAATGTGGAGTTTGGTACACTTTACCAAGAAGATATATGTGATTCAGCAACTACAAGAAAAAAATATATGAAACCGAAGTAAAACTAGAAAGATCTCCATTGCAAAACAAGCAGAGACATTATTAGGGTGGTCATGCAAAATCCGAATGCTCTCACAAAAACCCTGAAAACTTTGAGAGTACGTGAACAAAACATGCTGGTATGCTGTCAAAAATGTTGGCAATTTCACGACATAACTGCCAACATTTCATTGGTCAAAAGTGATACACAACTGGACAAACCGTTAACGTTTCAAAAGTAAAACTTCGCGCAAAATCCGTCATGCTTCAAGGATGGATGTAAATGGTAGTATTTTGCTGTCAATTTGCAAAACAACTGAACTGTGAGAGGCATGGGTCTATCCTTGATTTGAGGTCATGAACTAACCTTCAGCTTACGGCATTGCACATTTAAAGGCCTCCAAAAGGCTTCCTCATCACACAAGCTGACGCAACCAGGGCTTAAGGATTCCACCCGGTCCCAGAGCCAATTAGATTGCAGGATTTGCAAAATTCCACCTGCTCACGCATTGAAAAAATAAATAAAATGAAATTCTTTTTGATTCCTCTCCTTAGCAAATTCATCATGGGTATGTGGAAAGATGTGGAGACTCGAAGGAAGCAAAGACAAACAAGATTAAAGATGTTAAAAGGGAAAAAGTTAATGAAGTAATGAGAACAAGACAGGGAGTTAAGGACTTTTTTGTGTTGGTGTTTGGTTAAACTTCTGATTGTGTTAATTGTAACTATTCTATTGGATGTGTGTTGTCGAAATACATGTTAAAAGCACCCACCTAACACTCCCACTTTGATGGTATTTGAAAGTTACAGAATTGTTAACAATATTACTGAAATTCAAATTTATGATACGTTTCTTGAAATTACCATTGAGGCTTTGAAGGCAAGGATTTAAAATAAAGCAACAATAAAGGCATTTCACAAAAAAATAACTGATGATGTCCATTTTATTGTCATTTATAAATTCTATCTGGTTCATTTATTTACACTGGAATCAGAGATTCAAAACTTTATAATAAAATTTAGTGTCTCAAGTTCATAACAGGAACTTTATGTAATAAATAATTATTATTGCATGAGATTTTTGTTATATACTGACTAATTCAAGATCAAAGCAAGTCACCTTAATAGTTATTATTCAGGATATTACATAAGCCACATTCAATAATACTATTGTGTTATTGTGTTATTGTTTGTTTTCGAGAACTTACACAACAAAAAATACTTTTCAAATATGGAAAAATGGACTACCGGTAAGCGTGATTCGAAATCAATTTTGGCACCCCTGGCCTAGCATGTAACTTTCAGAATAGTGAATCACATGCTGACAGATTATTCACTTATCGGTTGGAAGAAATGTGATTACCAAAATTAACAGTAGGTTCTTTGCCAATTAAATCCAATGCAGTGGGCACAATGAGGTAAACAATTTGTATTATTAAGATAGTGAAATAACATAATATGCACCTTCCAACATGTATGGTATCTGATTGGTCAGATGAGTGCTTCTTCCTCGAAAAGAGAAACTAGTAAGTAAAAATAAAACAAGTACCTTGAAGCTGACAAATCTCGTCCCGAGACCTGATGCATTTGATATACATGTATAGTCTGTATTAACATCCAACACATATAAGCTTATATGAATGCCATGCTCATTTCTTAAAAGCCCTGAAAATGTTTCAGCCAAAAAGCTGCTTGATAAAAAAAAGATATGCATGGCATTTTCAAGTCTCCACAAATACATTCATTGCCATCAAAAAAAGTTTAAATAAAAATCAAAAGTAGTTGAAGTCTAAGGCCTGTTTTAAACGTCGCATTTTAGTTGTGCCGAATCTAATACAAATGAGCAAAAACAATAGATTTTTCTCATTTGCATTAGATTCGGCACAATGTAAGATGCAACATTTAAAAGTAGAACCTATATGTTAAATGATTCATTACTTCTCTAAGAATGCTCAGTTGATATCTGCTGCCAACTAAATTACCAGTATGTATTTTTTTTAATGGCTTAATTGATCTTATTGCAATAAGTTCAGTTATTTAAGACAAGACAGTCCAGCTACAGCACTTTCATTTCAATAGTAGGAATTAGGGCATTGGTCGTCCCCTATCAAAATAATAATTTAGCGTACTTTAAATACAAATAAAAAACTATTACCATGCAGGCAATTCATAAACAATGATGACATTAACGAAAAAATCTAATAAATTGACCGAATGTAAAAATGGAGACCAACAAATTCTTTTGTCTTTGTGTTAATTAGCCTGACTAGCCTCGTTAACACGTGTAAATTGAATTCTGGCTGTAAAACGAGGCTGGTTAGACTAATTAACACAAAGACAAAAGAAGAATTTTTTTGTTGGCAGCCATTTTTGCATTCAGTTCTCTTCACGTTTTCTCATTAACAGGACTGTTTTATAGCTATAAATTATGTTTCATTGATGGAATCAATTAAGACATTTATTATAATTCAAACAATGTTTGAGCTAAATAAAGCTCTCTGCTTCAGAAACCTTTGCAGTTCCTCAAAACCACCAAAAACGGATATATATTACAAGCACCAAAAATATTGTTCCTATTGCTGCGTACTTGGCATAGGCAGAGCGTAGATTCAAGTATGTTGCATCTTTCTTGTATTTTTCAGACTGAAACCTTAAATTTCCTGCCTTGTCATCTAACACTAGATAAAGATAAAAAGAGAACACATTTGCTGTTTAGTAAGTTACTATCTGCTAGGAGGGGGGAATTGAAACAAGTGAGTTCATAAGCAATAAGCATTGACTGCTACTTCAGAGCCTAATTTGAGACATGCAAATGGATGCCTTATGCACTGTTAAAGAATTTTAGGGAGTACTGTAAGAACATTTTCTGAGCAGTTTTAATTGTGATGAATGCAAGAGGTTACAAGGAACAGAATTACCTGAAATTTGCTCTCCTCTTTGAAGAACGTCATCAATGTTTTGAACCATTATTCGTTGAACATCATGGAGTTCATCATTTAATCTGTTCAAGTTTCTTCTTGCTCTTGAATCCTGGTAATTCTTTCTTGCCTTCTGAATGTATGTATCTGTAACAAGTCCATTCCAACAAAAGAGAAATGATATTTCATTACTTTTACCAGCATTGGCTTTAACCTCAGTGTCTAATGATCAAAGTATCTGACTGTATCACAGTCTTCTTAGGCATCAATGGAGTCACACAATTGTGCTTTAAAATACAATTTTAATTAAACTTACATAAACCCATTGACCCCTGAGAGTGAGACTTAACCCATAATGCCTGTGCATCCACATAACTTGCAGGATGTGGTAAGGAATATCAAGGTAGGCTTTTTCAGCAAACAAAAGAACACTGAAACAATGTATGGCATAGAAATCTTCTTACATTAAGACTCCTTGAATACTCCTAGAATTTTATAGACAATATCCAGCACAAACCCTGTAATTATTTTATGACTGACTGAAAGCCAGTCAAAAAGTGACGAATGGCCACCCCTAGCCAAAATTCAAGTTGGAATGTTCTTGTGAAGGATGTAGATGCTCACCAAATTCAATAAAAGAGTATGGTCTGGTTGCTGTTGCAATTCGTGATCCAAATTCTCTGTAAAACTCTGATGACAACTCCTCCAAAAAACTAAAAGCTGCTCTCTTGGAGAAGGACTTTTCTGTAAGTGTTAAGTAGCATACACCATTTTCAATAATGTAACTGTTGAAAGAAGACAAAGAACCATTGTGGTTTGATATAAATGAGACCAGTTTCTATTTTTTACCCCAAGACACTTTCTTTTCCAAAGTTACCGCTATATTGTAACACTAAAAAACCCATACAACAACATTTCTTTTAAGAACGAGTTAACAAAACTGAGATTTACATGTATTTTTTTCAGGCCCTGGTTTGTTAGACGAATGGGTCATCTCAAAGATGAGATCAAACTGCTATTCCATTTTTTTTGAAAGAGTTTCAGTTTGCATTACAAAAAATTTTGTGGCATTTCTGTCTGTTGTAGAATGAAGTCAATGAAGTATCGTGTTTTCCAAAGCAACTTACAATGTAAGCAAAATGCTTTGGACATAACAACTTATCTAATTTAAGGTTGACTAAAAAATAAATTATTTCATAATTACTGAGGAATAATGCACTGCCATGACTATCAAGTTCAAGGGACGTAATACATGATTGTAAGTTACTGTCCATAATTTTTCCTGCTTTGCATGATTATCAGCATTAGTGAAACAGCCTGAGAGGCACATGAACGTGAACTCAGGCCACTACATTGGCCAATAAACAGTGCACATATAATCTTGGAGACAAAGTTACATATTCTTGTACTGACTGAAACATCATGGATCCTGTTTCAATGCTGCTCCTTGCTGGTGAGTGGTCTGTGAGTTTCCTGAACAGCATCTTAGCTTGTGCCTGGTAGTCTTGTAAACTTCGACTTGTCTGAAACACAAAAAAGGGATTTCAGTGGTGTCAACAGAATGAACAAGTCACTTCACTGATTTCTCTCTGTCAAAATATCATGGAAAGGAGGCAGCATGAACCAGTGGTTAGGACACTGGATTCAAATGTGAATACTCTGGGTTCAATTTCCACTCTGGCCACCAGTTGGCTTTGCCTTTAGTGTAAGCTTGGCTGCGATAATCCAGAAAAATCGCCCAAAAATCTATCCAGATAATCTTTCAAAAAAAGTTCTAAAAATCTCAAAATTTTACCGAAAAATCCCAAAATTGTAATGCATAATATCAATGTTTAAATATCCTTATAAGTTAAAACAAGCTGCCTATACAATAGCTATTGTGGATAACGTAAGTTCAGTATGATTAGCAATGCCTCTATATAAATAACTAACTGCAACAAAATTGTGGGATACATAACTGAATGGTAAAACCACGGTGCATGAAGCCATGAAACCTCTCATTTTTCTAATTCCAATCTGTAAAATTTATTTTAATCACATTTTACATATTTTTTGGCTCTAAAAGTACTATAAACCTTGGAACTTGCTAATTCATCCAAAAATCTCCAATCTCTTCTAAAAAAATTTGGATTTTTGTAGCTAAACCTACTCAGTCGTCCTGAATTCACCTCCACCACAAAATCTCAATTGGTTGCCTCCTTGAAGCTGGGTTTCCTGATGTTGTTAAATTTTTTTTTGTAGATAACGTTACCACGTCTCCAACCAGCTTCAACGTAAATACACACCTGGTATACAAATCAGGGCTTAACCCTTTAGAAGAAGACACTATGAATGTTAGTGCCATTAAAAACACAATGAATAAAAATCATGATTCCACCTAAATGGAAAGGTAGTTAATATGCCTTATGCAATGGTATGCAAGTAAACACTGAGTTGTAAAACTCAATTGTCAGAGAAAAAGGTTTTTCAAAAGCTATTTAGAACAACATAATGATTCTTTAAATTAAGTGCGAAAAGTACACCTGATATACTAATATTTCTTAACGTTCAAATTGTTTGAGTTGCTTGTTGTCCAGAATCTAAATTTTACTCTGGTTGGCCAAATAACAACAGAGATCTCAAGCCCCACTCTGACTGGCTGCTCCAAAAGTGATATGACCAGGATATTTTGCTGCTACTATCACCTCGTCTCATTACTGTGGATTTAACACTGTCACACTTGCAGAATTCTTGTTTTGAAGAAACAAGAAAAGGGAAGTTGTACAATCTATATTCTTATATTGCAGACACGGTTTTTGAGAACTGATTAAGACTTGCTACCAAAGAATCGATGTTTAGTTTAATACTGAAGTTCTACCAATTTGTCTTCCTTTCACTAAATACTGTTTACTGGTATCAGCGCTATTTGTAGCCAGTCTGCAAATGTCAGACACCGGCCCAATACCGCATTTCCCCGCCAAAAAATTGGCAAATACCGAAATACCGCATTCAAAAACAGTTAAATACCGAAACCAAAATTATTATTCTACATTTTCTTCCCCATGTTGCTCTGCGCCCATGGATTACCTTTGTCATTACAGCAAACGATTGTTAAAACAGAAGTTTGCAGAGTTTCCAATTTCTTCCCCCCTGGAGCAACTAGAAGTCTGATTATTCCGGTAATTTCTGCACCGAATACCGCAAACCAAAACATACAAGGACTGCTTTCCGTAGGGTTTGAATATACCACAATTCTGAACGTTTTGGAGTACAATTTCCGAAATACTGTACCACGCTATAAATTATTAACCGATGCCGCATTTCTGCAGACCCCAATGTTCCCCTCGTAGTTGAAACAACCCAAACCTTTACTAATGCTAACATTAGGCCAAAAAAATAAATAAATGTTAAAGCCTAAGCTTAGCATTTTTGTAACGGTTTGGGTTCTTTCAGTTACGGTTACGGTAAAACAATGACCTGTAATCGTAAAATTTAACCTGCACTTTACACCCTCCGGTCCAGGAATTGCTCCTGGACCACGTTGGTGGAGGGCAAGTTCTCTCAGGGTCTGGAAGGGGTTTCACGAGATCCAAGAATTGATGCGAAAATGGAATGAATCGGAAAAATCGAAGAAATACAGCCGTGATTAGTGAATAATACATTAACAGTGATGCATGATCCATTAACCCGTTCACTCCCGTAAGTATCACTGAGACTTGTAGAGTTTACCCTGTCTAATGCCCGACGATTTTACTCGTCAATGGGGAACCCCTCTGGAGTGAAAGGGTTAAGGAGGCTCGAAAGGGTTTTCAGCTGAGCGCGCGCGCGTAAGCCACACACGCAATTCGTAAGCTGCTCGCGTCAGCTCGTGATTCAAATGGGTCACCAGAAATAAACAAATACCGCTAATTTCGCTCACCTTTCTCCTAATTCCTATACATATGGAATATACATAGACATCTCCTATTCACGAAAACTACGAAAATTCTACACAAACGGTTTAATAGTCACTTAAATCAGTTTGTGTTGGCCTGTAGCTCCACTCGCGCGCGGACTCGAATGAGCGGGTGACGCATGCGTAAATGCTGATCTTGTAACCCCCTAATTTTTCCTGATTTTACAACTTTACTCGTTTATATCTCTGCTTCCGGACAGTGAATTTTTTTCATTTTTTGCATGTTAGCTTAGATTAATTTAAACTGTTTGTCTTCCAAATTAAAAAAAATTCTGTAGGTGAAAAAAAAAATTAGAGCCACATTTCAAAAAAACTTATTTTTCGGAAAAACTGACCTACAGATTTTGTTGAATTTTAAATATTTTAGAGAGTATTTCTCACTATATCTGGTAAAGCTGAATGGGAAAATTTCACCGTCCCGTTTCTTCAAAAATGGTCACATATGTTGATTTTAAGGCTCAAAGAAATGCCTAATATCGTTGCCATGGTAACGTTATTTTGGAGGAAAATATAATGTGAGACATCTACGATAGGTACTTAATACCCTGGCCAAATTTCGTCATGATATGATTAACCTAACTGTATCTAAGGACAGAATATGTTTACTTGTTTGAAAAAAAGAGAAACTATTTCGAGCCTCCTTACAGTTGTGTGAATCGAGATTTCTGCTGTTATGATGTCATGAACATCAGTCAACGCTACACGAATACATGTAATTTGTCTGTCAAGATGGTTCGAAATAGGTCTTCTCTCATTGCTATGTAACAAAATACTTTATCACAGTCAAACAAAGATTCGTCGATTTGATCCACATACTTTTTATTTCCTTCCCACCATGCAGTCAAATCACACCATCTCCTTCCTGTAGTCATGTGTAGAAGTAAAGTCATCACAAAGAAAGCCGTATATAATCATATTTATTAAATTCTCAATCTCGGATATTGCATTTCTAACTTTCTGATTGGCTCACTCAATCTCCGTTATCAGCTCTTATACTCTAATGACCTTATATGGAAACTGATTGTGGCGGTCATTTTGTGAAAACGGAGATAACATCCAGTTATGCCATTTGCATGTATTGTAACTGGTTATAGCCAACTCAGCACTACGCACTTTGTTGACTATTCACCACCTCATATTCCACTTGCACTCAAGGAATAATTGTTAAATTTCTATCCAACTACGGGCTAAATTGCAGAATACCCCGCAACTTATTTGCATTTCATTGACTCATTCTTCAAAGAATGCCGCCTAGGGGAAACAATTACTGTAATAGTGGTGAGGTGTTGCGGGGTATTCTGCAGTTACTCCCAACTACATGATACATGAATTCTTCCCCCACCCCCCCCTCAACCTAAAAAAATGTGATTCGTGAATGTAGGAAAGATGAACCCGTGATTTGAGATCCAGGCCCCCCTTCCAGACCCTGTTCTCTCACCAAAGCCCTAAGCCTGTTTCCCAGAGAATGTTTAGTCACTAACAACAACAAATAAACTGCATCCGCAGGTTATATCAATCTGGTAATTTCATTCAATATCCACAACTTTCAATGTATAACAGTTACTTAAGGCAGTGGTTCAAGATCTTATAGCAAAGAACTGACTAAACTGATGACATACGCTAACAAGGTTGAATGAGCATACAACTGCATACATACATCTTGGTCGCTCTGCATTGATGCTGCCAAAGGTAAGCCGTCAATGACACGGCCTATCATTGTCATTACAACCATCCTGGTTTTTCCAATATGCCTTTGAAAAGAGAAAGCTCGAAGAATGGAAAATCGTCAGCTATGCTCAGAAACTTGTACACTTTTTTGGTACACGTGGATTGCGCTTGCGTGTTACCCTGTTTTGAATAACCGCTGTTCCTTTTGCAGATGCAGGTTCGCTTGAGGTCACAAGTCGGTCACAAAGGTTCATAATGGATGCCTTGTACGCAGTTTTGGTTGTTCTCAATGTCATTGCCGTTGGAGCGTATTTGTTGTATGTCATCAAGAGTTATACTCCCTATTGGATGCATGAGATCTTTGAATGGGGAAAGACGAAGCCTTTGATCGCTGGCAACAGCTGGATGAAGGCTTTTCATGTTCCAAACCGGCAAGTTCTTACATGTAATGTACCATCTTAAGTAAATAGAAATCACGATTTTGAATCATGTATTTTAATGGAAGAGAGAATTTTACTTCAGTAAACAGCTCCATAGTCGGTAGACGATCCTAGCAGGATAATGATTGCTTCGTCAAACGAGATGTCACGCAACGCTCCATGACATTCCAAAGGCCGAAAGGAAATGTGATAGAAATTTGTACGGTTTTGATTCTCAGTATCATAACGTGGCTCTAACCAGTGTCAACAATAACTATCTAAAAAGGCTGTCTTTTTAGAAGACCTGACTCAAAAACACTGAAATACCAGTAATTGTTACACCATGCACTAGTTATTGTGACCAGTAGATCACCATAGCAACGGGAAATACATCTCAAAACACCATAGTTGTCCATAAATGCTGATGTCTCAAAACGAACATTGAAAACCCAATTTTTTATTCAAGGGAAATGATCAACACTTTAAGATTAAACTCTCTGCAAAGTTAATAACATTATTGGGAGCAGATTTAGAGCCACCTTAAATTGTGCAGGTACTGTAGTTTAGAATACACTCTCGAGAGGTTTTTGTTTACATTTTCAAAGGGATTCATCTCAACCTAATAAACACTTCACCATTAAAAAATGAGCATTTTAAGAAAAATTATAGGGTGTTTTTAGATGACCACCCTGTGGTTTTGGTTTATATTGAGTCTCAATATTGAGCACATTTTACAAAGCAGTAACCCTTTCCCACCTAAAGCAGCCATTTATAGATTTTAGTTTTTCCAATACTCATCAGTTTGAAAGCCCTTCAGACTGAGTGTGAAAGGGCTAATACAGTACATTTCTATAACCCATTGACTCCTGAAGCGCCCTCCATTGACACGTAAAATCATCTGGCGTTAGACAGAGTAAAATCCATTAATTATTATATAATAACCCAAGTTATTCACGGATTTTGATTGGTTCTTGCCTATGATCTATTAGAGGACAGACGCACGATTGACGTCACCATCAGCTTTTATGTGAATAAAGTTTAATTCTTTATTATATAAAACAAATAGATTCCATGTTGCCTTGGGTCTGTTCAGTAATAGATCACAGAAGACGTCAAAATGTGGTAAAAAAATCAGTGACACACTCGGCTATCGCCTTGTGTGCCACTTTTTTGTTCTTACCACATTTTCACGTCATCTGTGATCTATTACTGAACAGACGCACGGCAACATGGAATCTATTTGTTAATTAGACAGAGTATAGAGAGGTTTTCAATTGAGTGTCTAAAGTAATTAGCGAATTGCTTTGGCTTATGATTACTTCACTCAGTGATTGGTTCAAAGTTCTCGCGGCACTTTTTCAAACCAATCAGAAGTGAAACCAAAAACCAATCGTGGCTCGCGCGTGCACATTTTTCCAGGCTTTGTGTCGGCTACGTGTAAGTACTTTGAGTTTTGATTGGTTTGTCGGATGGTCTCCGCCCTTTTATGATTGGTCGAAGTAATTACTTTGGTTTTGGTTTTATAACACTCGATTGATCGCTCTATTCTATTAATTAAATCAAGTCTTACTCTTAGGAGTCAATACATGTAGGTTAAGCAGAACAGAAACCAACAAACTCAACCCACAATAATGCTGAATCCCTGAATTAAGTGTGGGTTATTTTTTTGTGCAACTAGATTAATGTAAAGGGATACTAAAAGGGATGTTGTGCCACACGGTGGGTTGTACAGGAATATATTATTGTCTTATTGTAGGGTTATAATATTGAATTTTCATTCTCATCTCAGGTTGTTCATCCATTTTTATGTCATTGGAAGTTCCATGTCATGTTCATTTTTGGTGATACTGGTATTGCACTGCTTCTTTGGAAGCACATCAATCCCACAAGATATATCAGAAATACTTGGTTTGCACTTCACTCCTTCCACAGATTGCTTTACTGTTCTCTTATCCCTTGTTCTTCTACTGGTGCAAACTTGCCGCAGATTGTTTGAATCACTTTTTGTCAGTGTATTCACAGGCAAGATGAATGTTGCCCACTATCTACTGGGTGTAATCTACTACATTTTGGATGCAACTTCACTAGCTGCACCACTCCTGCAGTGTTCCAAAAGGGATGAAGGTAAAGGAATTAAGGTTATTATTTTAATATTGCAAAAGGAATGGGAGCTTTGGAGGCTTCCTTGCCTCTTGAATGCTTCATAACTTAACACAGGTGCAGCTTAATATTACAATTAACCTTGTTTTGTAAGATGGCTAGCCTATTTTCTTCAAAGAGGCAGGGTTGAGTTGCTGACATCCTCTGTATGTATGTAGGTAGGTAGGGTAGGTAGCCTTTATTTCTGCACAATATGTATGAAAGCTGAAAGCTGGTAGGGTTTTACAATAAGTTACAGCTGTATATTAATAGGGACATAGTTTTTCAGTGAGTTATTAACCCATTGACTCCCAGGGGTTCCCCATTGACGAGTAAAATCGTCTGGTGTTAGACATAGTAAAATACTAAGTCTGGCTGGTTTCGGCCGGTTTGGATGCCAATGGGTTAAAATACTATTAAGGTAAATACAATTTATTTTAAAATGTATCGAAATGCTATCAATGGGACATTGAAACAAATTCAAATTTATACAAAACCTTCAGCTTCAAAACTAGCGGTTGATGCTGATAATACATTGAACAGCTCTGGAGTTTTGGTCTTTTTGGCAAGGCTATAGTCGCTTGTATTAACGAGGTCAGTATACATGTATTTGGTAGCCACCATGTTCCAGCAAAAAGTCTCTATGGGTGCGTTCAATTGGGAAATCTTGATTTAGATCTTAAACTCTGGATCTTCGGAATTCCAATCGAACACAAAATCCGAAAACAGATTTCATGACAGATTTTGTTAATTGAAATCCTTACCTGACATGGATTTCCAATTAGTGAATCTGCGACAAAATCCGTTGTCAGATTTTGTGTTCGATTGGAAATCCGAAGATCCAGATTTTAAGATCTAAATCCGGATTTCCCAATCGAAAGCACCCTATACCCTGGTATGTGACAGATTCCTTCATAAAATGTCACATGCTTTAAATGAGTATGAAAGATCACGTTTCTTTGCAATACAGTTATCAAGGGTGCCATTGGCTGCTTTCCATTATTAGCCTTATGCATGTGGACAATGAAACTGTGAACTACATGTACAATGTATACTAATTGCTCTCTGGATTTTGATTGCTATTTTATTGAACATCAACACTGTGTTTTATGCACTCCTTTCATTTGAGGGATGTCAAGAATTAATTTGAAATGGGGAACAAGCTCTAACGTCATGTTTTTAAATATTAAACAAATAACCAGGAAGAATTAGGTTACATGTCTGATGAAACAGTGGGTCAGAGAACCAATGATATCAGCCTATTGTTACCGAGTTGTGTACAGTAAAGGCTTACAAGAACAAACTACAGTTTTGTTTTTCTTTGCTTTGTTCCAGATTGGTGTCACACATGTTATTCTCCCTTTACCACTTTGAGGTGGTATCAGTACCTTGCAGTAATTATGTTTGTATGGGCTAGTTGGCATCAGTGGAACTGTCACAACATCCTAGCAAAGTTACGACAATCACCAGGTGGACAAACAACCAAAGTGTACAGAATCCCACAGGGTGACTGGTTCAAGTTTGTTTCCAGTCCACACTACCTGGCAGAAATAATGATTTACGTGTCATTGTTTGTATTTCAAAAGGGATGCAATATCTATTTTGGCTTGCTTTTGCTCTTTACGATTCAGAATCTTTCCATTGGAGCCACAGTTTCTCATGAATGGTACAAAAAGAAGTTCAAAGAATACCCAAACTCTCGTTGCAGGATATTTCCATTTGTATACTGACATAAATTATGGTAATGCAGTTTTTGACATTTAAAAGCCACATGTACCCTGGCCTGGCAAAGAGTATGCAGTAATGGCAAACAGGCCACTTCACACAGAGATCCCTCTAGCATAAGAGCCTGTTCATAATTTGACCACAAAATACCAATAATAATATCTTACAGAAAGTGCTGTTGATCTAAGGTCATGGAGGTTTAATGGACATGCAGCAGTACTGATACATTACACCAACACTGTGAACTAAACATGATTACAATAATAATAATAGTAATGCAAAATGCGACTTACTTTAAATTAGGTAAAATTGATTTAATAAATTGTCATTTAATGTTAAATAAGAGGATATGGGTAGCCTACACTTTGTTTGAAGGATTTTTAGCCAATTTCCTAAGAGTTCACAGTACTCCATTCTTTTTTTTTTCCGACAAAGTGGTGGCTATTTGTATGGGCCCTGTACACCAAACTATATTATTTTGCTATTAACACAGGAGTCTTCTTAGAATGATTATTACAGGTTCTATAACACTCGGAAAGTCTTACCTCGTCTTTAATTCTTTTATGTACAGTTTAGCTATCAAACAACAGCATTGATACCGGTTTAATTTCATGAAATACCTCCTTCGTTCCATGTATCGGCCATCTGACCTGCCTTGTGCTTCTCGCATTTAAGTCTCAGCACCCATTTCAAATAGCACTGATAAACAGTATTTACTTCTAAGCACCCATTTTCAAACAGTCAGCTTTCAATAACTGCGTGGCCATGTCGCTCATAATCATTCTAAGAAGACTCCCCGGTATGAATAGCAAATATAGGTCGGTGTATGGATACTGTACAAATAGCCACTGTCTTTTTTTAATGTTACAATATATTGGTCAATCCATTTTAAATTTGGGAGTCCCATCCAGAGTCAACATTCTGTGACCCAAATGATAGGGTTAATTAAGTGCAATCATAGAATAGTTGTTCACATTTAACCCTTTGACTCCCATGCTGGCCTGAACTGGCCATACTTAGGGCGCTTTCCATTTGACAGAACTGACCGGCCAGACCGGGCATTTCGAAGGACTAACTCTACAACGCATCCAAATTAACACACGTCGAGGATGATATATACTCCCCGAGAAGAATGCAAGGGATTATCATGCAAGTGTTCCTTCAAATTGTTGCATTTTCTTTGCAAATTATTGGGTCTGTCCCACCAGTTCTGACAAAAGGAAAGCGCCCTTAGTATTTTATTCTGTCTAACGCCAGACAATTTTTTACTCAAACCCCTGGGAGTCAATGGGTTAATTAATCACTCACTGAAAAACTGTGTCCCCATTAAAACTCAATGCTTTTCAAGTTCTATGATGGTATTTAAAAATATTACGGATACGTTTTCCTAACAATGATGGGAGAATTATAAAATAATGTGATTAGCCCGCTAAGATGTGTTACTGAGTCATACGATTACCGGATATTGCATTGCGTGCAACAAAATCAAAAAATTGTTTCCAGTCACACACAACAAGTTCTTTAATACATATTTCCCCATTGACCTGTCACATAGTCTTCAGAAGTTTAGTGGTCACTGCCATTCCCCCTGAATGAGGAGATACCAAGTTTAAATCCTACTTGGGCTACCTTCTCTGCAAAGTGTCTCTACGACACAAAGTAATCTTACGCATAAACAAGCAAAATCCATGACCCCCTCGGCCTCTGTGACTGACATCAACTCTTACAATGTAAGAGTCAAACCCAGCACACTTTAGTGGAAGGCCAACCCTGCTCCAAGTTGATGCCCAATAAAAAGTATTTACTCCTTCCTTTTACCTCATACACATACCAGCAGTAGAACATTACCTTCCATAACAATTTTTGTGCAGTGTTTTGTTGGGTGGCCAAAGATGCCTATGGCTTGGTAGCAAATTTACATTACTAGCATCAACTACATGCACTCATGGCTATGTGGTACAAAAATAAGCTTTATTATCTTCCAACGTTTGAATTTAACCCAACTGTATAACTTAATTCCAATTTTAAAAGCTTTACAATAATATTATTTAATGTGGTGTTAGTAATATCAAAATAAGCATGACCTAGACACTAATTATATCATAAGCTTCAAAGGTGTAACCATCCCCACAAGATACCAGACAATAATTATTTTATAGTATATTAAACAAATTAAGGCTCTTCGCCTGGACTGATATGACTTGTTCTTTCTCATCTAAATTCAGTAGCTGTGAAAAATATATTTGATATATAACCTCAAAACTGGCAACTTCTCATTGAGGTGGGTCATTTCTATATACAGCCTTAGAAGACTACATTTAGTAGAATTCTGTGATTGAATCTTCCATTTTAACCTGACCAGCAGGGTTTGCTATTTTCTTGACACTGTCAGTTATCTAGCATTATTTGCATGTACACAAGGTCAAAAACAAAAGGCAAAACTTTTGTCACATTTTTAGGCTTTTAGAGCTGAATATCATTACAGGTTAGAGTTGATCCTAACATTTCTTCAACCAAGGTACAGTCAGTCTAAACACAAGTTCTAACCAGCACAAGCTGATTCCTGAAATCCTACTTTAATGTAGCTGTACCTGGTAACAAGGAGAAATATGAAGAATGTAGAAACTCAAGTACTGCAGGCAGGCAATTTTTGGCAAGATAAAAAGTATCTGACATGTAGCCTAGAGCCAAGTCATCTACAATGTACTGGCCTCAAATCTCCAGCTACTGTGTTTTACTGCATTCTTGGTTGGCAAATACAATATTACACTTTCCTTACTTTTCAACTTTTCAAACACAGCTGTTTATCAATAACTTTCTGCCAATCCTAGAAACCCTTGATCTAAAGGGTAGACAAACCCACCCACTGAAATAATTATTAAGCCTTGGAGAGCTCTAGGCATTTGGGGAACAAAATTTATCAGGGCTTTAGAGAAACATAGATCCAGTCCCAGTGATTACAAAGAAGGTTGTAGCTGTAAGTAGCTGTTGTACCCTGCCAACAGGCATACACCGTAACCTTCTACACTATTTAGATACTTGTGATATATAAATTTTTAAATTAATTCCATGTACATGACGAGTGGAAGACAAAGGAGATTTCATTTACTCCTTACCTCCTTTAGGTACCAGACCCACTTTGTAATACTGTGCAATGTGTAAGTTTGACAAAGATTCAAATAAAAATTCAAATTAAAGATGATATTGAGTGGATGTAGAGGCTGCAAACAATGATGGGTAAATTCACCTGGCATTCAAGTAAAATCTATCAAGTCTCACTTCTAGGAGTCAATAGGCTAAAGCAACCCTTAAACACAAGAAACTTGGCTGTTTTCACAGGGTGGTTGTATTAAACATAATTACCAATAATATTCTTGACTCGCACCCAAACAGAAACAAAATCACCCACCATTCAGTAGATTAAGTCAAGAATTTGAGACTGGAGAAGATAACAAGATAGCTAAATAACATGCCAAGTCTCAGGGTAATTTGTATTCTGTACATGTGTTATGTAAACTCAGAATGATTATAGGTTTTATTATGGAGACCCAGCATTGGTCAACAGGTTAAGAATGTAGTGGTACACATGAAAACTGGAAACTAGCAGGAACATCACAAGTACGCTTTGGCTATCTCAAATGCTTCCTTGCCTTTGTTTTGTTTTGTTTTGTTTTTTCTTTTTTTTCTTTTTTTCAAACAAAGAATAGACGTAATTGGCTAACTCAATCTTGTACCCAATTCAAATCTCCTGGGACTAAGATTCTTTGTGTATTGTATTTGCATGATAATGTAGCATTCATATTTAAATGATATGGAAATACCTGGAACAAAACGTTTTATTCCCAAAGGGTTTGAATTGGGTACAACATTGAGTCAGCCGATTAGGTCTATTCTTCTAAGCTGACAAGCAAGAAGGTGTGTTGTGTTGAAATGGAGATAAATACTCAACACCTTTTTTTTTTCTTTTTAATTGATTTAGATTTTTATGAGGTCATTATGTAAAGTAAGAATACAACCACCCCATAAACCCACTGACTCCTAGAATTTTACTGTCTCATGCCAGGTGATTTTTCTTATGCTTCGGCCAAACTAACCAGGCAGAATTATAATATTCATGGCCAATTCATGAAGACAAAAATTAATGATTGTCGCTGCAATGAGGTGATTGCATGGCAGGTTTTAAATGGATTTTTGAAGTAAACTAAAATTATCATAATCAACAAGAAAGTCAAGAAAAAATGCTGTACTCTTGGAGGCAAAAGGTAAAGGAATAAAATGCTTATCGAACAAACAACAGCACGTGTTACTCATGAACATCAAAGTCCAGGACTAACAGCTTTGTTTCTTCAGTTCCATTCCTACTACCAACAGCACAGACCAACTTCTTTTCATCACATTTTACTCTCCACACCACACCACCACTTCCACCACTGTCCAACTTCACAAGATCTCGAATGAATTCCCCGGTGCGTAGGTCCCAGATTTTAACTGTACCATCATCAGAACTAGTAATGACAAAACGGCTGTTAAACTGCAAACATGTCACTGCACTCTGGTGCTTGTTAGGGCCAGCTAGAGTCTGAAGACACTGACCAGAAGTGATGTCCCAGATTTTGACAGTAGAATCTGCATTACCAGAAACCAATGTGTTGTTTTTCAGTTCCATGCCACTGGTAAGTGACTGATGTCCAATTAGGGTGTGCATGCATTGCCCAGTCTCAACATGCCAGACACGTATTGAAGTATCCAGTGAACCACTCACAATGTACACACCATCAAACTGCAAGGAGTACACCCTGTTGGTATGGCCTTGTAAAGTGTGTATACACTGCTCTGTGTCAGGGTCCCAAACTTTAACCAGGAAGTCATAAGCTCCACTTACAACACGTCTGCCATCGTATTTCACACTGGTTAAAAAACAGCAAAGAGATTGTACCCAAAACTTAGTGCTATAATAATCATATCGTTAGAAAAGTTAAATAATAGCCCCACCCAGAAAATTGAGAAATTAAAATTTGGCAAAATCACAATTCCCATCACATAATGAACTGACCAAGAAGTAGTACGTTTTACAGTCAAGGCATCTGACATTTCTCTACTTGGGCACCTTACATCTGGTTACGAGAAGCCGTTCTGTGGCTTCAATCCTTGTAAACATTAAAGTTTCTTGAACGCCAAAAACTGGTTTAAGCATCCTTAAGGGATTAAGGTAAAAATAGCTCACCTTCACACTTATAAATAATTTATTAACAAATAGCTTCAATACTTCAGGAATATTATAAAAATCCTCTTAACCCATTGACTCCTTGGAGTGACTCTGACTTAATAGATTTACCTCTGTCGAAGTAACGCCAGATAATTTTACTCTTCCTTAGGGGCAGTTTAGGAGTCAATGGGTTACATTGTAAGTTTGTGCATGTAGAAGTGCTTTAATTCGTAAACACATACCATCTAACAGCTGCAAGGTGACCAACCAATACATGAAGACAATTGCCTGATGATGTGTCCCATACTCTTAAAGTTCCATCCCTGGAGCCACTCACAACAGTGCTATCATGCATGTCCATACAGCGTACAGTGGAAGAGTGTCCATACAATGTATGCATACAGTATCCTGTGTCAGCATTCCACACCTTCAGTGTACGATCAGTTGAGCCACTGACAATGATATTACCACTCAGCTGGGATGACCACACTCCCCCAGTGTGTCCCACAAGAGTGCGAAGACATTTGCCAGATATGGCAGACCATACTTTCAAAGTACCATCATCAGAACCACTCACAATTTTACTGCCACAAAATTGAAGACACGTAATGACATGATCATCATGTCCTTTAAGCACCTTGGATGGGCGCAATGGGCCCATTCTCCAGTTCCAATAGACCCGTTGCTTGGTCATAAAAAGTTTCTTGAATGGGCTGTTCACAGCCTTGGTATTCTGGTTTGTTTGCTGAGCATTATTGGATCTTCGTCGGGAACACTTTACAGGACTGACAGGTTCTTCTTCTATTCTGGCTTGCTTACACTTTTGCTTCCATAGCCTAAAAAAATGTGGAAATGTTATCACACTAAAACAACCTTCAAAATACACACAAGTGTTTCCAAAGTAGTGTTTAGTAGAGTTAGAAATATTGCTGACAAAGTGGGGCAAAAATTGGATTGATGACGATGATGATGATGATGATGATGTTTGTTCCAGCAGGCTTACAATGTGTGACAATGTCTGACCAATCTTATTGGCATGCAGAGATGTATCCAGAGTGTGTCATTGCATCCTGGGATGCACTCGTTTTATATGGAACAAAGGGTCCAATTGGACTCAGAAAAAAAATTGAATGTTTATGCAAATTACGAATGCCAGGAAAAACAAGCAAATGGTGTATTTCACAAGGAAATTGAACATTCCCATTTCTCACAATGGAGAACTGATAAAGTTCCTTAAATTTCAAGGTAAGCTGTTATTTTTGGATTTTTGTAGTCAAATGACTTAATTTTGTCAACCATTATGTCCAGCTTGAGGAGTTAAGTTTTGAATTTCCATGTGTTGCGTGACATGATTTGAGCTGTTTTTTAGGTGAGACAATCGGCGACACTTTCTATCTGCCGCCAGTGATAATAAACCACCTCAGTCGAAATTCAGTTTGTTGCATGCTTTCCAAGCAAATTTCAAGCATTAGTTCGCTTATCGTGAGGCAAATGACAGAGAATCCAACGGCATAGTACGTTAAATTTTTGTTTTGTGCAACCCTGTTGATATTAATTCCGGGCATGCATGTGTCATCGTCAAGACTTGGTTGTTGTTTTTCACGTAACTTGTCTGTTTTGCAAATTATGCAACTTTTTCAGAGTTAGTGTCAAAATTAACATGTTGAACATTAAACTTGAATGTATTCAATCACTTGATTATTAACATTGGCCATGGAGAAGTCACAGCCGCACAGGCCGACAATGAAGTGTGTATCGATCGCTTATATTTGTTTACTCTTTTGTTCCTAAATTACACCTCAAGTGTTGTTAAAATTTAAATGATGCTCTTTTACGGAAAATTGAGATTCAGTTCCCTCTTTTTTTTTTGCTGTGGAGATCTAGATCATTTATCAACTGGAGTGAACAGTTCCTACAGCATACGGATTCCTGAAGACGTTTTCAGATGTGATTGATGGAGCTTTGAAAGCCCATACATTTTGATCGAATCAACGGGTATAACAGTTTCAAAGAAATTGATCATTTTAAGTACATATTCGTGGGGAGGGATAAGACTTTATTTTTGTGCAATTTAGAAATCTGAAAGGGTACTGCGGCAGCACTTAAGAGGCAATAGATCGAATCTTAATTCTTGAATATTAATTAGCTGGCCCCAACATTTTTTAAAAAGGGGTCCAGAGGATCCCCAAATTTGAAAACCTGGATACATCTCTGGAGATGTAATATTTAAAGTAAGCATAATCACAGTGCTTTAAACTCTGAATAGACCATTTTATAGTTCTGTGATCAGTTTACCAGGCCTTTGAATAAAAGCAAGGCTGGAGTTGACCTTGCTTTGATACAAACTTCATTGCTTCATGTTGCTGTAATGCCAACAAGTTTGTATTTACATAAGAAAAGCAGCGAGGTTTGTATCAAAGCAAGGTCAACCTCAGCCTCACTTTTATTCAAAGGCCTGGTAACTGAGCACACAACTGTAAAATGGACTATTGAAGGATCTATACTTGCACATGACAACAACCCCAAGAACAACCGGTACGCAAGTGTTCAAAAGTAGTGTTCATTCCAGCAAAGTTCACAATATACAGTAATATCCACCCACCGGTACTGAGATGCAATATTCTGGACTCAAACAAATTCCAGTGGTTTTTGAATACTCTGAAGTAAGAGAGTCCGACTTCTTGTCATTATTATGTCATTCCGATTGAAATGTTGGAAGTTTCCTGTGTGGCTTCCCACCCATTTTCAAGTGGTCATAATTGATTTAATGAAGGAAACTCAAGAAAAATGCACTCCCAGTTCCCCCTCATAAAATAATCACAAAACAATCAATAATATTGTGAATCAATGAAACTATACCCTCAAGAACTCCAAGGAAAGAATGCCTCATGAATAAGAAAATTAAATTTAAACTAAAATGTCCAGGTTCAAAGGTCTGTTCCACAGTACCCTAGTGCCTCCTTGTTATTCCTGACACAGTACAAACAAAAATTGACTACTTACAAGTTGTCATCACAGAGTGTTTGCCAGCATTTACAAGTCTGAGAAGCACGTAGCAAGTCCCTAGGTTCCAAAAATGATAATACATACAAGGCAAGCTCTCTTGGCAATAGAGAAATGAAGTCTCGCTGAAACCTTGGTTCAATCGTTCCCATAATGTGTCTCACAACTGTTGGCTCACAGTTCTCTATAATCTCATCAAGGGCATATTTGCGCTCCTCCACTGACCACTGGTGAAATGTGCGTAGCCAGTCTTCCAGACCAGCTGGAGGACTACAGAATGCTATATGCCTGCAGTGTCTGTCTACAGGACTCAGCATAGGCGTTGCTGTCTTGATTGTCCCATAATTTCGAAGCGGTAGGAGCTTTAACAGTCTCTTATGAGCAGTGGTACAAAATTTCTTTTCAGGCGACGGACTATGATCTTGAGTTTCTTCAATTTCATCGTCTCGCTGATTATTACTGCCACACGAGAGTTTTCGTTTAACTGATTTACTACTGGTTCCTTTTGGCGAAGTCTGTGCTTTGTACAGCGATTTCGGGGTTGAAGACCTCCTGTCTGATACCGGCCTTTGCGTTTTTCCTTTCGAAGACCCTCTCGTCTCCCGTCTTGAAACAGACGAGATGGGCGAACAACAGAGAAAATCCTTGTTAACATCAATGAAATTTCGCCCAATTCCTGGGATTCCTTTTAAGTCTTCAATGCTCGAAAAACCTCCCAAAACGGTTCGAACTTCCACAATGCTCTTTGCTATTGTCCTACCAATTCCATTTAATCTTTCAAGTTCCTCGGTCGTCGCACGATTTAGATCCACCAGCCGTCCTGGGCCAGCCATAGACGTTCCTACAAGTGCAAAAGAAAACAAAACCTTACAGTCGAAAATAATCGCAAATGATAAGCGACCCCGATCGTGCGAAGAAACCGACATAAGCACATGATTGACAAATTTGAGGTCCGGCGCACACCACCTTTTTGTGCGGACCTCACGAAAGAATAAGTTCTTAATACCGGCCAAACGTTGCCAAAATCAACCAAACAATAAGAATCCATTAATTAAGGTCTAACAGGTCTCGATTAAAGATATGAATGTTGAAAGAAAACCGCGTACACGGCTGCGCTAACGTAGCAGACAAAAATTGGGTTGTCTCTCTACAAGGACATACAGAAGGGTTCGAGGCAGCACTTCACTGTTGCCAAGACCACGAAATCCATATTTCGCCCATTTGAGGACGACATTTAGTCATTTCAGAAGCCAGTGAGATAAAATTATTAACACTCTTGATAGCAAGCAAAGCAATTACTCGCAAATCGGTCAGAACATTTCTTTTACGCCATCCAAAACGAAGTCAGGGAAAAAACGATGCTTGATATCTTAGATGGCACATTTCGTACTGTTCAGAAATTATACCTTTCGTTATAGCGCGAACAAACCCCGTAAAACAATTTAGTTTATATCGAAGAAAACTAACTGGCGAGAGGTGAGCTTAATTTTGCAGCCTAGACTCTACCGTCCGGACACAAGGACAGAAACATCCGAAGCAGTCAATCACTCGATCAATCACGCACGAACCCAAACAACGACTAAAAAACAGCATTAAATCAATGACCCACCTTTTTAAAATGCCAAGAACGTCTCAGAAACATGAAACAATTTTTTAAAAATCTATTAAGTTAGCATGGCATCTAATTAATTGCTTATAGCTTTCTCCTGACCGTAGGGTGAGAAGAAAACACAAGTTCCTTGAAGCCGTTGCTGCCAAGAACAAAGATGGCGCGTCTCACGTAAGTCCCACGAGGACCTCAGCCTCAACTTCACACCCTTCATGGAATGCGCTACACTTCCAAATATGGAAAGCAATTGCACCAAATATGAAAAGGAACAAAAACGCTTCTTTTACTACAGGTCCTATTTCTTTGGTTCTTTTTGCCAAATTAGGCAAAGGGAGCCAAGCCACTAACGCCTGGTTAAAGTTATGTTCATTCTGCCGACTAAAAGTTAATAATGGCTGGTGTTAGCGGAAAGAATGACAACTTTAGAAGGACTTGGGACAGAGACGAATACGAAAAGAAGGCTAAAGAAAGAGCAGAAGAGCAATACTCGGACGATGAAGAGGGTTCAAATTCAAAAACCCGTCCTTCTATACCGGTTAAAAGAGAGCTTCTGAAAAGGAGGGACTACGATGTTGATCTTGAAGCAAACCTTGGTAAATCAGTGGTCATAACCAAAACAACACCACTGTCGCACACTGGAGGATATTACTGCAATGTTTGCGACTGTGTCGTGAAAGATTCTGTGAACTTTTTAGACCACATTAATGGAAAAAAACATCAAAGAAACCTCGGTATGTCAATGAGAGTTGAAAGATCTTCTCTTGATCAAGTGAAACGACGGTTTGAGACGAATAAGAGGAAGAGAGAGGAGGAAAAGCAAAAGAAAGGAAAGGAGTATGATTTGGAAGAGAGGATAGCCATTCTACGAGAAGAGGTGAAGTGAACTAAGTTTTGCAATGTTCCTTAGTGTTGCATTAACTTTATTGATTGATTGATTGATTGATTGATTGATTGAATAAGAAGGCAAAATACACAGCACCTTTTTGAGAATAAAAAAAGATGTTGTGCGAGCTTGACTTTGATTCCTTCCCAGCTGATCAACAAATATGGCAAAAGAAAAACCACCAAAAAGAGCATTTTGTTGTGCATCAGACTCAATTCTATCACTATTTATTTTATTGTTTCTTGGACTGTCATGGGGTATCTGTCAAAAATTTATTCCAAGGGTAGACAATTAAGTTTTGTTTTCCCAAAAGTTATCATTAACTCCAGGCACAAAGAGAAAAGTAAATTCAGGCTTCACTGTTAAACTTATTGGACGCATTGTGGAACTAAGAAGATAGATGGATTGTTAGACCCTAAATATGAAGGCAACAGTTTCAGAACAAATCAAGAGACGGTTAGCAGACTCATCTGGTCTCTCACCAGGCCAGAGTTTCCTGTCTAGAGATGAATTTCTCAACTCTAGGGAGAAAGAATTATTGTCTCATGAAAATCAGTGAAGTGGCATTGCTAGAATTCATTTCAGTATGGTGACGATCAGAGTCTCTCGTCAAAGTTGTGTGACAGAACCACTTCACCAACCAAACATTTAAAAGTACAAAACGTTGTCTTAAAAATTAAAAAAAATATCATTTACTTGATGTACTGTTCTGTATTATGTTACATGTGTATTTGAGCAAAATCAATAGCTCTGTCAGTACAACCAGGAACTTTCAAATACCGTTCTGAGGGATAACTTAGGTAACTTCCTAGTTAGAAGCACACTATAATCTTTCATTCAATCAGGCACTTTCATCATCATCATCTAGCGGTCCTAGGGGTTGGGGCACACTCAACTACTCTCTGCCACACCATGCGCTTCTCCATAGCAATCGCCACATCTCCCCTCTCTATACCTGAATCCCTTGTCAGGTCCTCCGGAAACTCACAACTGGATAGGGTCACCAAGCATTCAAAGAAGCAGGGAGTTTATCATCTCCCAGGTAATCCGATGGCAATGGCCAGCAAATTGAAGTCTCTGTCTGGCGAGCTTAGCAAGAGGGGGGGATGTCACCATATATACATTCGAGAGTAGTGTGTTCAGACCAATGGATGTTTTGTATGCGCCTGAGTAGGTTGGTATATGTCCCGCAAAGTCATTTTTCTTGGCGTGCAGTTAGCTTTATGGGACTTCATGTCCTTTTGAGAGTCAATTATATACAAACCAAGATGCCGGTATTTATGAAGTCTTCAACTTGGATGATGCTTGCGCCAGCCAGTGAACGCAGGCTACAGTTCAGGGTTGTAGAAGTGAACTCTGTTTTGCTTTTGTTGCAGTAAAGTTCTACCAGGCTTGTTGCCTTTTCTAGCGACTGAAGAAGCAATTCTGCATTCCTGACAAGTTCTGATACTAGGGCAATATCATTGTCAAAGTCAAGATCTGTAATGTACTTATCGGGATGCCTCTGGCTACGTCTAGGATGGAGTTGTAGGCCCTTGTCATTTATAGCATCTAGAGAGAGACGTAGAACATAGTCTAGCGCAATGACGAATAGAAAATAATGGTGCTAGAGTGTTCCCTTGAATGACCCCTGCTTCAATGTCGAGGGGTGCTGTTTTGCCATCAGCCGTTATGACTGTAGCCTTGGTGTTGGTGTAGAGCACTTTGATGGCTGCAACAATAGGTTGCGGGATACCATACAATAATTATTGCTCACAGGGTGGAGTAACTTTTGAGTGGTACTGCTCTATTTAATTATTAGCTGTAGGTACTTGCACAAAATTTTAATTCAAATTAGACTGACTCACTTGTGTAAGTCTTAGTCATAAGCCTAGGGCATGGGAAGGTGTTAATATTTGGTATTCATTAATCCTGCAATAGTTCATTGGAGAGGTTATAGATTAATCGAAGCATCATCAGTTGTGTAGAATTTGGCTGCAATTTGGCAAAACGACCCAAATGCAAAAGAATTCACTTCTTGTTATCCCTTTGAGCCAAAACAATTAATCCATCGGTAACATGAAGCATTCCCTTGTTTTTTCTTTCCATTAGGAAGAACAAAGAAAACAACAAAGAAAGGTTGCTCGCAAAGAAAAGAAACAGAAATTGACAGCTGAAGATGATGGAGACATTGACCCAAATCTGGCAGCCACTATGGGTTTTGCTGGTTTTGGAACCAGCAAGAAATAATATTTTATTCTTTCCTTGATATTGTCTTAGTTTAATGACAAAAGATGCCTTCATTTGCTCCATCCATGACTGTATGATATGTGAATTGAAGAACGTGAGTTTTTTTTATATATATTAAAGTGCACCTAAACCCAAATATTTTTAGTCCACAATATTGATCTCTCTATGGAAAGCAAACATGTTTGACAATTCTTTCCTCAAAATTACGCTTTTTATCTGCTTGGCAAGAAATGCAAAGTTATCAAAACTGGCATTAATTTGGACCCACGACCGTGATGTGAGAGGCATGGGTCTATTCTCGATTTTACGTCACAAACTGCTTTGCATTCCTGTTTTCAAACATAGTTTGCATTGCAAACCAGATGTAAAATCAAGAATAATTATCATGTAAGAGTTCCTTTTTGAAGATTGAACCGGAAGTTTATATTTACCGGAAGTTATGTTGGCATGGATTGAATGACACATTTACAATGAGAGTTTAAAATAAAAGTCCTCGGATTAAGAAAAAGGGCGCTTACGCCATCAAAAGGTTTTGTGTGGTTGTTTTATCATAGTTTTTCGGAACTTTGTTTATTGGAAATTGGGAACTTTTTTTGGCAAATCGATTGAGGATTTTTAGGAACCTAAGGAGAAACAAACCCATGCCTCTCACATCGCGGTCGTGGGTCCAAATTACTGCTAGCTCTGCCTAGTTTACGTGTCTTGCACGGCACAGAAAAAGTGAAATTCTGGGTAAAAATGCTGACATTATGTTTGCTTTGGATGGGAAGATTTAAATTAGGGTCAAAAAATATTTAGGTTTAGGTGCACTTTAAGTTTTCACAAGAATTTCTTTTAATTCATGAGCCTAATGATGATGGATATTTGAGTTTGGAAAAATCAAATGTGCAATGCATACACCTTACTCGATGGTTTAACGTATAATCCATGCGGATATTTTGTGAGTTGTGACTGGAAAAATACAAGCACAAGCAATGAGCAAAATGTCCACGAGTATTATAATAAGAAATTTATTATTCCACTACAAAAAAGGGGTTATTTTGCTTCAATTTTATTTGGTAAGAGTGTTTAAGAAAAAGTGCATCATCTGTCCTTCAAGGTGCATGCAAACAGCACAAAGCCAGCCAAATGTCCTTTATTTGATTGGATAAACGAAATGATCATTGACAAGCGATGACAAGCTAAATTTTCAGGCTTTGCATCATGTTGAAAACAATTTCTTTCATTGAAAAACTCCCATTCCATTCGCATTTGCTCTGTTCTAAACCGGTCAAACAGGGACACTACAGTATATCGTTGTCTCTTATTTTGCGCATTCTCTTGACCAAATATGGTAAAATGGTATAATAGTGGAATAATAAACATCATTATGGGGTTGTCCTTCAGAGAGACAAGAATATTGATCCAAAAGATTGATTCGTTTCATGACATGTTCAAAACATTTTATTGGGTCTTCTCTCAATAAGTGTTTGAGCATAGCTACAGCTATAAGGTTTCAATTGTGTACAAAGTTACACTATTAGTCTGTCTTTCTCTTACTTTTAGGGTGTGTTTGATTGACCATATTCTGGAGTAGGAATACATTTCTGAGAAGTTTTAAACCCTTCGTTTTAATGAACATTCACATTAATTAACCCATTGAGTCCTGAAGGTTCTTTATTGACGAGTAAAATCGTCTGGCGTAGACAGAGTAAAATACTCAGTATGTCCGGTTTAAGGGTTAATGGGTTAAAATTGTCAAACACCTTCAAGAATGCTATTTTAAATATATTTTTATTATCCTTGTTGCTTCAAAGCACTACACATACCGTTTTAACCTTATTCCAGAATAGGGTCAATCGAACGCACCCTTAGTATTACAGGATAAGGTTTATAGAGTCATTACCAGAAATCTTAGTGACCCATTTAAATAAATAAGAAGCCAAAAGGGAAAGTCCATTTTTATGGAAAGTTCATGGAATTTTTGACATAATTGAGGCACATTTTCCGTGCTCGAAATTAAAAAAAATTCCAGGTTGGCCCTGTTTCAAAAGCTAGGCAACTAAACCTGTAAATTTGGTTACCCTGATAAATGCTTGGTTGCCCATTGGGAAACCTACCACAATTCAATGCATGCCATGTTGAAATACGATCACATGGCATTGGAGTTTCAGTATCCCATAATTTTAAGTGTGTGCTTGTGGTTTTTTTTTTTTTTGTTGAAGTCTAGACTTAAGGTTTAGCCTTTTCAAAATAGAGACTTTGCCATCTACATGTGAATTTCCCTATCTGACAAGTTTTTGTAAAAGCCACAAATATTCAAAACACAGGAAAATGCTCAACTGCTGCAAATTAATATTATTATTGTTAACTTCACACTACTATCAGACATGAGTCGTTGGGTGCTGCCTATGTAATTCATTTTCTATTTTTGGCTGGGTTGTCCTTTGTTTTTTCTCCTGGCAACCAACCTTTTCATTTTACCAAGTAAACTTTCTGGTCTTCTGGGACGACCGGACGACCGCTAGTTTCAAGCACTGCATTTTAAAAACGTTTCTGTTTTTATCAAGTTTTTCCAAATGGATCTTGGAAGAGAAGGAAATGAGTTTCCTCTCTGTTCTTGTGAATTCTTCAATATGTATCTAACCCTGTACATTGGCATAACATGTAGAAATGTGCAAGGCTTTTATATCTGTCTGAGACTCTTTTATTTTTTGGGGTTCTGATATTAAGTTACAAAAATCAAGGTTAGGCATTTTTTTGGCCTAAACATTACACAAAAAAGTCAATTCATCAATGTTTTCTTTCACTGTGCTTTTAGTTCTCCTTGTCTGTTTGTTTGTTTCATTGTTTCTTTGTTTGTTTTGTTTTTAACTAAATAATAAACGTAATTAACTGCTGGACTACTTGCATCATTCATAAAACAATACTGTTTGTAATCTTAGGCAAAAAAATGTCATGTAAGTCGAGTGAAGGTTATGAACCCTCTTCAAGAATGCTGACGATTCTGATGATTCGCCTTAGTTTGGAAAACACTGGACGTTGGACCTTTCGTGCAGAGGATTATGGTCTTCAACCCTAGCTTCAACAAGACTCACAGACTACAGGGGCGAATCTAGGGGGAGAACGCAGGGGGTTCGCCCCCCTTCCCCCGAGATAACCTGTGGCTTTCTAATACGACTAGTGTGCTGCAAAAAAAAAGGTCACCCCCTCCTAGGAAAAATCCTGGATCCGCCCCTGGACTGAATTTTATTGTCGCCTTAAGAGAAAGTTCTGCCTTTTACTTTACTGCTATTTTAGCAGCAGCAACTCGATGCAATTTTCATTTCCATATTCTGAGCAAGTTTGCAGCCCTTGACATATCACAGTGAACAATGCCCGGAAATCGTGCGAAAGTCGCACTTGATTTTGTAAGTGGTGCAGTCGTGAGAGAACTAGTTTCCCCCAGTTTGTTCCGAGATTGATTCCTGGACTCGACGTCATATAATTTTTGTTGTATTTTATTTGTTGCCTATCCACTTTGCTTCGAGATCTTCTTCTTCACCCATTTCGGTTCCTGGGGCACGTTAAAGAAATATATCTTAGTTTACAAAAAACATTGACAGTATTCGAGTTTTTCTCCTTTCTGCGCCTAAGCTTAAAGCCAATCAAAGGTAACCCTTGGTAACCTTGAAGATCATGATCATCACCATTCTGTACAATTTTTTGAGAAATAACTGCCATTTCTTTGTTTTTGTCTTACTGTCATATCACAAGCTGTCATTCGGCCAACTTGATCAAAATCCGTATGACAAGTATAATTATAACAGATAAAGCTGCAACAGAGTGTTCTTCCCCTGCAAACAGGATTAAGTTTATCTCTCTGTCAATGAATCAGTAAACCGAAGAGAGCTTCACCGCAAACTCATGATTTGCGAAACTGCAAATGGAGGAGGGTACTATTCATTAGCACACCAAGGTGGGTTAAATCTCCGGTACGGATCCAGGGGGGTAATTCGAGTGATATGGTCGAACCCCCTAAACCAATATGAAAACGTTTTAACAAGTGTGTGGTTTTTTTTTTTGGCTGAAAAAAATAATAAGTGGACAAACGACGCTCACATAAGCGTAGTTCTTGTTTGAAATAGCCCAAAAGCGAGAATTTCAAAGATGTCAACCGAACCTACAATAGAATCAGCACAAGAAACACTCACATTTCCAACATTTACCATTTAAATTCCCCCGCGGAACATGCCCACTATACCACTCCGGAACACCCTGGAAGTAACCCAAAACCTCTCCTTCACCGTTAAAGTAGCCTGGTTCCTTTTTGTATTTCATAGCTTTAATATCGTTGTAAACGATGTAAATGACAATAAATCTCAGACTGGGTCCAGAAATTTCAAGGCTGTATGGTTTTGGGTCAGCCCAATATATTCATGACAAGTTATTAGAGACATTAGACAAAACATATCATATCGGCTGCAAAAATTTCATACCGGTCTGAGTTCGTCCCGATCTCATGAAAATGGGGGCTTGGAAAATTGGGCAGACCCATCCAGGGTGTTCCGGTGTTCCAGGTTTTAGTACATGCCGCTTCATAGCTCAGTTGGTTAGAGGTCATGGGTTCAAACCCCGTTGAAGTCCTGGATTTTTCAGACTCCTCTACGCAATTGCTAAAATTGAGTTCATAACTGCGAGGATCATAGCTTCACTAGAGCAGTCTATATCTTATTATGAAATTCTCAACCTCGGATAATGCATTTCGCGTGCTCTGATTGGTTCACTCAATCTCGGCTATCATCTCATATACCTTAGTTTGACCTTATATGGTCAATGATTGCGCTAAGCGTTGCTAAGCTAAAAAATTCCTCCCCGGAAAGCAAAAAAGCCAAAATAGAAAAAAAAAACTTTTTTTGTGGAAAGTTTGGATCAATTCCGACGTTTAGAAGTACGCGAAAAGGAAAGAAATGTTTTTGTGATGAAGGGGTAGTTTCTAACGAAACTGTGGTGCTGCGTCGGTGGGGAAGTAGTATACAAAAATTTGGTTTTATCAACGGAGTTGATAATGTAAATTGGCCACCGTACAGAGATTCTAAAAGCTGACGTTTCGAGCGTTAGCCCTTCGTCAGAGCGAATCGCTCTGACGAAGGGCTAACGCTCGAAACGTCAGCTTTTAGAATCTCTGTACGGTGGCCAATTTACATTATCAACTCCGTTGATAAAACCAAGTTTTTGTGATGAGCCTACGTCTGTCTGACCACGTGCAAAAGGTATTACACAACATTGCAGCATCTTCATCAAGTTTTGCGATTTCACTCGGGTTTTCTCCCTTTCTTCGCTCGTAATTCTTACTTCCAAATTTTTGGAGTTTACGGAATTTAGTAAAACAATTATTTCATTCGCGCTTGTTGGATATGAGACTGGTTATAGCCAACTCGTCGATACTCGCCTCGTTGGCTATTTACTATCTCATATCCAACGCGCGCTCATGGAATAATTGTTAAATAACTATCCGCACTACATACGGAAATATGTTTATGATGCTCTACTACTCAGCCTGGTCCATCGTTCGCAGGGAGTGGTAGGTGATTAGGGCTTTTCTGCGCCGACCTGCCCTACCCTCGGCGGACTCTGGCCAGGGATTGAGCAGTGGTGAGAGCACTCCCCTCCCATCGGAATGTGACCCGGGTTCAATTCCCAGACACAGCGTCATATGTGGGTTGAGTTTGTAGGTTCTCTACTCTGCACCGAGAAGTTTTCTTCGGGTACTCCGGTTTCCCCTCTCCTCAAAAACCAACATTTGACTCGATTGCGTTAATTGTCAATTTCAGTTTACAGTGTCCCAAATTAGTGCTCCAGCGCTAGAATGAGTAGACACAACAGTTACAAAAATTGTCCTTCACCACGACTGGGCATAAATATTGGATGTGGCCCGAGTCCGTGTTCTTGGAGCTCACCAAAAGAAAAGCGGACTCTGTGGACGAGATTGTGGAGTACTGGGGTATTTGCACATGCGCAAATGAAATCTAAAAATAAAACAGTGTGAAGTTTCTTTGCCTGAGCGTTGCTCCAGGACGATGCCCTATGAGAAAAAGGCCCGCAATTTGCTTAATTAAGTCGATCCCATCGAAGTTCTAACAGAGACCATGTGCCTGACAGGACTTCGTGTCTCCGACAAGTCAGTGAAGGAAAGAAATGTGAAAAGAAATGTCGGCATCTACAACAAACGTATGCGCATAAGTTGAGTCTAAGGGAATGGCAGACCTGGGGTAGACTTTCATATACCGGACCAAAATGGCGGAAGACAAAAGAACCATTGTTATTCTGATTAGGCTTTGTTGATGAGGTATTGTTATGTTAGCTTTGTTCTTTTGTTTTATGGACGTTAATTATTCAGGGTCCGGTATATGAAAGATAAGCCCAGACCTGAGTAGACAGCAACCATCCCTATTTTTCCGAACTATCGCGTTTTTTCCAATTTGGGTCCGGAAGGTTAACAAAGAGCATTATTCAGTTTCGTTGTTTAATTTTCCTTCGTTTGATTAATTGTTTTGATTGACTAGATGCCACATTCAAAGAACAAAAAAGATATCACCAAAACTCCCAAAAAACAATGATTTCTGATAAGGATGAGTGACGACAAGTAATTGTCGTGAACCTAACTGTTAGCAAGGACCATCGACCATCGTAACAAAACAGAAGCAGTTGATCTTGATTCGAATAATATTAATACGAAAGTTACGAGCTGCCATGCCGAACGTTGAATGTGTGAATGGATGAATGACGAAATTCGTCCAACAGCATACCCTCAAGATCGTGTAGGGGAACACGCGCCTTACACGAATGGGGCTCGCGTAGCGTGGTCGTCGGACGTCATCCGTTCCAGTCCTCTGAATTCCTCATTGCCACGAAGGCATAAAGTAAAATGGCTGTTGTGAGTTTCACGAAAACAATGCGTGTTGTGAATGTGAGCGACTAAAACCATGTGATTATACATTGAAAGAAGTCGCTGTGACCGTGTAAAGGGCTTTTGTCCTTTCATTTGTGTCATCATGTGTCCTCTTGGTATATCACTGGTAGCATGTCTCTTCCTTGTTTATGCCGGTGGCCATCCCAGTCATTCCTCAATGACGCTCGATGAAAAACGCACTATGAGGTGGGTTCGTTTGTCGCAGTTATTTACCTTTCAGTGAGCCAGTGGTGATAAATGCCATTTTGTTTGTTAGGGAGAAGGTCTTGGAGATGTTTCATCATGCCTATAACTCTTATATGGTAAGTAGATTTTGGTGCGCGCCCAATAGCTAAGATAATTGCGTAAAAAGGGGAGAGCTGTTAATTTTAGACTTACTGACATATCTCACACTGTGTTCAAAATACAATGAAAAAGTATTTCCCTGGAACTTGTGGTACGCTAAGAGTTTGTCAGTGAGAACAGTTTTACAAGTGCTTTATTTACAACGCTCATTCTCTAAGTTGTCAGCTGTTTACTTCAAGAATACAGTCTTGTCATTCTGCGATAAAATCCAAGTTTTCAAGGATCTTTTAAAAGGCTGTGCTCATTTCTCGGACCGCATTGATAATATCAATAGTACGTATTACTATTGCTGATTGATGCTGAATTGTGTGTCCATTTTAGTTGCAAGCCGAAGAACCTGAACACAATTTTTTCAGGTTTATGGTTCTTTGGAAGCTTGCGTGCACTCTGATGAATTAATCCATTTTTTGATTGACAGTTTGCCCAAGGAATGCAACTCGTTTTGTGTCCCATCAAAAAAACATTTTTAAACCACTACCTCCACTGCAACCTTGCTCCATTTTCAACACAACACTTCTATATATATATATATATATTTTTTTTTTCCTTTAATTTTATTCCTGTGTCAGTGGCCATCTCGAAAGCATTTGCTGCTATGGCCTCTACGCACTTTTCCACTTTTCTCACTAATGTATAATTAGTCTTTTTTTCTTCTTTCTTTTAATTGTCATGTCCATTATGTATTTCCTGAAATATTGCATGATAATAAATCTTAAATCTTGACAACATTCTTGTGGCCAAAATTTCCCTTTAAATATATTACATCTGTTATCCACTGATTTCATTAAAGTGGTACTTCTACTAAAAAAAACAATTCTTTTTTTCCTTTGGATTTCAAAACTATGTTAACTGAACACTAACTTACCCAAGTTTTAAGTTCTGATTTTGAAAAGACACCTATTTATTTTAACTGGAATTTTCTTATTTATTGGTCCGCCATTACTAATTTTAAAATCTTAAGAGAGCTGCCAGGTTGAGGAGAAAATGACGTCAAAGACTCACTAGGTTAAGGAGGCTCGAAATAGTTTCTCCATTTTTCAAACAAATAAACATATTCTGTCCTTAGATACAGTTAGGGCAATCATATCAAGACGAAATTTGGCCAGGATATTAAGTACCTATCGTAGATTTCTCACATTATGTTTTCCTGAAAAATAATGTTACCATGGCAACGATATTAGCCATTTTTTTGAGCCTTAAAATCAACATATGTTGTCCTTTTTGAAGAAACGGGACGGTGAAATTTTCCCATTCAGCGTTACCACATAATGTTAGAAATATTCTCTAAAATATTTAAAATTCAAGAAAATCTGTAGGTCAGTTTTTCAGAAAAATAAGTTTTTTTGAATTGTCTCTAATTTTTTTTTTCACCTACAGAATTTTTTTAAATTTGAAAGACAAACGGTTTAAATTAATCTTACCTAACATGCAAAAAATGAAAAAAATTCACCGTCCAGAAGCAGAGATATAAACGAGTAAAGTTGCAAAATCAGGAAAAATTAGGGGGTTACAAGATCAGCATTTACGCATGCGTCACCCGCTCATTCGAGTCCGCGCGCGAGTGGAGCTACAGGTCAACACAAACGGATTTAAGTGACTATTAAACCGTTTAAGTAGAATTTTCGTAGTTTTCGTGAATAGGAGATGTCTATTTATATTCCATGTATATAGGAATTGGAGAAAGGTAAGCGAAATTAGCGGTATTTGTTTATTTCTGGTGACCCATTTGAATCATGAGCTGACGCAAGCAGCTTACGAATTGCGTGTGTGGCTTACGCGCGCGCGCTCAGCTGAAAACCCTTTCGAGCCTCCTTAAGAATGCAATGCGTGTGTACGCGGCTGAATTAATATGCAGCATGGGAGTTTCAGGCTTTCAGACTTTTAAACCTGTGTTTTGCATATATAATAAATTGCGTTTACACGCTGAAATTTTAAGCTAGTGAGTAAATGACGTCATTTTCTTTAGATCCAACCCTCTGAGGTCCAATCGGTCAGTTATGAACGTGAGTAATGGCGGACCGTGAAATCCAAAACTTACACTCAAAATAAACAGCCTTTGGATAAAACTCAAAGCTCAAAATTTTGCCAGTTAGGTGTTACGTGAACACACTTTCAAAATCTGAAGGAAAAAGGAAATGATTTTTTGATCATAGTACCACTTATGTGCTGATCAAATCGAAACTTCAACAGCCCCCCTTCCCCCTGGCAAACCCCGGGCATTTGATTATTTTCTGTGCCCAGAGAGTGGGGAGTTTGACCTTAGCCTGGAGAAAATTGAACCAGAAATGTCAGGTTTCAAATGTAAAGTTTTGCTGAATATCAGCGATGAACAGCATTTGGGAGTTGAGAAATAAACTCCTTTGTTAATTTTTAACCTGGGATTAGCGTTAATCAGCTTTTGAACAACTGGGCCCTGAAAGCTGTACGTTTCTGTTAGAGGTAATCAACCAACACTGAACAAGTTAAAATACATGCAGTTGTAACGCTCTAGGCTCTGTTGTTGATAATTATACAGTACCCTCGTTAAACAACCTTTGCCGTGTTTCGGAGTTAGAGCAGCTTATACTTGCTTACTGACATTGCCCGACTTAATTAACTCTATTTGCATGTCACTTTTAATAGTTTCAATGTTAAAGTTGTGTTTTTGTAGTAGCTCAAGTCTGGTAAAAAGAGGATAATCATATAAAAGGTCACGAAACATGTGTTGGCGTGTTTATACAAAAGCTTTATTTAAGACAACAGGAGCTGACAACAATTCTTCTTCAGTAGCATTTGACACACAAGTCAGACAATTGGGTAGGGCATTTGAAACCATTTTGTCTCAAGGGGGCGGGAATTTGAACAATCCAGTCTTCAAAAGTTCAAGTGCCTGGGGTTTGCCTGGTTGGCCTGGGGGATGTTGAAGTTTCGAGTTGATCGGCACATTACTACATAATGTGACACTAACCACCAAGTTTTTTTTTGCCTTTAACCATTAATATTATTAGAGAACTGGTACACATTAAGTGCAAAAGTAATGAGGCTAAAGAAATGGTAGCCTTAAGAACTGAATTTACAGAGAAATAAAATATTTAAATATTATTCTTGCATGTGATAACAGGAATTTAGAAGTTTGGTTATTTATTGTAAACTTGTAAAGGGAACAGCAGTTGTGGACTCGTGCATTTTCTTAAATTGATTACTGTTATCATGTGATGTAGGGAAGTGTTGGGTTTGATTAGTGTATGAAGATCCTTTTAGGTGGTCTTCTTGTATGATGTGTCTGACTCTTTTGTGGACTATTTTTATGACACATCGGTTTCTTTTGTTTGGTTTTTTTAAACTTTACAATGTACTTAGTGGAAATGCTAAAGATAACTGGGGGACCATTAGAGGAGAATTTTATTTGATCTCCTTCCCCAACAGGTGTTGTCTCGTACATCTATTTTTATTATATTATTGTACAGTCTACATTATGCATGTATGAATGTGTTGATCTTAGGAGCATGCCTATCCAGCTGATGAACTAATGCCACTGAGTTGTAAAGGCCGTGTGAGAGGGGTAGATCCCAGTCGGGGAGATGTTGACGATGCCTTAGGAAAGTGAGTAGAAAACATTATTCCTGGGCTTCTGATAGGATGCGGAAAAAAAATAAAGATTATGCAGAAATTTTTGGCCATATTATGCTTAAACATGCATTGATTATGCGGAAATTACACTGGATTATGCAGAAATTTAAACAATTAATAAAACTAATAATTAGGCCCTTCCAATGTATTTACATGCTTATGGTAAATCAGGACTCGAAATTGCGATCAATACAGTCGCATTTATGACTGAATTATTTCCCTTTGTGATTAAAATATCTGGAGGAGTCGCCAATTTGCAACCAGCATTCACCGTTATTTAAAATAGAAGAGTTTTAGCAGTTGGCAGTTTGCTGCAACTTTTGCTAAAATAAATAAAGCGATAAAAAAATATTATCATTTTGTTTCTAGTCATGAATTTTGTTTCAATTTTGAAACATGGACCATTTTCAGTGGTTTATTACTCATACATGTATGTATTGCAGGCTCCTCTTTTTCCTAAGATTACAAATGATAAAATTTGATTTGGGACTATAACTTGCACCAGAATTTTTATGTATCTTGTTGCAAAATTGCAACCAGATATTTTTTTAAGTAATCGCCCCCAGGGTATTTGTTGTGTCCAGGCTCATTGCCGAAAAATGCGTGGAAACTGTTTACAACCTTTCATCTTGCAATCAAAATGGCGTGTTTTCTTCAATCGATCTTCAATGTTCAGGAAAATTAACGTTTCAAATCAGTCAATCTCCTCGTCTTATATGTTTGTGAGGATGATAAGCACCTGTTTTATCACTAATATCAGGCATTTCTTCTGTTTATGCAGAAAATATCGTAATTATGCGGAGGATGCGGATTTTAGGGAATTATGCAGATCCGCATTGCCGCATCCTGTCATATTCTGTGACCTGTCTGCTGAAGAAGAAAATCTGTTTGCCTTGTAGTCTTTTCCTTTAACATCTTAGTATTACCTATAATTTTTTTTTCTGATCAAAAATATATTTCTGACCTTCGAGATAATAAAGCTACAGTCTTTTATCTTTTTTTTTTTTTTGCATGTTTGTTTTTAAGGTTTTCCCTGACGCTGATTGACACTTTGGATACTTTAGCAGTAAGTTGTTATTTTATTATTAATTTCAATGGCCATTACCAGTCTTATTATACAAAATTATTAATTAATTTCTATTTTTGTACGTTCAAGGTTCTTGGAGAAGTAGAGGAGTTTGAAGAGGCAGTCAGATTCGTCATCAGAGATGTGTCGTTTGATAATGATGTGGTGGTTTCGGTGTTTGAAACCAATATAAGGGTATTAGGGTACGTTTCTGAGAATTCTAACTTGTTTTTGGGGCTAAATGTAATTACTGCAATTTTCATGCGTAATCTCATCGGGTGTCTGGAAAACCCGAATAGCGAATAGCAAATAGTCGCGAATAGCGAACAGCGAATAGTCGCGAATAGCGAATAGTACGAACAGTGCGAATAGTGGCGAATAGTGATTAATAGTCGCGAATAGTGACGAATAGTGTTCAATAGTCACCGCCTTATGCTGAACAATCTCGTAATCAAAGCAAATAATATGCTCACCTGTCGTCGAAAGAGAGTTTCGTGCATGCTTTTACAAACACTCTAAAGAAGAACAAACGTCAAAATGCAAAAATATAAATCACTTTCATTAATACATTAAGCTCATGACCATCTCCTCGGACAGTGGCGCCCGAACGTAAATATTAGATACTCACATTTCATCATCCTCATCTGTGCTGTGCGATCCGGCGAAAAGGAATAAAATCAAAATGTGAGGCAAGTGGTTTTTGATCAAAGAGACAAACGAGCTACTCTGATAACCGTTGCGTTAATTAATTATCCAAATAAGCAACAGGATTTCAGTGCATTTATTACCTTTTCTTCTCAGGGCTCAAGCTATCCTTCGTCGACACATCTCTGCTTTTTAGCGGGAAAACCCCATCCAACGTTGCTGCGCGGTTGACCAGGAAGTACTGGGTACCAAATTTTCGTCATTTCGTCACAATCCCCCACCCCCTCCACCCTTATTTGCCACTATTTGTTACTATTCGTCGATCTATTTGTCACTATTTGTGACTATTCGTGACTATTCGTGACTATTCGCCACTATTCGCACTATTCGTACTATTCATGACTATTCGCTGTTCGGTATTTGCGACTATTCACTATTCACTATTCGGGTTTTCCAGACACCCAATCTCATCTTCAAGGGCCAACGGCCAAAGTGCATTATGCCTTCTATCAAGCAAACTTGAAATCTGATGCCAAGCGGAGAGTTGACCAGAAACCACAGATTTTGAAATAGATTATTGATGCGTGACATAACCTACCAATCAGAATCTTTGGTGCCCATGTATATGCGTACATTTGAACTCCGTGCAGATGGAAATTGATGGAATGTGTTCGAGTAGTTTTACTGAAGAACCTCTAGAAAGATATTAGATGGTATTCGAGCTGTTAACTAAACAAAGACGCCAGTAATTTATTATTCACTTTCTGGAGGCAGAAATCAATCTTCCTAGCCTGTGTACAGACCGCCCCTCCCCTCAAAAAAAAATCGGAGAGGAACGGTCTGTGATTTACCGTTGATAATCGTGTTCCATACCACGTGATTTTTCCTGGAATGTGTGGAAAATGATTTGATTGGTTATTACCCATCGATCATTACATCATTGAAACAACGAGTTTTGATTGGCTTTTATTTTCATTTCTCCACATCAACACCGTGAGAACCACCGTGAGAGATTTTACGATGAGTTCGTTCGTGTGTACTTTGAGCACGGTACAAAATACGAATAAAAATCTTTTTGATTGTCAAGGAGGTTTTTCTTTTAAAGTACGAGCGGAATTGTTATCTATGGAGTGTAAAGTGGAAATCGATTCGACGTACATTTGTAGGAATTGTCAGCGCAAAAGAAACGAAAGCGCTCTTCACGAGGTGAATATAGCACTATTCAAAAGATTGTCCACTCGAAAACGTCTCCCGCTATTCCTTACCAGTCAATGTAATCCCAACCAGCCTAGCCATTCTCAAGTACAATCTACAAAGCGTGATGCCATGGAAGATTTGAGAATGTACACACCGAGGAAAATAACAGCTCATCGGCAACGATCTGTGCTGTTTTGAAGATCAGAGCCGTACCTGGTTGGAAGACTTGCAAATACTTCCTCTCCTTTAAAGAGTGCTTCTATGCTATAAAGCCAAGGTATCTTAAAACTATCGGAGACGCTCTTCGATGCATGTTTGAAATCTACCTCATTGACCACCATTTTGAGAATTTAGCTCCAAACGAAATGAGCCACGCAAATTTTAGTCAGCGTAGATTACTAAATAATGTATGCAAAATTATTCCGGAACACGATTACTAACGGTAAATCACAGACCGTTCCTCTCCGATTTTTTTTTTTGAGGGGAGGGGCAGTCTGTACACAGGCTACAATCTTCCTGGCTATGTTCAAAAATTTGATTGATGAAAGCCAAAACGTAGTTTGGCGCTTGAAGATGAGATTCCCCAGAATTATGAAAATCGCAGTAGGACATGCTACTTACAGTATGACAAAAAATCCCAGAAGTGTGACATTTGTTTAAAAGTATTAAATAAGTATATGTTACATTCTTTAAGCATGCACACAATATTCGAACCAGATTCCAAAGGAAAGCAATTTTTGAACAACTTTGATTTGGAAAATCTGCTTGTATGAAGATAGCACAATCTCCTGGGTTAAACTATACTTAAATTTTGCAGGGGTCTACTTGGTGGGCATTTTTCTGCAATAGCATTGAAAAATTCTGGAAAAGGCATGCTGTGGTATAAAAATGAATTGGTTGGCATGGCAAAAGAAATTGGATATCGCCTGCTTCCAGCCTTCAACACCTCTACTGGTATACCCTACCCTCGGGTGAGTTACGTTTGATTGCAAAGGCTAAAACTTAACTAGTAACCAGAAGGTCATAAGTTCGGCCCCTGTTTTTTCTTAATTTTAAAGAAATGGTTGGATGTTTATTTATTATTCCTTTGGGGAAATTTGTGTAGGACTATTCAGCCATGATCCTAGCTAGGGTTACCTTTTTATTTTTCAAGGAGGCAACAGAAAAAGACCATGGTGTGGTCTGGCCATGAGTGCCCAAAATATCGGTTGTAATAATTAGCAGACGGGAGGGGCTGCCAAGCGCAACTTTTGAACTATGGAGAGAGACCTTAGGAAGGAGATTGTATCAGGTTGCCCAGAAAATGAGTGTTGTAGTAAAATGCACATAGTTTTCATGAGCATCACAAAGTGTGATGGTTCCCTTTCCCCTAGGTCTTTTTTATAAATTTCCTGTTAAAGTAAGCTCAACATTGAACATTTTACCTAACCACAAAAACAATCAGCTAGCTCTTTCACCCAGATAGATGTCAGATACTACTATTTCTCTTGTGTCATCCTTAATAATATTGATGTCAAACATAAATATGCCATTTTGCTGCCAGGACAAAATTTACTTTTCTTTCTCTGAGGATTTATTAGTACATTTGGATCTGCAAAGGTAGTGTTTTACGGATTATCCTTATCTGTTGAAGCTTGGTTTTTGATCATCAACAGGTGAACTTGAAGTATGGCATTCATCATCCATCTTCAAATGCTGGCACTGAGTCAGACACATGCACAGCTTGTGCTGGGACAATGATTATGGAGTTTGGTGCTTTGTCAAGACTCACTGGGGAGCCAATATTTGAGGTAAATTTTATCCTTGAACTGTAGAAGTTAATTTTCTGTCTTAGCGCTACTTCTCCAGTTTTTAGGAGATTCCAAAGTTTAGAGAGTAAAGTGACTCAACTTACGTAGGCAAGGAGTATTAAATATATTGAAGAACAGTAAAAAATAGAACAGTCTTGTTGAAGAGGAGAGTTTGACTGAACCATCTGCAATATCTAGACTAGCTTTTTTTGTCAGGTATTCAATAATAATACTAGACTTAAGGTTACTGCTAACCTTTTGGGGTGCCTTCCGGGAAAACTATCGTAAGCACGTTATTTTCGGTAAAACTCCAGCAAACTATGTATTACCGAAAAGGTAATAAAATGAAGAATCCGAATATAGGAACGTTTAAAGTTTATAATGGTTTTCTTAGCGCGAGCGAAGCTTCAAACTCAAACCCATACATGTTCAATTTGCTGAATTACCCGCCTTCGCATTATCATGCACAACCAAACAAACTGTACTATTTCAATCTGCACTCTAGAGGTTACCAAAGTGTGTCAGGCTTTGAGGATCTTCCTATTGGTTTCCGAGAAAATAAACTTTGAAGTTGACCAATAGAAAATTTCCGTTTCGCGACACGCAGAGACGCGTCAAAGTAAAAATATTTCAAATTTTTGAAAAGCCCAACACACTTTCGTGCACCAATGTCCGACGATCCTTTTGGCCAAATTTTGTAAAAATCCGACAAATCTACATACCCTATAAATTTCTTTGAAGAGGACCTAGTCCTGGAAAAATAAACCCCGAGTTTTTTAGCAGAAAAGATTTTACATGTTTTCACACCTTGTCAATGCGGGTGTGAATGCTGTCATGCCGCTATGCTGCCGCCAACCAATGAAAATCAACGTATGGCCCCCTGAAGAGGGTTTTTGACAAAACAGGTTTGAATTCGCAGGAACAGGCATTCAGCGCTGCGTCATTAGCCACAGATTATTGATTGTGGACTCAACTGCATTGACTACAAATAAATGGCGAACTCAACACTCGGTAAAATGAAGATACCCGGATGTAGTCCCGCGTCAAACTGCACGAAAACTCTGAGGTGTTGACAAGTGTTGACATCTCACAACACCTTGGGGGATTAACATTTTAGTCACGCAAAACACAAAATTTGCAATAACACCGCAAGAAAAAAACCTTTTCAAATAATTTCTGTTTTAGAACAAAGTAAATATAATGAGCTATCTTATGGTGCCTTTTTAAAATTTTGCAAAATTTGAGACCAAAATGGTTTAACTTAGCAGTAACCTTAAAGTAAATAGGTCAGCTTCTGTATTGTTTTCGGACAGAAGATGTCTTTCCCTTTCCACAACATGTGGACTTGCTTCATAGGGTTGGTATGATCACCCATACAGAGCTCAGCAAAAGTACAGTCAACTGAGACAATCCTCACTGGGTTATATTCTAATTGACTTTCTAGCTCACTGTTAATGTGGTCAAAGATCATCACAAACTTACTGCCAACTTGATTCTAATCTGAACAGTCCTGGGTCAAAATTTTCATTATTATCGATCATTCTAAATACCACAAGGACGTTGGGAGACTTGGCATACTTGCTTTGGAATTTAAGGGTGATCTAACATTGTATGATAGTGGTAGATAGCGTGGTAGCTTCTTTTGCTCCTAACTGCTGTAGCATCAACTGCAAAAAAAAACATGGGCATACATGGAGTGGCCAATAGTTTAGCTGAGTCATGAAGGGTCTTAGTGTAACCTTTCAGCACCAGGATTTGATGCATGAAAATGGAAAGAACAAACAGTTCTAAAGCTCTATCAACCATTACAATTGGGGTCAAACAAGCAAATCTATCATCCACTATTATGAAGAATTTGAACATGGCTCTGTTATCATCTACATGTACCACTGACTAGCATCTGTATCAGCAGAGTCTCAGACCTCCACTTCAAACAATAATTATTATTGTACCCTTGCACATCCTGGTACATGCTAGTTTATGGCACACCTCAACAATTAACAATTATTGGAGGAGGTTGAGCAAAATATCGTGATTTGTCAGAGGTGAGGAGATCAAATAATTGATCTGCGAGACACTGACAAATCACGATATTTTGCGATAACCGAGTTCAATAATTGTTTTATCATTTGATGACTAAGTTAACTTTATTTTTCACAATTCCCAACAATTAAATCTTTTTCTGAAAGCTCAGGAAAGCGAACTGCCATTTTCACACAAGAGCGTGGTTTCAGTTATGCATGGGCAGAATATTATTTGTAGCAAAACACTTATTTGTAAGCAGTTATTTGCAGGTCACGTGGTGGGATCCCAGCCAGTGAAAATGGTGGAACAAATCCATTGAATGATAATAATTGTTAATTATTGTACATAATTGGGAAGTGACTTTGCCTTACTGGTCAATTTTTCTTAACAGCAAAAGGCCCAGAAAGCTATGGAAGCAATATGGATATATCGCAGCCGCCACAGCGATTTGGTTGGCACTGTTATTAACATCCACAATGGGGATTGGGTTCGAAAAGGTAGATGAAAACTTATGCATATCTTCTATAAATTCTTGTTGAGAATTTCTGCTTGTTCTTCTTAACCCATTGACTCCTAGGGGTTCCCCATTGACAAGTAAACTTGTCTGGCGTTAGACAGATTAACATACTAAGTCTGGCTGGTTTTGGCCGGTTCAGGCGTCAAAGGGTTTTAACGGTATTTTTATTGAATATTGGGGTCTGAGTAGGGATGGCTTAGTGGTTATTGCATTCGCCTCCCACCAATGTGACCTGGGTTTGATTCCAAACTTGTGACCACATGTTTGTTGTTGGTTCTTTACTTTGCTCTCAGAGGTTTTTCTCCGGGTTCTCCGGTTTTCCCCTCTCTTCAAAAACACCAATATTTCTAAATTCCCCAATTCAATCAAATGCAGGATCTCCCTGAAAACTACTTTGTGTGAGTGGAGCTCCTGAGTAAATATATGGCTATTATTATTATTATTATTATTATTATTATTATTATTGTTGTTATTATTATTGTTTAACACAAGCGTTGAATTGTGCTTCATACATGAATAATGGTAAATAATTTTATTGTTCTTTTTGTGTTGTCCACAGACAGTAGTGTTGGTGCAGGTATTGATTCATACTATGAATACTGTTTGAAAGCCTACATTCTCCTAGGAGATGAAACATATTTGGAAAGGTTTAACAGGGTAAGCACCCCAGTATTCACTGATAACAGCAGTTGAAGGCAATGCAAAGGCCTCTTTTTTCATTGGCTTCTACATGTACCATGGATATGACAGGGGGTGAAGTTGGTATAATCCAGGAAGTCATCATGTCTAGGCTGCAGCACATCCAAATTCTGGTAACTGTTTTGTTAACTGCAATAATAATTGTTAGTGCTCTGCAAATTTTTTTTAAATACAGCACTACAAGTCCATAATGCAGTACATGAACCAAGGCCCATTGTTTTTGAGTGTACAGATGCATCAGCCTGACAGAACAGCTCATGCGTACATGGATGCTCTTCAAGCTTTTTGGCCAGGACTCCAGGTTTGACAGATTTAACTTTGCTTTTTTTGTTACAATTTCAGCCTAACATGTAATGTGTTGTGCTTACTGGCTACAATGTATTTGTAGCCAGTAAAGCTCTATGTCATCGTTGGTGTAAGACTGAAAGAAAGAAAGAAAGTAAGGACCATGTCACATGATCTTAAAAATCGACACTCAAAGGAAAACCGCTGGTCAAACAAAGTTTGTACTTTTGTCAGTACAGACTCCTTCTTCCATGTGACATGGCTTTGTTATCAGAAAAGGCTTGATTTTATGCTATACTGGCAGATATCAACATTTAGCAACATTCCTGTTACCAAACTTTTTAACACTATAAAACAGTCCAATGACGAGTATAAAGTGTTTTGAGATGTACCGGTAGCTATCAAGTGAAAGCTCATTAAATGCTACAGAAAAATCAAAAAATCGAGCAGGTGCGTTATTTCCACTTAATGAATGCGTTCTGCACTTTGCCCACTATGCTTGTTTTTCAACTATTTTTAGTCTTACAAACATTATTTCGAATGAGCTTTTAGCATGTTTTAATGAAATTTTACGTGCAATGTGTTGACTTTCAAGTTACGTGGGATAACGAATATAAAATTCTGTTAGGCAAAATAGCATGTATAAAGCAATTTTGTCATGTTCGCTGTCTTTCCAGAATTGCTGAATTTTCAAATGAATATAAAAGAGGAAGAACCTTACTTATTGTTTTTTGTGAAAAATCTCTGAGTTTTCTGAGCACATTTACAAAAAAGGCAGGGGGTCTTCATCTGATAATGAAACTTAAAATAATAGGCCATTTTACAGTTCTTTGCTCAGCGACCTAGCCTATGAATGGCTGCGAGGCTGCCGGTGATTTTGCATTGATACAGTCCCCACTGCTTTTATCATGTAAATTGTGTTGTTGTAATTCTAATTAGTCCGTATTAACATTACAAAAGCACGAAGGTTTGTATCAAAACAGGGTCACCGGCAGCCTCGCTTCCATTCGTAGGCCAGTTAACTTAGCTACAACTGTAAAATGGTCTATTAATTTTAAGTTACATTATTGTTCTAAACCTTGAGACTTTTTTACCTTGTTAAAATAATGTGCGTTTTTTCTTATCTGGTTTAACATGCATATTTAGAAGTAGAAATGATATATCATAATAAGTCACAAACAGTCTCCGACACAGCAAGCACCATTTTCCCCTCAGGGGACTATTTTGTAATTTGTCAGGGTTAAGGTTGGTCAATCTCATTCCTTCATTTTATACCACAGATTACATTATAAGCATTCCTTCGCACTATGAATCAATAGGTTCTTAAAGGTGATCTGAAGAAAGCCATTGAAACTCATCAGATGTTGTACGAAGTTTCCAAGAAACATACCTTCCTACCAGAGGTATGGTTAAATACAAGTAAAATAATTATAGAGTAATCAAGATTAAAATAATACAGTATGCTAGGTAAGGTAGTCTCTTGAAAAAGAGACTTTTAATGAAAATTGGAGATTAGCACTCAGTCATTTATGAATCCCTTCATTTACCAAAAGAGCAATAGCCATTTTCGCTGCACATAATAGAAGAAGAGTTCTCCCACAATAATATTTAATTAATTCATAATCAACTTTAACCACATGAAAGTTTAAACAGTTTTGCGATGTACTTTTCCTTGCAGGCCTTTACCATGGAATTTGAAGTTCATTGGGGGCAACACCCTCTTAGACCTGAGCTTGTTGAAAGCACATACTTTCTGTATGAGGTGTGGAACAAACTCTCCTTTACTTTTCATTGAAAGGCATGTCATAAACAACTCTTCTTGCTCTTCTCTGTTATCTTTCGAGCACATACCCCATTGCTCTATTTTGTATCTCTAAGGAAGAGCACAGGGTGTGATAGACCAAATGACAGATGCAGGGGAGGTTAAATCCGGATTGCCTTGATTCTGTATGGTAATGACTTGGGGAAACCAAAAACAAAAATTGTTATTGTCCAATTTGAGTAATGCAATGATAAAATTTGCTTATTCAGGCCACAGGAGACCCATATTACCTTCAAGTTGGAAAGCACATTGTGGAAAAGATAAATGAGCATGCAAGGGTTCCTTGTGGCTTTGCTGCTCTTAGAGATGTGAGAACGTTAAGTCATGAAGACAGGTACAGTCTGGAACCTTTCCTTCTGCATATTTCATTACCAGATCCATAGCAATCTAAGGATAACTTTATTAGCTTAGGGGTTTTCCTTGAGACTCCTAGCCAACAGATTTGCACACTTTATTGTTCTTAATGTGGTGAAAACATCAACTTGATTTTGAGCTACAAAAATATGAGTTAATTTCAAGTGAAAAGGAAATTAGATCAATGTGGTTGTCACTTCCAGTATTGAGAAGGCAGAGGCTAATCGCTGGATCCTTTATTTGAAAGCTGTAGTCAGTTAAAGGCTGGGCTTTAAGCTTTGGACCATTTGTGAACATGATTTTTATGATTATCTTTGTGCTTTCTACTTACTTTATTTTCTGAAAAAAAGTAGCTAATCCATGGAACCCAACACAACATTCTTCGTCTTAAAATAAGGCTGGCTCCTTTTTTCTCATATTATACACTGTATTTTTGTACCTTTTGCAATTTATTCTCTTTTCTTAGGATGGATTCGTTTGTGCTAGCTGAAACATTCAAGTATTTGTATCTGCTGTTTACTGAAAAGGAAGACCTGGCATTCAACATGAATCAGTTTATTTTTACAACTGAGGCTCACCTTCTTCCACTCAGTCTGTCCACTGCTACTGTCAATGAATCAGCTTCCCAGGTTAGATGATGTATTATGAATAATGAGAAAGAGCGGCGTGTATGTGTGCTTGAGACAGTGTCCAAATATTGGGTCAGTGTCATTGAATGGTTTCGTTTGATCTTTTTTGTTTGTAGCAACTGAAATATAATGTGACCTTGAGTGCAGACAATGAGCATGAATACACATGTCCAATCACACAGCACAATCAGGGTTCAACTGCAAAGTTTGCACAGGAGGTGCGGCGTAACAGTCACTCTCAGGCACAGGGGAGCTGCCCCAAGAAAAAGCAAGGCTTCACATTTAGCTCCAACAAGTGAGTCAAATTTCTTTACCTCAGATTTACATTGTTCAAATGGTGCAAGGTTATTAGGGGGTTGGGGGGGGGGGGGGGGGCTGTATTCTCAAAATTATTGAATTTACATGTAACTAAATCAGCTGAATCGAAAAGAAAATGACTTCAAACAATGACAACACGAGGAATGCGAGACTTCTGCACAGCTGACAAATGATGTTGTGTATGTGCCAATGGGTAAAGTTTTTCTTACAGGAATAGAAGCTATGATTTTTTGATTACTTGTTCCATCGCTCTATCACTAAGATACCAGAGACTCATGAGAGCAAGGTCATTATATCCGTCTTTGTGACATAAAATGTACTTGAACTTATGCCATACACCTAACCACCTATCCCTTTGTGGTGAAATTTCATGAACATAGCTTATTTCTTACTCAGAAGTATGTTTAAATGAAAACAAAGAAATGATTCAGAAGATTGATAGACTTGAACCAGTAGCGTTTGCTTTATGTTTCAATGATATCCACTAGACTAGAAGGCAAGTAGATTAAATTCCCAAATGAAAAATGTTATAAATATTTTAACGGAGGTACTCAATTGCTGATTGAAATGCCAATGGTCGATGTCAGTGCACAGACATTCTTAATACTGGAAGCTCAAGGCCACATAACTTTATCCAGTGGATACTTGTAAGTCACTTTTCCAGTCTAAAATATGCTCAGTTTACATCAAACATATTTCCGAACACAACTTGATCTAGCTGTGCCTAGATTATGCAGTAGTTATTTTCACTACTATTCACTATTCAGGGTCGTGTGAGCAGATACAATCTGTGACATAGTGACTAATCCACTGGACAAAATTATCCGGCGTTTGAACAATATTGGCCTGATCTGTGTTAAACACCAAAATTTCATTACTTTCTGAATGAATGATCTTCCGTTTTGCGTACTCAGTTCCGAGAGGGCTGTTAACTTATATACCCCTCCCTAGTGTTTTCAATTGTCACGGAAGCACGTGACCAGACCCTACCAGGGTCTCTCCTCGCTCGAGAGACCCTGGGAACGAGGTTGCTCAGTTCCGCGAGGCCACGCCAATATACACGGGATAAAAATATAAGGAAGTGTCGTTTGAGGTTTCTGTGTTTTATATGTTCAGTTGGTAAGTTTCGTTGTTATTTGTAGGCCTCCTCGGCTAAGAGCTGAACAGTTTGTGCCTGGTAACCAGGATCATGTTGCCATCCTGAAATCAATGGGCATCACAATGATCCACACAAAGGATGGCAGGATACAGCTTATGCAGACGGCCTCAGCGGTAAGCCCAGTGTAGTGAAAGTACCTACTGTAGTTGATTGGCTTTGGTCAAACTGTGGGATCAAACAATTTGATCCAAATGCGTGCAGCTGGAGCAAAGTGCCAAAAAAGTAAGAACCCCTTCACAACTGAAAATGTACCCTTGTTAAGGACGGTGCCTAGCCTACTATTGTTATTGCGCATACGTTCTGCGCATCTCGAGATACTCGGATTTCCTATTGCTCAGTAGTGCTTATTAATACAGGGATATTTTTGCGCGGTTCAAAACTATGCGGAGAAAGCAGAACTTAGCAAGTGCTCTTGGTATCCAAAACGAAAATTGGGGGTAACCACGCATTTTTCAGAGATAATTACGCTTGAATTTGGAAAAGAACGCCGTACATAGCTTTTTATTTTAAAGCTTTTTACAAATGTTGTTGATTTATTATCTTCGAAAAATGCGTGGTTACCCCCAATTTTATTTTTGGATTTCAATAATACTTGTTACAATCTGCTTTTCCTGCATAGTCAACAAACCGCGCAAAAATACCTTGGAATTAGTAGGCACCGTCCTTAAAATACTAGTGACGTTTAGATTCTAGGACGAGAACGAGTACGAGTTTTGACTGCCCGTTTTTAGCCAAACTACTTGGAAAATTTATAACCCATACGATTTATCTTACTCTTTGTTATCAGTATAGGTTGCTCAGTTATTCTTATTGCTGGTAACTGAGCCTTTTTTTTGACTTGTTTTGACACGACGACATTTTGCAAAACCTCGTAGTAAAATGACGAAGGCATCACGTTTTTGCCGCCAAAATGACGCTGGTTTGCGCGTGTTCACTGTTGTTCTATAAGAAAATCTCGTACCCGTAGTCGTTCTCGTCCTAGAATCTAAAGCTCTCTAATAACTCCCACCGAGTCAACCTGCCAGTTTGATCCTTGCCTTCAATGTAATCTAATAGTTTACCCTGCATTTTATGCTTCACACTACTTATTTCTTGTTTTTCGTCGTTGTCCTTGCAAACAGGCTCAGTCAAATAGTGATGCGGAGGATGGCATCAAGTTTATGCAAGAGATGATCGAGTTGGCAAAGCGACGCAGTGATGAAGCGGGTAATGATGGGTTCATTCAGTTCAAAATAACACAGTCTTCTACCATTACAAAACGGTTGATAAGTAACCATTGACTAGCACATAAAACTTCCATTGTCTTATTTTCCTTCACAGTAGCAAAGAAATACCAGCTGCGAATCTACATACATTAGGTTTCATGTAAGATCTGAGTCCGATTTTTCAAAAGACGAACATTTCTTTCCCGCCATGAAACTATTTCGCTAAAAACTACTTTCCATTGTTTTGATTGTATGGACTGAATTTCCTGCGTTAAATTGTCATACTGTTTTTCCTCAGCTGTCCAAGAAATCCCCCGTGTGGTACAACTTATGTCGGCCCCTTACAATGGAAATGTGGTGCTTGATGCCTGCCCAGCACGGTTTGGACTGGATTTGAGCAGAGGAGACGTTGGGGTGAGTGTCCACGATGTAAACATTTCGAGCAGTTATATTCTCAACTTAGAACAGTTATTCCATTGAGTAGCCAAAGCAAATTCACAGTTGGTTTGGTTCTGCACCACAACGCTTCGAATCCCATCTGACGCTCGGATTTTTCCGAGTTCCCAGTGGGTTCAATTGTAAAAACTTTCATTTAATATGTGTAAATCATTCTCACATTCGCTCACTTGGGTGGTTGGTTGGCCGCATCGTAGATATGCCTTAGTGTGACTGCGTGATGCAGTTATGAGCTATGCTGTCGTTCGTTCTTTGACTCGGTATTTGCGTGATGGAAGTCGAGTCAAAGGCCCACATTTCACCCCTGCTCACCACAGAATCTCTAGTAGCTCATTGGTTAGAGCATTCGACTAGATCACATAGGGTCGTGGGTTCGAATTCCATCTGGGGCTCGGATTTTTCCGAGTTCCCATTGGGTTCAATTGTAAAACCTTTCATTTAATTAGAGTTGAATTTTAAAAAAGGCAATTGGGACGAGCGCGTGGCGAGTTAGCGTTTTCTGCGTGATATTATTGGCTTATTGGATTGTTTGTGTCTTGTTTGATTGGCAAGAGAAATTAATTGTTCGCACCTGAAACTGCTATCAGAAAACAGCAGATTGTTAGGATATTACCAAGAATATTACCAATGATGAAAAAAAATTGCGTCAGAGTTTTCCTTTCCTGTGGTCTTCTTTCGGTGTAAATTTTTTAATTTGAGAGATTTAAAGGACTTGAAGTTGGCCGTCATTTGTACGTTACAAGAGAAGACTTCGTCGGCTATGTGCTCACTTGCCATTATTTTCGTCAAATGAACATCGCAGTTTTGTTTTCAGAAATGGGACTCGCATATCGTGGTATTGAAATTTGATGACGTTTTTTGCCGACAGCGAAAAAAATTGGCTACTCGTTTGTTGCTTTATCTCATGAAAATGTTGACTTGCTGTTTTCCAGATTAGTGCAGAAGTGAACATCGGTGAGCCTTTCAAGGGATGCTCTGCCCTGACAAATGCGGACGACCTGAAACACAGGATTGTTGTGTTAGAAAGGGGAGAGTGCATGTTCATCGACAAGGTACTGTTGAAACAACTCACGGCAAATCGTGTTACCTTAAGCCTTATTGCTCCCACATATAAATGGAGGGAAAAGATATTTCAGAACAGTCTTCCTCGTGCTATCAGTTAAAGGAAATTAGTTGCACACCCAATTTAGATGGTGTGAAGTATTCCCATGTGTCTAAGCACTTGCGGTATTTTTCGGTGGGAGAAAATGAAACTGTGTCTGTTTACTTGAGACCGTAGATTGGGGGACACTTTGTGACGTTAATTATCTTTATTAAGTGTTGAACTGCTGATATCAGATTTCCAGCATTTTCATTGGCTCGTCGGACACAGGCTCAGTTCGTATACCAGCTGTACCTAACTAATATGGTCCAGCTCTGAGAAAAACGGCCGACAAAGCCGTTTTGGACCGGAATTAACCCAAGAAGAAATCGATGCTTTAGTCGACAATGTTGTTGATCTTGGAGTTTTTAATAAAACGATTATTCTACTCGGGTTTGCTGGATATAAAACAAAGTAGCCAACTGGGCGCGTTATCTATCGCTTCATATCTAGCGCGCCCTCGTAGATTTCCATGCGCGAGTGATTTTAAAGTTCAGCATGAGAGCAAGGCGACGCTTCGTGACGCTTGCTTAAATCGCAGTGCATCTAAGACCTGGATTTTTCGACGTATCTCAGCTATTAGGAACTCGCCACATTGTCGGTTTTTAACGCCGACTTGCAGAAGTTCCTTTCAGAACAATCCATCATATCCAACCCCAACCTCGACTCTATCAATGCAACAGCATGATAAAAGCGTAAACAAACTTAGTTCGTCGGAGGATAAGGGCCGGACTTGTGTGAATTACATCTCGTGGTTTCATTCCCCAACAGTTACTTTAAGCAAGAACGACCGTTTTTAATTCGGCCCGTCTCACGCATCTCGCGAAGTCATACGTACAGTAGCAGTTCAAGTTACCAAGAAAACATTAAAGGAACGATTTTTGTCGCATGATGCTTAAAAGACCTGCGCATCGTGGAATTGTCACATGTCAGGGTTTTCAGTCATAATGTTTAATGATACAATTTGCAAAAATCGTGCGAGTAGTTCACGATTATTTAAGCCGCCGCCCCAGCCATCGCACTCGTTCGTAAGACAGGCCGGACAATTATAATCGTTTGGACTTTTCTACAGAAAAGGTCTTGCGGATTTGTTTTGCGTCACTGTCGTGGTGTGCTTTTCTTTGCTGGTAATTTGTGTTTGTAATGTGTCTACAGGCAACACTTACCATAGTATTGAAGTCTCAAGAAGACGTAGCGGAGCACAAGTGCTCTCCTAATTGAGAAGGGTGCATATTGAAAAAAAGACGAGCAGATTTAATCGAATGCTCGATCTTGGTGGCACCCGGCGCTGGCTAGGGAACCAACAAACGTCACGCATTTTTGACGACGAGTCCGGGAATCGAAACTGAGGCACGTTGCAGGGAGGCGAGTTTTGTCACCACTGTATGTCAGCCTTCCTCGCATACCGTCTCGACTATTGATTACTGTGCTTTTTGGTGACGGCCCGTTTCGAAATTCATAGGGAACTTAAGCACGCGCAGCACGCGCGTTTTTGAGACGCGGACGGCAACCGGAAGAGAACATTTCTCGTGTCAGGGCAGTGGTGTATCCCAGATTTTTATACTAATCATCTCAAATGGAGAAAAAATACTTAGCAATGTAAATGTGGTTGTGTGAAGACAAGTTAAAAGGGAAAACAGCTCACTTCCGGTTGCCGTCCGCGTCTCAAAAACGCGCGTGCTTAAGCTCCCTAATTGTCCTTTGCAAAACGAACAGTTGCCTTAATCAAGTGAAGCTATAATCCTCGCAGTTATGAACGCAATTTTAACAGTAAGAGATTCATTTCATACATCATTTCGTTCAGTTGCCTTAATGTTCATTTGCCTTAATGTTCATTTGTTTCTCTTTTTTTAGGCTCGCCAAGCCCAAGCTGCAGGCGCAGTTGGTGCTATTATCATAGGTAATATAATGTAAGGGGGTGTTTACATGAGAAAACTCGCACCGGCGCGAGTTTCACACCGAGGAGGGAGCAGGGCTGGCGCAGTGGTGAGAGCACTCGCCTTCCACCAATGTGGCCAAGGATCGATTCCTGGATTCTACGCCATACGCAGGTTGAGTTTGTTGGTTCTCTACTCTGCGCCGAGATGTTTTTCCCCGGGTACTCTGATTTTCCTCTCTCCTCAAAAACCAACATTTGCAGGCGTAGCTCAGTTGGCTTGTGCGCGGCTTTCGGATCAAGGGGGTCCCCAGTTCGATCCTCGGTGACTTTAACGTCTTTTTCCACTTTCCTCTGATCCTTGTAGCTATAGCTTTAAATATCCGTGAAACGGAGCACTGTCAGAGGGAGGAGTGGGGGGAAGGGTAAAAGGCGCACCGTCGACTTCCATTGATATCAGTTTCGTAACTGAAGGAACTACCGACGTTAAATAAATTGACTTGACTTTACTTTACCTAGGAGACTTCTTGATTTCGTACCGCGTTTACGTGATGACTAGGTGAATTCAGATCGTGTTTACCTGAAGGGACACTACATATCGATAAAATACAAGCGTAGATCCAAATTGCAAATATGCCGTCTATCAGGAAAAGTGCGCATGTGCTACCCGTTCCAGCCAAACGGGAGGCCGATTTCACACCGGAACGAGTGGTCGTTCCTCGTTTACATGATACCGATGTGAGATTTCGCGCCGGAACGAAATTTTCGCTCATGTAAACAAATACAGAGCTAAGAGAGGGGACCGGAGTGAACTCGCGCCGGTACGAAATCCCCGGTATCATGTTAACACCCCCTAATTTAGAAACAAGGGATTCCCCTAATTTAGAAACAAGGGATTTTACTATTTGTTTATAATTTCTTTTACTAGCCATTTTATAGCTTTTTCTATATATCTTAACCATTAGACAACATTTGCAAATTTAATGAAAGTTGCTCTCCCTCCCCTCCCCTCCCCTCCCCCCCCCCCAAAAAAAAAGGCACCTAAATAGACACCAGCCATAAACTGGATATCATTCGAACACACAATAGACCATATTCGTATTATGAGTATTGGACTGGAACTACAGCGTAGCTTGTAGTGGAGGCTAATGCGGGGGGATATATTAAACAGTATTTGCATTTGAAAAGATTCCCCCCCCCCCTTCCCTTAGTCTCCATTGTAAGCTAGTTCCTGTCCAATACTGAGAATACGAATATAGTGTTGGGAGTGGTGTGTCGCGCAATCGCAATTCCATTTTAGTATAGATGTACGAAATCACGGCGTGCGACAAAGACATATTTTTAGGATCATTTGATTTAGTCAGAAGCACATGACCTTGAAGCGAGTAACTTGCAACTCTTTTCCTTGGAACAAAGCTTGGGATTTTAGGACACCAATTTTATGCCCAAATTTGGACGAAAATGAGATCGACGCTACACGCGCGGGAAAATGCACGAGCTACGTTAAAAAAACACAGCTCCGAACCATAGTTAAATGCTTCATGGTCATGAGCTCCTGATTTAGTACAATAGGCCAGTTTCGTATTCTAACGGTTGGACTGGATCTAGCATGAAATGGAGGCAAATTCGGGCAAATTAATTTGCATTTGAAAAGATTTGCCCGCATTAGCCTCCATTTCATGCTAGATCCAGTCCAGCCGTGAGAATTTGAAAATGGTCTATTTGAAAGTGGAGGTTTTTCACCCATGGCCTTGTGTCACGTGAGTTTCCATTGCCCCTTCGTCCGTTTCTCGTGCCTTCTTCTCCACGCCGACCTCATCTTCTGAAGCGCCTATTGCTTGCAATATGCACGACGTAGTAAGTGATTTTCTTTTTATTGTCCTGCAGACAATGTTGAGGGTAGTTCGAGTGATACTCAGCCAATATTCGCCATGTCAAACGACGAAGGCAACAGTGACGATGTCAAAATACCCGCTGTTCTTTTGTTCAGCGAACAGGGACGCGTTTTGAACAACGCCATAATCGCCCTGGAGGATACGAATCATCGCCTGACTGTGCGTTTGGCAGCCAAGGCAACGGGAGCGGCAGGTATGTCATGACGTGACGTAAGGGCTATTAGAGTAACACAGTATTGCGCAATCTCGCATCCGCAGACTCAAAACCTTCGGCCCTTCATAGCAGACCAGGTATTCGAATAAACGCTGTAGCGCCTGTTTGGCTATTTGCCATCTCATATCCAACAGGCGCGAATGGAATAACTGTTTGATTAAATTTTCATTAAATTCTGAACGCTTGGTCACTTGGAAATTAAAGCCAAATTTTATTGAATTGTTCTGTTTTGATTTTACAACACGACCGGAAGTTGATGTGACAAAAAGAAAAAGGAGGAAATCACAGGATTTTCGCGTCGTTTGCAAACGTAGATGAATGAAAAATATGAAAGCGAAACAAGTGACTCTGCTGAACGAAAATCACAAGCAATCGCGTTCAAGGAACATCTGCGAAATGAAGGAGGTGCAGCCTTAGTTATTAGGTCATACTGTATAGGAGCTGATAACCGAGATTCAGTGAACCAGTCATAACGGTATAAGGGACCTTTATTAGATTCGAGGACGAGGATGAGGACGAGAACGAGTTTTGACTGTCCGTTTTTAGCGAAAACACTTAGAAAATTTATAGCTCGGACGATTTATCTTACTCTTTGTTAGCAGTATAGGTTTCTCAGTTATTCCTATTGCTGGTAGCTGAGGCTTTTTGCTGATCGAAAAATGCCAACACTGCAACCGTGTTGTTGACTTGTTTTGACACGACGACAGTTTTTGCAAAACCTCGTACTAAAGTGACGACAGTACCACGTTTTTCCTGCCAAAATGACGCTGGTTTGCGCGCGCTCTTTGTTGCTCTATGAGAAAATCTCGTCCTCTTCCTCGTCCTAGAATCTAAAGGTCCCTATAAACGCAATATCCCAGGTCCAGAAATTAATGTGATCCTCCCGGCCGTCACGTTGATCCCTTATTGTTATACTTGCTACCGATCGCTTGAGTGAAAAAGCTACAATGCATCGCTTTGAATTTGGCGGAAAGGAACAGTGATGATTTTGATTCGTTTATCACAGCTCAGAAGAAATCAGAGGAACCGGTATCTTCAAAAGGTGGAGAATCGTCGATAGGGCAAGAGTCTAACAGCGAGCAAGACGACCAGAAGGAACCGCAACAAATGAAAAATTCACGTGAAAAAGGCGAGTCTGCTGGTGCGGACGACAGTGTGCAGTTAGATGACAGTTCGAAAACTCAGTCCTCTGGTGAAGATATTTACTCGGACTGTAAAAATCAGGGCTTGCAGGACAAGCAACAACAAACACAGTCACCGAATGACGGTGAAGAGAGGACATCATCTGTTTCTAAAAAGGAAGCCATGCATGAAAGCATGGTTTTAGGAAAGGAAGAGATTCATTGTTCTTCGGAAGGTGCCACAGGAAGGCCTGCATTAAATCAAGGCAGGGATGACTCAGCAACAGAAGACCCTCAGGCTGAAGCAAACACTGAGGCAAGAAGAACTGAAGATATGCAATCTGCGAGTAAATCAACAAAGGATGCTTCTTTGGCAAATGAGCAAAAAGCCGAATCGTTAGATAGGACATGAATTTTAACTAATGAAAAATGGAAATATTTAAACATTGAAGTCCCTTAGGAATAATTGGACAGAGCTATAAAAATACGGTACGTCTATCTTAGGAAGACGCGTTTTAAAAGAATGGTACCGCTGTAGGTTACGTTCCATCGCCTATCAATCAACCGTCGACGCATGCGCACATATGCTCCTCATTCTTAGTGTTAAATCCTTAGTCATTTTTTGTTATGATCGAGAAACATGCATTCCAAGAGACCGTCTATTTTTTATGTCCTTTGGCCGTAGTCTTGGATAATCAGCGTGAAGTGAAAGGGAGCAATCCTTTTAGAGCGCGTCTTCCTTTTTTTTTTGTCTAGTAATAATCTCGATCGTTGAATTTTCATGTTATTTCATCTATGTAATTGTCTATTCTTTCCACATACTTCATTGACTTAAATTTCCGATGCTAGGTGTTTAAGTGAGAACATACGAATTAGATTTTAAAATGCCGTTATTCTTCGTACAAAAGGGATATGACGTTATCATATAGATCACGTACAGTAATGACAGTATAATATATTTTTTCGTGTTTGGGTCTTGAAGGCGGGTAAACTTTAATGGATTCTGTGTCAGTTTCTTAGAAAGTAGAGTTTAAAGGCGGTCGCACACGTGAACCCGTACCCACGTCCCTCGTTCACAAACATAATAAGTAGCTCGCTTTGATTTCATTGGGCCGCTTATGATCATCATCGGCGTATATATGTTCAGTACGGTTGCATCATGAGATGAATGGTTGTTTACAGGTATGTCACAAAGTGTCGCCTTTGAGCCCAATAACTTCATTATTAGGTGCTGTTGATCTTAAGGTGTTTTTGTGACGTCTACACCTAGTGACGTGAATTTCGTTACGTATCAACCTCAAGCATAAGCGTGGTATTAATAAAGTTGGCAAGGTCTCGCTGAATGAAAAAGGATATCCCTCGAAGTTACAAACATGGCTAGTAGGGAAGGACGGACGGAAGGAAGTGTGTGGATAGGGTGTTGATTAGTATATAGGTGTGGTCGCTTTCTATGGTTCTGGAAAATACATCTGCTATGTTCCCATTCGTGATTATTCAAGAGGATTATTCATATTCATCAGGATGTAGCTGCATTGAGTATGTTTGGATAATTTGATTAGAGTGCTGCATGCAGATGTTTTTATTGCCCTTTTCATTTATCCGCGGACTGTGAAAGTGAAATTGTGATAAACAGTTTTCGTTTTTCACAGCCGTCAATCACTGTAGCGGAACGAGTCAATGGGTCAAATTCAGCGTTGCGATTAGCTGAGTTCTGTTTTAACGGTCCGCCATTTGTTCTCGCAAACATGATGGGCAGCTGTAAAAAAAGTGAAGTTGTTGGTTGAAAGTTTCGTATTTATTTAAGTCAGTTTCTGACCTTTGTATCGTCCCACCATACTCTGTAAGGAAGGAGTTGAGTTGGTACTTAAACGCTACGTCATACACTTACTACAGCATTAATTTTTATTCCTTAAATAGATGGCTCCGTTCCTATCCTTGC
>OX421448.1:25470845-25508345 GCA_949126865.1 Montipora capitata | reverse complement strand
GCTTTTGGAGTGCACGTGCACAGAATAGAAAACTGGAACTGGTGGGCGTTCTAATTTTCGAAAATCCCGGCTTCTTTCCGGGCCCTAAAAGTCAGTTTTGGTACGTGACCCCGGTCAGCTAATTTTAGGAAGCCAGTCTGTCAACAAGTTTGCAAGACAAAAATAACTGCAAAGTTCATGCCACGAACTGCCTCGGCTTGAAGATTCAGAGAGATTTGTGTTCCCAGAAATACTCCCGAGAAATCTCGAAACCTTCGAGACAAGGCCCCAGGTCTGGGTTCCTCAAGCTTCCTCGAAAACTAGCAAAATCTACAATATTATGGGATACATGAAGTAAAAGCCTTGAGCAAAGGTTGGCGCTGACAATGTTTCATGACTCAGATTATTTTTGTGGTAGTGCACTCTGAGTGTGGCAAAGATCTCATGTATATACCCACCACGAGTCCCCAACTACGTAAGACACGCTTAATTATTTAATTTCCCAATATTCAGTCATCCATATACATTTACCTTCATCTATATCTATTTACCTCTATTTATAAAAACGTATCATCATCGGTATTAATATACATTCATTTACCATCATTTACCCTCAATCATATTCATAACCCCCATATAACTTCATCTACCTTTGATCATATTCATTAACCCTCATATACTTTCATGTAACTTCAATCATCTTCATTAACCCTCATATCCCTTCATCTACCTTCAATCTCGTTCATTTACCGTCCTTTACCTTCATTTACCGTCAGCTACATTCATTTACTTTCATCTACCTTCAATCATGTTCATTTACCTCAACCTTCATTCACTTCCAACTTTCTTCATTCACGTTCAATTACCTTCATCTACCTTCAATCACGTTCATTTACCTTAATATACCTTCATCTACATTCATTCACGTTCATTTGCATTAATTTACCTTCATTCATATTCAAACGTTTACCTTAATATACCTTAGTTGATGTTCATTTACCTTCATTTTCCTTCATTCGCCTTCATTTACTTTCATCTACCTTGATTCAACTTCATTCCCTTCCATCTACCTTTATTCACGTTTATCGAATTTCAGAATAACTACAGGGGTTAATGTCTTCGAGACATTACATTTGCAGCTAAAATACATAGCATATACAAATACATACTAAATACATAATATTTAAAGATATATTCATTAAAAAGAAAAGCCGCTGTACAAAATGCGGCCCTGTGTGTTTAAAGTTAACAGCACGCACCAGGCCTACTCCTGAGTAATCTGGCTTCAAATCTTTTCCTCTGGCCGCGCCTCAGCCATTCGAGGAGAGCTAGTCTCGTGCTTCTTAAATTGCCTCGCTCATGCCCAAAAATAATTCTGGGTAATTCTGCCATTCCATGACCAGGGAAGACTCCCGATTCTCATTTTATATATTTTTTTTCATAAGGGTCGGGCCACCCAGTCCTACCAGCAAAATACCGCATCAATTGAAGTTTTTAGCTTTCAGAACTTGCCCAAATTGTATCGGTAGGTCCTAGAATTCGTCCACAGAAAGGCCAGAGAGGCAACTTCACTCGTCAACCGCCATGTTTACAACAGAGCATTTTAGGCGTCCCAGTCTGCATGAAACCATCTCTCTCTCACCTCTGTTTTCTTTCAAACGGTTGCCTTTACCCACATTCCTGCTTAATGATGCCAGCCTGGAGGCTTCTCTGGACGAAGATGGCCCAAAAAACCACATAAAATGATAAACGTACCAGATTAAGGCGAACTCTCTCGCTCTTCTAATATGAACTGGACACTTGTCACGTGATGTTCATACCTGAGCCCACATTGACCCAAAACAGCAGATGTTTCAATGAGTACTTCTTACACGTAATGCACTAGTCATTTGTTTCCCCCACCCCCCGACCCCCGGGAATAGTGGGGACATATGGGGAAATTACTAGGGCAATTACGCGAGATTACGCCATAATTACGCCTCTTGGGGGTAGGGAAATTACAAGATTTTCGTTCCTCTGCCCTACCCCTCTGGGGACATACAGGGGGAAATATTGGGAAATTCTTACCTAGGAGGACTGGGACTGAAAAGAAACGAAGAGCAATGGTAATGAGTATTTTCACACGTGCAAAAATTTTTTTTTTGGTCGCTTATTCCTGTCTTGTTTCTATCCAGTTATTTTTTTGTTGTTGTTTCGTTTCTTATATAGTTCATGTGGCACACACAAATGGCAAGAATTGTATATTGTGGTAATCTCCCTAACATTTCCTTGATGACTCAGAATCTTTTAGGAACAGAGGGGTGGGGGAATTACGTGTGTTTGTCTGCTCTAGTCCCCAGTGGAAATACACCTACTTTACAACCATTCAAATGTAATTTCCCTACCCACCCCCGGGGGTCAAGGGGTGGGGGAAACAAATGACTAGTGCATAACCTTACACGGCGGAGCCAAGTTTTGCAGGCCGTTTATCGCTGAAAAAGCACTTAGCACTTAGCACTTAAAAGGTTGACAAGTAAGTGATACAAAGAGTGGGGAGTAATAATCATGACCGCCTCTGTGATCTGCCGCTACATCGCATCGTTATGAAAAGTTCATGTAACATTCATGACCAATTCTGGAACATCACCTTCATGTCTATCACACGAATGAAAAAAGCCAAAAATTGGAATGTTGTGGGAGACAAATTTAGAAATCTCCTCTCCAATTCTCAGATCTGTGCGGTGCATCGTGTCCGAGTTATTTGTGGAATCATTTCCCGCAACTTTGCAGAGTTTTGTATGGAGCCGCCATGTTGGCGCAACCTCCGTTGTGCACCAAGTTTTACTTGGTAACAATTTTTAACACTTGTTTCTATGAAGGATGCATGCCATCTTGTCTGTAAGTGTTAGCAACAACAACAACTTTTATTGACCCCTTATACTTGAAAAAAATTAATGTACGTGAAGCAAGAATTAAAGCTAAATGGGGTGTTGGCTTCCTAAAATAACTAGAAAGTTATCAAGGCTAGGAAACCAAACTACATAGAATAAATTACAACATAAGGGTCAGAATGATGTATACACACACACACACACACACATTGAGCTATAGATAACTATAAAAAGGACAAACAAAATTTACAAGCCATGGGGAGAATTACAGATAAACTTGGATAAAATCCTGAATATAATAAACGAAAAATCAAATTTAAGGCAGCAAATAAATCACAGAATAAGATATTGAAGATAGATATTGAATAAGGCATTGGTTTGTGGAATAGAGCTGTTGTTGGCTTTGTTATGAGAGGGTCTCAATGGGGTTAACCGTTAGCCGTGACACGCTAAGCTAAGCTTGTCTGACAAGACAAAATAAGTCCCAAATAACCCCCAGCAAGAGAAGATGAGGTAAGAGAACGGACCCCCATGCCCATCACAGTTTTTAAACATCTATTTTTGGTTTCGCAAAGCTATTTTAAGTTCTCGCAGGAGCCCATCCTGGAGCGTGCAACTTCCATACAGCGTCTGTGAAACGGTGTTTTCACAAGTAGGTTTATTTTTAGACTAGCCCTTCCCGCGAATTAGGTCAAAAAACAAAGTCAGTTACGGTTCGGTGACCCTATGACGTCAGCTTAATTTCTTGTAATTGGTCATCGGGCTCCTGTGGGAGTCTCATTAGCGGGAAATTCAATCTAAAAATAACCTTACTTGTGAAAACGCCGTTGCACAACTATAGTTAAGTTGCACGCTCCGGGTGATGGCCTCCTGGTTCTCGTTCCCAACGCCACGCATATTTAAAATTCCATTACATCATTACAACTGGCCAATCAGGTGCCTCTCTAAAAATAGCTGCGTAGCTAAGATTAGATTTAAAAAAACAAAACAATCATTTGCCCGTGTATAGGGGATCCGTTCTCTTACCTCATCCTCTCATGTCCCCAGTTGGAGGTCTTGACAAAAATGTCAGTCGCATTCTGATGACCAATGACTTATTCTAGTTTTCAATGTGTACTAACATCCTACTAACTAACACAGAGAACCCCAAAAAGCAAAAAAAGACTTTCACTTTCAACGAGGGACGTTTCTTTTTATTTCATGTAAGTTAACCGTGACGGGAAAAAGATAACCATTAGCCGTGAAAAGCTAAATTTTCTAACCTTAGTCGTGAAAGCTATCCCCCCATTGAGACCTCCTTAAGAGGGTAGAATCCAAGGAAAGCTAGTTTCCTATTTTGTTCCTATTTTGGGATGAGAATTCCTATTTTTTCCTATGTTTGGCCACTGCCTTTCCTATTTTCCTATTTTCTCGGAGTGTCATTTGTCACTTGACACCCTGGTAGATGGAGGTAGCCGTAGGTATATTATAACGTAAGTGAACGTGAATGAAGGTAGATGAACGTAAAACAAGATAGATGAAGGTAAATGAACGCGGATGAAGGTAGATGTTGGTAATTGAAGGTAAATGGACGTTTGTGAAGGTATATTAAGGTAAATGAATGTGAATAAAGGTAAATGAAGATTATTGAACGCGGATGATGGAAGATGTGGGTAGCTGAACGTAAATGAACGTGAATAAGGGTATATTAAGGTAAATGAATGTTATTGAAGGTAAGCTAAGGTATATGAACGTGAATGAAGGTATATGAAGGTAAGTGATGGTAGTTGAAGGTAAATGAACGTGAATAAAGGCAGATGAACGTGAAAGAAGGTAAATTAAGGTGAATGAAGGTAGATGGTTGCGATTGAAGGTAGACTAAGTTAGATGAAGGTAAATGAATAAAGGTAAATGAAGGTAGATGAACGCGGATGAAGGTAGATGTAGGCAGCGAAAGGTAAGTGGACGTAAGTGAAGGTAAATGAAGGTAAATGAACGTGAATAAAGGTAAATGACGATAAATGAACGTGGATGGAAAAGAAATGTGGGTAGCAGAAGGTAAATGAACTTGAATGAAGGTATATTAAGGTGAATGAATGTTAATGAAGGTATATGAACGTGAATGAAGGCATAGTAATTAGGTAATTAAGTGAAGGTAGATGAAGGTAAACGAACGTGAATAAAGGCAGATGAACTGGGAGCGGGTATATGAAGGTAACTGAAAGTAGAGGAATGTGAATGAAGCCCGGGGGTGGATGGGGTACTCCCTTATAAGAGCTTAATGGGGACGTGCGGCCAGCCAGGGTATGTTTTTCGGGATTTTTGTCTTAAACAGGTTATCGAGTTTATCATTTTTTGTCTTAATCAGGGTATCGATTTATCAATTTTTGTCTTAAACTGGATATCGTTTCTCGGACGATAAACAGCAAAATTTTTACAAGCTCTTGTTAATTAATATTGACTTCCGTTGACTTTGGCATTGATACCAGACACATTAAACAGTGTTAAACAGGGTATCAAAAATCGGAATTCTATCTTAAACAGGGTAGGAAAATCGGCGATATTTGTCTTAATCAGGGTCAGGGTATGAGGGGCTGCGCCGCACCTCCCCACCCAGGGATATATCAAGTCCCCCCCCCCCCCGGGGAATGAAGGAAGATGAAGGTAGATGAAGGTAGTTAAAGGCCTATGGAGGTAGATGAAGGTAAATGAACGTGAGTGAAGGTATCTGAAGGTAGATAAAGGTCGATGAAGGAAGATGGAGGTACATGAAGGTAAATGAACGTGAATGAATGTAGATGAAAGTATATTAAGGTAAATGAACGTCAATGAAGGAAAATGAAGGTAAATGAACGTCAATGAAGGAAAAAGGTAGATGGAGGTAGATAGCGGTAATTTAAGGAAATTGAACATGATTGAAGGTAGATGAAACTAAATGAATGTAGCTGAAGGTAAATGAACGTGTATGAAGGTATATTAAAGGTAAATGAATGTGACTGCAGGTTGATGAAGGTATATTAAATATTAAGGTAAATGACGGTAAAATGAACGTGATTGAAAGTAGATGAAGGTATATGAGGGTTAATGAATATGATTGAAGGTAGATGAAGGTATATGAGGGTTAATGAATATTATTGAAGGTAAATGATGGCAAATGACCAGGAGTGAATGTATATTAATACAGATGATGATCAATTTTTATAAATGGAGGTAAATAGATATAGATGAAGCTAAATGTATATGGATGACTGAATTGTGGGAAACTGAATAATTTAGCGTGTCTTTAGTTGGGCACTCTTGGTGGGTATATACATGTCACCGGGTTGTAAGAGTGTAAAAGCATAAGAGTGAACTTGAGGTTTTAAACCTTTGCAAAACCGTGGACGATTAGTCTTGCACAGCGTTGGATCAGGAAAGATCGTGATCAGTCGAAATTGATTTTAAAATATTTATGAAAGCCATTTAGACTATTGCACGACTGATAAAACAACGCGAAAATGTATTTAGTCTACTTGACTTTCATAAATAGTGTAAGAGTGTAAGTCCGTAGTGACAATAGGTCCGCAGCGCGTGCATAACTCACGAACATAACTGGTCTGTTGGAAGCGTGCTTGAGTTTCAAGAAATTGAGCCCCAAAATCGGCAAGAATTTGTGACGCTGATTAATCGAAGCAGCTTCTATTTCCAAACGATGGACTTACCTGGTGATAAATAATCTCGTCTAGGAGAGTAAAATTTTGACTTTGCAGAAACAATGGTCAACCTCAAGAGTTGGGCGATTGTGATCTTTGTGTTGAATTCGCACATTTCTTGTCAATCTTTAAAACAATTGAAAGAAAAAAAACTAACAAAAAAAAAACACCCCGGTGTCTTGCCATCAGTTTGACACAGATGTATCCTTTGTTTCGCGAGTAAACACCCAAGGTAACTTGATCACGGCGCTGGCTGATTTGCGATTTACTTGTGCAGCCGAAAGTACAATAAGAAAATTGAACGTAGCAAAAATCTCCCAAAATGTTTTTCGCTGATGGTAACTTTTTATATTCTCGGTTCAAATTTTAAGTTGTTTTCATGTCGCAAATTTTGTTGCTGATGGCAAAATATTTTATTCTCGATCGACACTTCTGAAAACCTCCTTTTGCTCTTCTGAAAGCTGTGAATCAATATTTATTTACTTTTGCATTAACATTTGTTTTGCATAAAGCAGGCTAACAAAATCTGTACCTTGCTTAGTTCGCATTTTTGAGCGTTAAAATAGAATTTTTGGTCCTATGTGTCTGAGGGCAAGTCGTCCATTTTGAGGCCACCCATTGAAATACTAACCACGGCAGACAGGGCTTAACTTCAGTGAACTTTTGTCTTAGAAAGCTGTCAGTCATCGCTCAGAGTGCACCCTTAAACGTTTGATGAAAAACAAGTTGTAATGGGACTTGAAAATGATCAACATGTCAGCCTCGAAGCCAAAGGTATTTTTGAGTAATATGTGGCTCTAATAGTACACGATATTGGTACCCTTTATCATTATAGTGCCATGGTAGATGTCTTGGGTAAATAGCCCCCTGAGAAGACATGTGGTTACTAGTAAAATGCTAAACCCAGAAAGACTAAAAAAAATAAAAGGGATTCGAGAAACATGAATCTCCTGGAAGACAGAACGCAGCTCAGTTGACAATTATACATCGCTGTGTTACTGCACTACCACACGTACGCAATGCGTGTGTTATTCCGATTTGGCCTTGCTAATTAGGTATTGTTATGTTCGCTTTGTTCTTTGGTTTTATGGACATTCATTTTTTTCGGATCCGGTATTTGAAAGAACAGCCCAAATGTTGCGGCATGCGAAAACGGCTCTTATCATATGGCCCCGTACGGCCCCGCGCGCGCTTTTATTGCAAAGCTATTGGGAAAATCCCCGTATGAGGGCCGTACGCATTAGCGCGAGCAGGACCGGAAAAAGCCGTACGGCCCTGCAAGGAACACATACTGCTCCGGGCGATGCAATTTTAGGGGATTTCGTCGCTTTTAACATCTAAGTAATTTACAGCCAGAAAAGCAAATGCAAACAATACATTAGATAAATTTTCTGTGCATAAATTTGTTTTTTATTTTGTCCTAACTTCATCTTCTGAATGCTCATAAATAGTGTAAAGAACCCATATGATAAAATGCTTATTGACTGAGTTTAGGTCGGGCCGGACAGGAAAATATTTGGCCCTCGGTCATGGCGCACGGACCTCGCTGCGCTCGGTCCGTACGCCTTGACCTCGGGCCAAATATTTTTCAGTCTGGCCAAGTACATAGTATTGATTAATGGCTAAGCCAATCAAAACTCTACAATTGTTGGATCCAATTGTTTGGTTACTTTAGCATCACGATTCATCATCTGAAAAACAAAGAAAGAATCACAGCAGAGTTGCAATGTAGTAATTTATTCATCCTCCAAAACAAATCTGAATTTGCTTGTGTTCGAAAGAATCATCACACATTCACTGTATGTACAATAAGAACATTATTCGAAACTAGGATGCGAATGTGCTTCAAAAGCAATTGTAGCCTTAAATACTGAGATGCTTTACAATAATATTATCATTATAAATAAACTGTACTGGGTACAGAGATAAACATTCTATCATTAATATATTGAGAGGAATTCTTCTATCAAAGATAAAGATGATAATAATAACACTTACAGTAGCTAAAAAAACTAATATTCCTGTCTGCTAAAAGTGAAACACGATTTACAAAATGAATTTTCTTTTTAAAAAACGTTCAAAAGTGTTGTTTACTGTAGTTTCGAGCAGGAAAAAATCTTAAGCAGGAAGCGTTTCACCAAGATTATATTACTTAATTAGTATAATATCGAGGCCAATAACCGAGTGAATTTCAACTGACTCTAAATTCATGAAGAAGAACTCTTGTCGTCGTTAATTGTAGCAGAACGAAGAGAAAGGTACCCCTGAAGGACGGAGAAATGACTGTCATGGGTACACAGACAGAGGTGGTTGTCGTCCAGGAGAAACCGTTGAATTTCTTGGCTGCCAAGACTATAGAGCGTTTTCACATGACGTCACGGCCGCCATGTTGGTGTTCCAAAACAAAGGAATAGCGGCCATTATGGTGTACCAAACTAATCCTCCGGGAATTTGAACTCTATTTTTATGCAAATACTTTCTTTTGTTTCAGTAATCCAATATGGCTACTGGTCACGTGAGTGAAAACGCTCTATAAACAAGATTTTTCTATCTGAAGCCTCAGTATTTTCGCAATTCATAAATTATGTACTGGTGTATCGAAACTGTTCCAATTCTTCTTCCGATCATTCCTTAATGAACTCATCTGAACTTTAGCGGAAAAAAAGTCATTCTCAAACAAACATTTTACGTAGAAAAACTTGCTATCTGTTACACCCGCTATTCTGCCAGCGGTAGCCAATTTATCAAGGAAATAAAAAAAAAAACAACTAGTGAAAAATGCAACAGTCCGAGCTTAGACTAAAGAGGAAATCAAACCAAGTTTTCTTTGGTATCGGCATTTCGTTGATACAGCTACATTCTCAATTTAGAAATTCCAACTACTACCACTACAAGCCAGGTAGAACTGAAGAACATTTATACAGACAGCATTTGACTTTAGAGCCGGAAATTCATAGCTTTATATTATTTAATTTTTTCGCTGTTTCCGGATAAGGTAGCCTGAAATATATATATATATTTTAGAATCATTTTCGCCACTTATTTTTCCATCTGTTAATAACTGTGAAATAATAAATAAATAAATTATTAAATAAATATAATATTACTAAGAAGATAAAACTGTTGCAAAATTTGTTATCAAAAGCAAACAAATTTGCTCGTGTCGACGGTTACTCTATATCTCGCTTAATTAAAGGAACGCGAGCAATTTTTTTTTAGTTTTTTTTCTTCTTCTTCTTCTTCTTCTTCTTCTTCGCAATCTCCACTTGGCTTTTTAACATCCAACTGGCCTTGAGGTTAAGAAACACGGCCTGAAATAACGGTCTATCGACCAAAAGAGACCATTTTCCCCCTCCGAGTGGGGGTTAAAGAATTATTGCTAATAAACGGGTTTTCTTCCCCATATTACTGTTCTTCGCTCCTCGTTTTTTTACGACTGTGGTAGTTTTAAGCGGAGTGAATCACGTGGGTGGTGACGTCATAGCATAAAAAATCAAGTGACCAACATTGCTTGCCCGTATGCGAGTCCCCAAAAATGACAAACTAGAAGATAGTGAATTGTTTCTACCACGTGGCGATCACATGTACATAAACGCTAGCACCAGTCATCCTCGTCTCCCATTTCTTCCAATCCGTAGATTGCGTAAGGGCTTTGACCGCTTCGTATCGCCATTGCGATGTGTTGGTTCATGTTTGGATGGTAGCCGTTCTCGAGAACACTGTCTCCTCGGTTTTCCGAAAGCATTGGTCCTTTCCCGGTCAGAGAAAGCTGAGATCCAGTTCGAGAGCCAGGGGTATGAGGCAGTTGTCGCCGATGAGGACCAGCTAAACTTGTTGTTACACCAGGACCCCGCCCTTCGTTTAGGGAAGTCGTGGAATGATGTGCTACGGGCGGCGTTTGACGGGGATACCGGGATCGCGATGGACTTTCCATTACCTATAGTAGATAAGTAAAGTAGCACACGATTACAGTAAATCTTGCAATTCAACCAGAAGTTAGACATTTTGAGAATTCCACATGAAAACAGTCTTAAACCAAATCGATCGTAGGAAAAGGGAACAAACTTCCGTTTATACTTTATTTTGTAAGTTTTAACCCGGAAATGAGCGCAATTAAGATCGATGCATTCACAAAGTATCCTCGATCTAAGAATCTTAGTTAAACACACAGAGTTGTTCCAAATACAAAGGGATTTGAAAATGCTCACTCGAAGGAGAACAAAAACTGCTTCCAATCCCGATTATATCTAATGTTATGTTTGTTTGTTTGTTTGTTTACCTGGTGATTAGGATGATACAAGCCCTGCGTAGAACCAGAATGATAAGGACCATCACCTAAACTGATAGCCACATCTTGCATCGGAAGTCCCTAGTGCAACAAAGCACCAATGTTAGCTTCAAATTAAACAAAACGCAAAAAGGTCCAAATGCTCACAAAAATCCAAGTTTGTTCTGACCAATGGCATGCCACTACAATACGCTACACTACACTACACTACAATACGATACAATACATACTTAATTGACCACTCCCCATAGGGACTTTTCAGGGCCAATGAAACACAATCACGAAGGAACAGAACATTCAACAACAACTGGTAGGAATCCCAACCGGCCGGAGGCAACCAATAGTTGGCTATTTACAAGTGCAGCTCAGAAGTTGAAACAAGGACTATCAGGAACAAATTCAACCAGTGGTCACAACCCGGGATCCCCGGATCTCAAGGTAAGCGCCCTAACCACTGGGGACGCATTGCCTATCATAGCAGGCAGTGTGGAAACGTATATTTTTACGAAAGAAAGAAGTAATCCTCGCACTTATCTGGACAATTTAAGCAATTGAGTCTTGTAGACACCTGACTCGTGTCGGGGTTTAATCGGCTCATTCTCGGCCTTGACGTCACTGTCGGAATTTTGTTGGGAAAGGATGTCTTTTGTCGGAATTTCATTTTATGTGCTGTCGCTACTTTTTGGGCCATGTCGCTTGTCGGAATTTAACCTGTCAGGGCCTCAACTGAGCGATGAAGTCACGTCTACAAGACGTTAAAGACTTGTTTCCACATCTCAAAGCGCCCTTGGACGTGAGGTGCCTGGGAATGAGATTAAATCCCTGGAATCGGAATGCTAACAGTTAAGCCTAAATATTGTTTTAGGCCTAATTAGGCCTAAGGTTAGCATTTCTAAGGGGTTTGGGCTTTTTCAACAGTTACATTATAACCTCAGTCTGCATTTTACACTGACCGATTCCAGTGATTTAATTTCATTCCCAGGCACCTCACGTCCAAGGGCACTTTGAGATATGGAAACAAGTCTTTACCCTACAAGACGTCAATGCGAGACAATTGGTTAAATTGTCCAGATAAATTCGGGGATCACGTCCCATTTCTTCTACCGTGACCCACGCTTCACATATATACGTTTATTTACAATGAAGGTTTGGTATAAATTCTCCCTTCTGATTCAGTGAAAGAACTCTTCAAGTACACTTTACACTACAGCGGCAAAAGGAAAATTTCATTCAAAGTGCACATGAAGTGAAAAATAGAATGATATGAAAAGGAATGGAAAACATAATTACAAAAGACTCTTTGGAAGTAAAGTTTTTAAGGACAAATAAACCCTAAAGCTTTCTAATGAACTTTTTATTGTTTCCTATCATTTTGCATTTACGTTTTTTTCTACTTTTTTTTCTCTCTCTCTTAATGTATGTATGATTTCCTATTCTTTGCGGTTGAGACGTCGTTCGTAACTTTTACCTTTAATTTTTACTGTCAAGTGTTTTCTAAAATCCTTGCCAATAAAACCATTAATTTTTAGGCCTTTAACATTGATTGCCATGCATTTAAGGCACTGAGAGGCAAGAAACGTTTTTAATTTGGCACAGGACCATGTTCAACTTAAGTTTGGTAGGAAATAAACTTACTTTTTGCTACGCCTAAAAACAGAGCTCTGTGTATGTTGTTACTAAAAAGTGAGGCTTCTGTTCCATAAGTGTTTGTTTATTTATCATTTATTTATTGCTAGGCATTTTTTAAAACCTTAAGTTCAATGAAAAATGTTTTCGCAGTTTTAAAATGCTATCATTACATTCAGGTTTATGCGAGGTGGCAAAGTGACGATCACGTGGCTAATGTCAAGTCATCACAAAGATTATGAGGACTGAATGGGGCATGCGCGAAGAAATCAACTCTTGTGTACCTCTCCTAACTCGGGGTCGTTATCTCGTCGGAATTTCTGGAACACTTGTCCGCCAACAAGACGGCCGAGAGAATTCCCCTAAGAAATGAAGGCCAGGTGAAGATGAGCGAGAGAAAAAATAGAAAAAGAAAGAGAGGGAGAAAGTAAGAAAGTAAGAAAGTAGTATATTACGAGACCGAAAGAACCGAAACGCAGAATAGTAGGATTAGAATGTTTTGACAAACAGAAGGCCACGATGCTCACACACATAAAAAAGTGTCTTTCGCAAAAGACAGAGGTCACCGCATCTCGGCCTAAAATACAAGGATGCTTCCAGGCAGATGAACGATAATCGGATTCCTTTTTTTGGCTCGAAAGAATATTTATTATATAAACACCAATGAAATACCAAGTGAGCTTTCGCGCGAAAACATGATATCTTCACACGTGAAAAGATCACTGTTGCTATGGTTACATATGAAAATCGCGCCTCTCGATGCCTTTCGTGAAATGATTTAAATACGAGTGAACTATTTTTCAACACTCCAAAAGAAATTTCGTATCTCCGCGCGGCCATGTAATATCCTCTATTTCTCGTTGTTTTGGGAATATTAATATAAGCCAGCATCAAATAAAGTTTGTAGGTAATGCGTTCAATGAAAGGAAGCTATGAGAAAATTGGAAAAGAAGAACGAGAAAAAAAAGCAAAATAGAAAGGTAACGAAGCGATCACCTACCTGCTCAGCATCCTGCAAAGCCAGTGAACAGAGAGAGAACAAAAAGATTGAACATGAGAAGAGGACAAATGACTTAGAGCCAGGTTCAATTCTTAAGAGAAAACTTTGACCTCCGACTCCCTCGCCCACATTCCCTGACATGGTTGACATGAAAACAAGGTTGTTTAGTTACGATATTTTTAAACCTGTTTTTAACTTTTAAAATGATTATGATTCAGTTTACTTTTAAACCAAACTCTGCAAATTAGTCAGTTCGAGATTATTTTAAAATGGGATTTTGTTATTGTTTATCTTTATATCCTTGCTATTTAACTTCGCATGTTGACACCTGACGATACAATTTTAATCGTTAAGTTAATTTATACTGACACGTTAACGATTTAGCGGGTATTATTGTGTGGATTTGCCAAAAAATGTCTTGATTCCAATAAGCATTTAAAGTTAATTATTATCAAATAATTTTAACTGCATAGCAAACAAGAAAAATAAGAATTAATTAAGCAGCAAAAATCAGTTTAATAAAATCGTTAACCAGACATAACAAAGAAATAATAAAGACATAGGAGCAACCGCCTCGAGAACAAGATAAGCCCGCTTGTAGACGGAGGGATAATTGCACTGTAGTCGCACAATCTAGGCTTCGATTCCTGTTTTTTCAAGTGTCTTTACAATGGCCTGAGTTGTTTCATTCATTGCCACGATCAATCGTTTTCTATCTGCAAGTCCACGGAATAACTTTCATATATTCTCCAAGATGCTGTCAGTCTGTTGCCTTGCATTTGAATTCATTGTTCATTCTCATTTACCTGTTTTGAAAACTTCTCTCCACATAGCGCGAGAGGGCATTACTCCAAGATCAGAGAGATTAAGCAAAAGCGAAATTTCCGCCGTCTAGCGATATTACAAAACACCAGAAACCCATAAGGGTTGAATCAACCCTTATGGGTTTCTGATAACACTTTCAGCCCACCTTGGCTTGCATCTGTCCTTTCCGTCTCATAAACTTGTAGTTTTCGTAGATTAACTTGGCGCAGTATATTTTACCCACTGTCATCTGCGGCTGCTGGTGTGCTTGATTAGCTGAAAAATCAAGAGTAAAGAAAAGAGAAGGTATAAAAATGAGTCACGTAGGGATAGCCCTAGCAGCTTAAGCAGGTGACTAGCAAGTAGGAGTGTCGAGGCCTGGCCACACGGGAAATGTCTGGCGTTTAAACAACATCAAGCATTGTTTGGTGACCAACCAACACGACCAAACACAATCAAACACGAACAAACAGCACAAAAACAAAGTGGCCAAACGGTAAAATGGTTGGTCACCCAACAATGGTTGATGTTGTTTAAACGTCAAACATTTCCCGTTTGTCCAGACCCTTTACTTCCTTCCCTTTGATGGGACGAGAGGCCATGAAATGAAAGATCCCACTCACGCTACTGATTAATCAATGTGTTCAAAAAAAGAGGTAACTTATTCTCGAATTAAAATCACTGAAAAGCCCAAGTTTACTTCAACACAATTATGATACCCAGTTTTTTTAAAAAAGAAAGCGTTTCAGTCATTGTGAAAAAAAAAATTCTCCTTTTGAAAATAAATCTATCACTATTTTAAGAATAAAGAAAAATGGAATTTGATACGGACATTTACCATTGTTGATCAGACTTGGCGGTTTCGGAACAACTCTGTCCAGTGTCTTCTTGGTGAGTTTAGGCCAAACTCTCTTAAGCATAGCTCTAAGTTCTTTATCATTCTCTTTTAGATTATCTGTAAAGAGTCATGACAAGGAAAAAAACAAGTTTATAAAACGCATCTAGAACCAGTCTGGGTGGGTCTAACATATAATTAACAATTATTCACCGAAGTGGAGGTGAATAGTGAAACATTTTACCCTGGGTATTGTTATTAATGATATGGCACTAAGATATGGAGAATCGCTCTGGCCTGGGACAAGCCCAAGGCTACTAGGCGAAGATGGGAGCTATGGGGATCAATCCGGTCAACACTAATGGCCATCCGTCAAACTGACATTGGACATTTCCTTACAATTACACGACGCAATATCCCATCTTAATATAAGAAGCTTATCGCTGCAAAAAGAATGAAAACAGGCAGAATTACAGCTTTAGTTCACCAAGAAATAGCGTTTCTAAGCAAAGCCGCGCTGATCTACAGTATTTAGGTCTAAAAACCACTTTGAAGACGGTTAGCTTTTACTTGTTTTGCTGGGTACTACTATGTCAATACTCTAAAAAATTCGATTTTCCAGGAGCTTGTCTCATTAGTCTAGTGGATGTTGGAATATGCAAACAGAACCCATTGATCCGGGTTTAACTCTTTGGCTCGCCTAATCTGAATGCTCTCTGCACATTGAAATGCTTGTTTCGTTGAAGTAGATTGTACGTCGTGTAAGTTGAATAAAAAGGGAAATGTCAGTTTGAGGGATGGCAATAAGTGTTGACCGACCAATCCCGACTTGCTCGATTGGGTGGGGGTGGGGGGGGGGGGGGAGGGTGGTGGCTGGGTTGCCAAACTCGAGGAGAGTGATAGGGTGGAGCACATGTGACCTCTTTTATAGTCTCACTTGCATATACCCCAGGGTAGCAATTATCAATGCAAATAGAGTTTGCATAGTACGTGCTATTCACTTATTCATTTATGAGTGATTCATCGGCATAAATCCTTGAAATGTAGAATTTATCGCAATAAATCCCTCAATTGAATTCCCCTCGGCTGATATATTCTAGGTGGTCGCTTATCCCGACAATTCTAAGAGTCATCGATCACACTGACTCCAACTTATTTTCGCACTGAGGTAATGACAGACCTTTATTCAAACTCTGTTAGGCTCATTTCTTTATTCAAGGAAAAATAACTTACTTTTCTCTGTCATGATCTTGAGTGATGTTCGAACCAATGCAAAAAGAGTGGTGGCTGGGTTGCCAAACTCGAGGAGAGTGATAGGGTGGAGCACATGTGACCTCTTTTATAGTCTCACTTGCATATACCCCAGGGTAGCAATTACCAATGCAAATAGAGTTTGCATAGTACGTGCTATTCACTTATTCATTTATGAGTGATTCATCGGCATAAATCCTTGAAATGTAGAATTTATCGCAATAAATCCCTCAATTGAATTCCCCTCGGCTGATATATTCTAGGTGGTCGCTTATCCCGACAATTCTAAGAGTCATCGATCACACTGACTCCAACTTATTTTCGCACTGAGGTAATGACAGACCTTCATTCAAACTCTGTTAGGCTCATTTCTTTATTCAAGGAAAAATAACTTACTTTTCTCTGTCATGATCTTGAGTGATGTTCGAACCAATGCAAAAAGAGTGGCCGTGAAGGTGACTGTGTTATCAGGGTACAGCGGCATATTCATCTTTATCAGGCGCTACAAAGAGAAAAGCACATCGGTTTCCTTCTAATTGGATGAAAACATTAAGGGTGTCGCTTTCTGACCCAATCATGGAGCTTAACGAAGCCACGTGAGGGCAAACTACAATCTTGTTGCAAAACTCGTATGTTGCTCACCTTATAAGCTACAATCTTGGGACATTTCTTTCCAATTCCTACCGGAGGAGACATTTGGCGAAGCAACTGACAAACCTCTGTGTGCTTGATACGGCCCCTAAAGAGAGAGATTAAAGGTTCGAAACAACGAGCGTTAAAACAAAGAACTTTATTACCCCGGATGTAACCTGAAGAAATAACATGAGTCAGCCTCCCCTCTAATGGGTTATGGGCTGGTGCTCCTCGGAAGCCTCATTTCGATGCTCCAGTCCAACTCGCAGAATTACGGCCAACCAGATGTGCCTCATTTGATGATAAAAATCCTCATCTTTGTATTTATTTAAACAGTCCGTTCCTGGAATTTAGTTTTTGATGATTAAGTCATTGCCAAGGAGAATCATTCGAGGTTTAAGCAAAGATACTTTGTTGTAAATCAGAGGAATTTGAAATTGAAACACTTGGTCAGGAAAATAGAACTAATGTCAGAAGAAGGTACCGAGTACTAGAATAGGAAAGAATTTCACAGAGCATACGAGGAAAAATACATTTTGACCCAATGCAACCAACCCATTCTCAACCTCTGAATTAACGATCATCGTTAACTCCTAATTTGCTATGAATTTACTATTATCGTTAACTTAGAAGTCTGAAAACTTGATATGGATTATGGGAAATGGTCATATAATTTGTTTAAAAGACAACCCAAGTGAATGGGTAGGTAGGGAGGCAGTGTGGTCCAGTGGTTAGAGCGCTGGGTTTGCATGCGGCTACTCAGGGTTCAAATCCCGTTCTAACCTCTGGCTTGGATTTGTTTCCGGTTTTCCCGGATTCAACTTCACCACGCTTTGTAAATAGCCAACTGGTTGCCTCCCGCCAGTAGGGGTTCTTAATAATGTTTCTGTTAAGTTTGAATTGTTATTTTCACTTTGTTAACAGTGGAGTGCCTGTAAACTAGCTTGATAGCTAAGTGCACTTCCACTATAAACAAAGCAAAACAAAGCATGGACATAAGACTGGAACCTGGGAATGCTCATTAACACGCCACCTAACCGCTTGACAACACACCGCTAGCTGCTCAGGGACAATATTTTAAACACTATTAATTTGATAATGCTGTCTTATCACTCGGCAACAAAAAAAATTAAACAATGCAAAAGGTCGATTACCAAACTTCACGACAAAGCTAAACATTTTAAAATCACAGCTTAGGCCTTCAGCACTGACACGCTGTCTTGATCTTCAGTGGTGAAGCGGTTCCTACAGAGTAGAAACTCCGGGTTCAAATCGAATCCGCGGATATGATTTTTATTTTCCTTATTTTCTCTGCCACTTCAAGTCCTGGGATACAGTGTCCTAAATTAACGATAATAGTAAATTCAAAGAAAATTAGGAATTAATGATAATCGTTTCTTTAGAGAAGCAACAAGGCCTCTACCTCTGAATGGCGATTATCGACAATTCCAAATTTTCTCTGGATTGACTGTTATCGTCAATTTAGATTACTCTGTCCCAGGACTTGTGGTAGCAGATGAAAAGAAAAAAAGTAAAAGTTGCATTCCGGGACAGGATTTGAACCCGGAAAACCCACTGTGAAGGAGATGCTTTTATCCACTTAACCACCAAAGATCACTGAAGTGGCTGAGAATTGTACTGATTATTTATTAACACTAATTAGTGTATAGAAAATCATTGCTGAATAGTGGTTAAGTCTAGTGCTTGGTTTTAAAATGGTTAGCTTTCTCTTGAGGTTTGGTAACCGCCCTTTTTCTTCTGTTTAAACTTGTTTCTTAGCGGGTGATAATACACGTTTACAGCGGAATTCGGAAGAAAAAAAATTGAAGTTTTGAAAAAATAATGTTCTGGCAGTTAGCAATGTGGCAATCTAGTGGTTAAGTGAAAGGGTTATTAATCGAACATTCCCAGGTTCGAGTCTAGCGAGTTCAGGCAACGGATTTTAAAAATAGATATTCATTTCCCATAATTCCTATCAAGCGCTAAGCGTCCTAAATGGACGATAATAGTCATTTCAGAGGTAGAGGAAGGGTTGAGAGAAGAGATCACGTTGAATGCAACTTACGTGGCTCCAGGATCGAACTCAGACCACACACGGACAAACTCGTCGAGATGATGTGGGCCGAGAATAGACTCGTCTCGTGTTAGGTACTCGAAGTTGTCCATAATGACAGCCACGAAAAGGTTGAGAAGCTATTGCAAAAAAAGAGGAAAGTAAAACAAAGTTGCTCCAAATAATTTACAGGTTGTGGACACCAAGGGCCCACGGGATCTTTATGATCTTTCCTCTACTAAAACGGCTCTTCGTTATTATGAATTGCGTGATTGGCCTATTCGACACGCCTTATTCTACTACAGCACACCCTAAGCTTTGCTTTTGTTACATGATTCAAAGATCTAGAGACACGAGTGTTTCGTACTCAAGCAATAAATTTGGCACGAAACACGCGTATCGTATAAATTTTTATGTTTCACTCCTGCCTGTGATTTCTAAGATGGTGTGCTTCTGAAGACATTTTATCCACTCCAGTTAGGTGAACTTTTTATTGTATTGGACTTGTCCCGTCACGATTAGCATTGGCAATTTGCCGGACGAGGCAAAAATAATGTGTTATTGATCAATGGGCCCTTTGCAGGTTAGTGATCACAAAAATAGTGGTACAAAAATAGGCACGCGTTGCATACGTGTGGTAGTGCAGTAACACAGCGCTTTAGTCCTTAATTGAGATGCGTTTTGTTTTCCAGGTGATTTAAGTTGTCTTTGTGCAATACGTAGCTCCAATAGTACACGATATTGTTTTGGTACCGCATATCATTGTAGTGCCATGGTAGATGTCTTTGGTAAATAGCCCCCTGAGAAGACATGTGGTTACTAGCAAAATACTAAACCCAGAAAGATTGAAGAAAATAAAAGGGAATCGAGAAACAGTGGCTTCGAGGCTGACATGTTGATCATTTTCAAGCTCCCTTACAACTTCTTTTTCACCACAAGTTTAAGGGTACCCTCTGAGCATCTCACAGCTTTCTAAGACAAAAGTTCACTGACGTTAATCCCTCTGTCCGGCGGGGTTAGTATCTGGATCGGTGACCTCAAAAATATACCACTTTGTAACAGAAGTATGGGACCGAAAATTATATTTTAACGCTCAAAAATGCGAACTAAGCAAGGTACAGATTTTATTAGCCTGCTTTATGCAAAACAAATATTGATGCAAAATTATATATATAAATATTGATAAACAGTTTTTACAAAGAGCAGAAGGAAGTTTTCAGGACGGTCGATCGAGAATAAAATATTTTGCCATCAGCAACAAAATTTGCGACATGAAAACAACATTAATTTTGAACCGCGAACGTAAAAAGTTACCATCAGCGAAAAGCATTTTGGGAGATTTTTGCTACGTTCAATTTTTGGCTGCACAAGTAAATCGCAAAATCGAAAGTGACATCGAGTTCAGCGGGCGCCGTGATCAAGTTACGTTGCGTGTTTACTCGCGAAACAAATGATACACTTGTGTCAAAACGATGGCAAGAGACCGGGTTTTTGTTTTAGTTAGTTTGGTTTTTTTTTCGTTCAAGTGTTATAAAGTTTGAGTACCATGTGATCACTTAACCGCAAAGGGCCCATCCAATGATTACGTTGAAGCATACCAGAAATGAACAGAAGAATATAAATGAGATGAAATAGACATAAGTGAAGGGGCTGCCACAGGTTTTCTCTTCCCCTTTATTCTCCTCCACTCCTCTCACTTCTCGGTCACAGTCAGCTCCGGTGTCGCACGCCAGCATAATCAGCTGCCAGTTCTCCCCAGTTGCGGCCCTATAATTAACGAGCGTGACATAATCAGCGTGACTGGATCAATTTTTTGTACTCTTCGCACAAACAAACACAGCTACCAATAGGAAAGAAAGGAAACAAGAGTGACAAAACAACACTGCAAAGTCGACGGGTTAGAAAACAACAATTCTTTTTTAGATCTAAAAATTCTAAATTACAGAGCTTTTTCCCGCAATTAGCGAGGGCTATTCGAGGCGAGCAAAAGTCCCATAAATGATATTCAAAGAACAAACCTAGAAGCAATCTATTTTGCCGTGTGGTTTATAGCCAGAGTGAGACGGAGAGGCGGACTGTAATCAATACTTGGATTAACATACAATGTTATGATTTTGAGATTGTACTCGTATATCAGAAATTCTTATGCAATTGTCCTCGTTTTTTTAGGATTTCATTGAGTTTATTATTTAGTTCGCTTTTAAATTGATTTTTACTTAGTGTTTGATAGAGGGTGGAATGCTGTTCTAAATCAGGGCACCTGGGATAGAGAAGACTCTTTTTATATTTTCAGTTCTAGCTTGCGCAGCATAATAATTCTCGTTAGTAACAGATCTAGTCCGGTAACTATGGACTACAGACAGTTTCTTGAACATATTCTTAATGTTACTAGGAGGAAGATTATTATGAACGTCGTACATTAGAAGGCTCATTTGCTCAAACAGCAAGAATGATATCGGTAACTGTTTTGTTTCTAAGAACAATGGGACAGCATGAGCTCTTGGATTACTGAAGAACATTAGCCTAAGGGCTCTCTTTTGGAGAACTAGTAGCTTATAAAGGTGTGTTTCAGCAGCCCGACCCCAAGCGCAGATACCATAGTTCAGATAGGGTAAAATGAAAGAACGGTATAAGGTGAGAAGTACATGACGGGGAACAAAATGTCTGAGCTTGGCAATAACTAACGGTTGGCTAGTATTTGAGTTGTTGTCTATTGTTCTAATATTGGGATGAAAGGAGCAAAAGGGAAAAGGAAAGAGGGGCTGTAAAAGCGTTGCAAATAAGAAATTTAAACTTTAAAAAATAACGAAAGAAAAACACACAAGAAGAGGATAAAGCCAGTGGCCATTTCCTCAAAAGCTACAACACGTTTTCACAAATCCCTCTGTATCTTCGAAACGACTACCTTTCAAGGCATGAAATTTAAGTTGCCAATTCATTGTTTCTTCATTTAAGAGTGAAGTTTATATAGCTGGGCACCAGTGCTCTTCTAGTTGTAGATAAAGTTAAATTAATCTAACCGTTTGACTCCCAGGAGAGATCCGCATGTAAATTCTCCTCACAATTTCAATGAATTGTCAATCAGACAGGTATTGAGAATGAAGATAACTATCAGCTTAATTAAGAGCTGTGATCTTGGTATAACACCAAATTCTCATGCATGACTACCCAACCAAGAAATCTATGGTACTAGTTAGGAGAATGAACGCTTTGATCTTTGGAATGAAAGGGTTACTGAAATCAATCAAAATTAAAGCCGATCAGATCAAATATTGGGTTTTGACGAGAAGGGAAAACCGAAGTAGCCAGAAAAAAAAAAGGTCGCTGCTGAATAACACCACAGTCACATGCAATAAACTGTGAGTCGGCTTTGATGTGGTAGGAAAACCAGAGTACCTGGAGAAAAACCCTGGAGCCAGGTTGAGATCGTCTGGAACTCCGCCCACATACGTTCGCAGAGGAGGGAAGCGCGGATGGTGACCAAAGGCCCCCCCACATAGGGTATTTCCAAGACGGTCACCCATCCAACAAACCAATAGGACTTAACGTCGTTGAAGAGACAGGTCCCGGCAACGGCGAACTCGATTGCTCTCAACGGGAGCTCATCAAAGGGATCCTCTATCTGGGAGATAGAGGATCCCCACCCTTGATGAGCTTTTGGTCAACAATGCTCCACCCTTTACGATTTAAGATTTCCTGTCGTTCCTATTAAAAACATGTCAAAGACCCAATCATTTAAGAACATGCTTTTCGTAATTTTTTGCAGTGCCTTTTCGGGTCTGAAACGTTTTCGCGACTTAAGACAAACTGGTCTCTCTCCCCTCTGGTTACAAGGTGTGTGACAAGTGCGTGACATATTAGCGTGGTAACATGCGAACCTGAAAAGAACTTGAAAGGCTTGAGGAAATGACTGGAAGTTATTACGAGGCGATATCTGCTCCCAGGGGTCTCCTTTGTGTCCATTGTCTATGGAGATTTGACCAAACATCTGCAAAAGAGACACAAACACATTTTTTATCGCTTTTGTAGTAAAAAAGGAATATCAAGGAATTGCAGGGATTGTAGTAAAGGAGATGGTGTTATTTCAGCATTTATGACCTCTTTACTACAGTTACGAGAATGTCAAACTTCGGCACTATCAAGTCCTAGTAGTATAGGCGAATCTTTGCTGAGGTCATCGTTTGCTGACAGAATGCATCATGCTATTTACAAACTGACTTCAAAAGTCAAGAAACGTGTTTAAGGCGCTGTTACACTGTAACTTGTCTCGCAATGTTTTGGCGACATTGTGGCGGGACAAGTTGCACGAAACATTTCACAGTATAACATACCCTGCAACGGCCAAAATCGTTGCGAGACAAGTTGCACGAAAAGTAGAACTTAATTCTACTTTCGGCAACGGCTCTTGCAACTTGTCTCGCAACGATTTTGGCCGTTGCAGGGTATGTTACACTGTGAAATGTTTCGTGCAACTTGTCCCGCCACAATGTCGCCAAAACATTGCGAGACAAGTTGCACGAAACATTTCACAGTGTAACAGCGCCTTTAGTCAAATTTCCAATTTTAATCCTCTTGGCTTTGACAACGAGCGAATTCTTCAAAAACTGATAAATTATTGGGTGACAAAAGCGCAAATGAGCCCACACATTCTTTGTAAAATTTCGAATTTTCAAAGCGTCATTACTCAGAGATTATCTTGTAAATTGCGCCTAAAGTTTAAGAGATAGCTCATTATGCAATGCACTTTCAATATTCAGTACTGATTTTTTGGCTGATAGATTAGAAAACGATAGGCTTATGCTAACGAGGCAAAAATGTTAACAAAGGTTCCCCAAAAGCAAGACAATGGCCAGCTGAACTTAGTTAAATGGCCTAGCACTCACGAGTCTCTTCTAGTGTAGTGGCAAGGCATCCAAACTGGTAATGATAGCAGTCAATATCGAAAACTTAAATCTCCGGATCTTTTTAAAACTAACTTTTTACCACAATTGCTTGTAATCTCGCAATCTGATTGGGTCATTTGCCGTTGTTGATGAGAGGCTAGACAACGTTGTACGCGTCATGTTCGCGTGATTTTGTCACGCAATGTAACAGCCAATCAGGCACGCCCATTTTGGGAAATAAACCAATCATATTGCGATAAAGTTATAGACAACGCTTGCTCTTTCTTTGAGTCATGATTTTGGTCACTCCGCTACGCCTCGTGAGTCCACAACATTTTGGCCACTGTGGTGACGAATATCGTTGTAGATAAGAGTACAGACAACGCTGAACCACTTTCGATTTGTTAATTTTGCAAAAGGTGCCACGAATGACATACTACTTAAGCCATTTCTTCTTTAAAAACGGAACCTCCAATCCGAAAAGAACATTAAAACCACGAAGTATTCCGTTGAGAAATCACAATCATTTGAATTTGTTCAAACTAAGCGCCTTTATCAGAAGTATGCAAATTTCAGTATCGCTTCTTTTTCGAATTTTCCGAGCACCGCCATCTTGAATAATTGCCCCATTGTTACTATATAAAAAAGCTCTTTTTGCGCTAAGACAACATCACAATCATGCAAAATGGCGGCGCCCGGGAATATGAAAGTGAAAAAAAGGCGATTCTGATACGAACAAATTTGATTGTAAACGTGATTTTCTTCGGTTTATAACTATGCCTAAGAACGAGTGAGAGTGGCCATTAACGCAGAATGATAGCGAGCAAAGGTAGCAAATGTTTGCCCCCAAAATGAGCAAATGAGATGCATGGATCTTTCCCTTGACTCTTTGGCCAGTAAAAAAGACCGTCGAAAAGCTCATTTGATTATGAAGCTTATCGGCAAGGTCTTGATTTTTTTTGTTGCACAGTATCACATTCTGTCTTTTCATAACAATTACCTGCATCCCAATGACAGCGTAGATGAAGAACAGAAGACCAATCAGCATACCAACGTACGGCAGCGCCTAAAACATAATGCAGTTGAAGATGTATCAAGCGACAAGCCCAGCCATATCTGTTGGCACAATCAAGTCAGACAATTGTTTGACACAGCCTCGCTTCCAGTCGTCCTCACGTGAATCAAACGTGACGTTACGGGTCGAGCGGATATGGCCCCAAGTCTCGCCCTTCTTGCGATTAAGCGCTGAAAGGCCTGGGAACGAGGCTGTGTTTGACACAGAACAGTTTTCGAATGACTGTCGAAAAGTAATTACGTGATTGCAATTACTAGGCTTAGTGATTAGTTTGAAAATCTAGCACCAGTTTTATCAACCAATGAAAGGGAAAACCAAAACCAATCGCGAATTGCACGCGCGATTTTTCCCGCGCTTTGAGCAAGTTACGTGGAATCGCTGCGATTTCGGATTGGTTCATTGTGCTGTTTGCACCTGCTGTGATTGGTCGAGGTAATTATTTTGGTAATTGTTTTTCGACACTCAATTGAAAACCCCTCTAAGGCCAAAACCCAAAGTAATAACTGAAATCAAACACGCCAGAACAAGGCAATCAAATCAGCCCATAAAAAGCAAGCAGAACTAGGCGTAAATAATTTTATCTGCTTATAATCGCGGGAAAACACGTAAATAAATAAATAAATGATATCCGGCTTGCAAAACGCCCTTTCTTGCAGTCAGAGACTGGCTTGGTAAGGGCGTAGGTCGACGAGGTCGGACTGAAGGAGTTGTGCTGTCAGCTGGGCGCTCGCTCGGCCCCAAAACACGACCCATGCAAGACCCTCAGGGCACAGCACCACAGCCAAATGGAATAAGCTGGGAGTCGATTTTTGCTGAGGAAGGAAAATCGGAGTACCCGGAGAAAAACCCTGGGAGTAAGATTGAGATTGACAAATCTCAGCCCAGGTAAGAGCGCAAGATTACATCCCGGATTCGTAGCGGTGGGAGGCACGGGCGTCACCACGACACCATCCTTACTCCCCAGCTCTTAAACTCTTGAGGCAAATAACAGTGCCGCATCAGCTCGGGAAAGACATCTTGAGAAGTTCCGAAGACATGGGCTGTAGTTTTGGGCCGGTTTATGCGTCTCTTCTTACTCTCATAAGCCGAATCATTTGAATGCATTTTTATGAAAAGATAAAATGGCCAAAAACAAATCAGTGCTCTCGAGTCCTTTTCTGTGTGTGGGATACAGTTGCAAACATTACCTTGAAAGACTGAAGAAAAGTCCACAGCAAGATCCGTATTGTGTAACCTTGCCTCAACAGCTTGATCAACCTGGCTGCTCTGAAGAGACGGAAGAGGCTGGGATCGAAGGGCATTTGCTTACCATTACTTGAATCCTTTAAAAGTAAGAAACAAAACGCGCATAGAGCATAAACATTATCTCACATTTTGAAAATTAGTTCAATTCAAGTCGGTGGAAGGCCCAAACATCAAAAACAGTAAGGGCAATGAAAAAAAAAAAAAGAAGAACAATTCAGATGATAAACATCTTAAAGTATCCCTTCAGCTTTATCCCTTGAGAACACGAACACTTGATTTAAGCCTAGAATAAAACCAACCCAAGGTTTTTAAAACTTAGGGTTGAAAAGTAAGTGAGCGTTGAGGCTTGCGTTATCAGGGCTTTAACATCAAAATTGGGCGTGCATCTTATTTCGCAAAAGCATTAAAAGCAAGGCGAACACACCATTACACCAAATCCAGTGTGGCCATCACCTTTATGAGGTTTCTCAATATCGCTTGCATTTAATTACGTGAACTTCTGAACACATCATGCAATGATAAGTAAGGAAAGTGAATATCGTTCACCGCATAAAGAGAGTGATCCGCGTTCAATTGTCTGTCTTTTTTTAAACTTTTTGTTTAACATCATGCTTAAATTCAAGTGTAGAGGGTTGCAGTAGATGACATTTGATGCTCACACTGCACACCGAGAATGCAATCTCTTACCAAGCTCATCTGGAGGCCGAAATCCAGTAAACTTCCCAACACAATGACAAAGTCAAATACGTTCCAACCATCTCTGAAATAATTCTTGACAGAGGAAAACAAAGAAAATCAAATGATTATATATGAAAATTACGTCAAGGCCATCGACAAGATTCAGGTTTTATCTAAAAGTTGGTCAAACTTTCAATCATTAGTCAGTCCCAAGAGCAATTTTTCTTTCAAACACGAAAGAAAAGCACTTTATGATTTCAACTCAGGAAAAACCTTCGGTTTCACATCATATGGCTCCGTCGTGAGACTGACGACTACGAGTTCCACGAAACTTAAACGGATCAAACAACTGTAATTTCGAAGGGAAAATGAAAACAATTGTTGGGGTGTTGATTTTTAATAGCCCTTTGAAAATAGTTTGAGGTCAGTTGGACTTAACAGACTAAATTACCTTCAGTCTGATTTTACTAATTCGACTACGAAATCATTATTTAGGCAAGTCGTTGCTTCTATTAAATTACGCACTTTTACCAACGATCAGTCGTGAGAGGCAAATTTAAATTCAAGATTTGTTGTAACTGCTTACCAGTCTGAAGGCAAAAAGCTTTAGGATAGCTTCTCCCGTAAACATGAATGTAAAGATCATGTTGAAAATGTCGAGAATTTCACGATACAACTCCGGCTCATTGTGAAACTGCAATGAAATGTAGGTTGGGTTACAAAAGCTTAATTATAAGCCACCGCGCAACCCGGAAGTTTTCATGATTAATTTAGAATGCTTTGTTTTTCTGCTTTGCGGGGGATGGGAGAAGGGGGGGGGGGGGGGGGAAGGGAAAGGGGAGGAGGGGCGGGTGGCACGGCATACTGCTTGCCAGTATTTATGTGCTAAGCTTTGCGAAAGGGACCCGTGGTTAATAGTCCTAGATATCATTATTACAAAGGCAGCACTTTCCTCTCAAAATTATAAGCCCTGAGGATTAGTCCAGTCGAAGAATAAACTCCCAAGACCTCTGCAAAGAATTTCAGCACCCAAAATGACAAGGAGTACATATAATTTTCACCAACGAAAGAAAATCCCCAAACGAACAAAAGATTGAACTTGAACGGAAGGTCAATTAGTCAGCTCAATCGGAAGAGTATCGGTATCAAAGGGAAAGAAAAGATAATGACATTTGGAAAAGGCTGGAATATCTAATCTTTTCTGGTGGAGACGATAAGCGGTTCTATCACACAGCTTTTGTTCACTGCCTCAAGAGATCTTAATAGATTAATTTCAATATATTAAAAATCAGTCTTCGACAAAAGACCACTTCGAGACTCCGAGGACAAAACTCATACAAATCTTTATTTTATTCCCCAGAGCCTCAAAATCATGTTTATTGTTTTAAGCTGAATTTTAATGTATAGAAAGTGGTCTAATACCCACTCACTGCTCGCAAAGAGAAGTGGACGAAGTCAACGGCTTAGTAAAACTCCGGACTACTGTAGAGTATTGAAAAGAGTATTTGAGTATATCAAAGAGAAAGCGGTTTAGAACTAAGGGTCGAATGTAATTATGAAATACAAGATTGCCAAACACAGTGGCCAGCTTCGGCAATTTCGCGCCGTCGCACTAATTGCACCCGCGCATTTACCCGCGTTTTGAGCACTTTGAATTCTGATTGGTTGTAGTTTTTCGCTGTCATCAAACTCATTAAAAATGACTTGAATTCTTCCTCACTATCAATGCCATAACTTACCTTCATGGTCAGAATGAGTGTATTGAGCGCAATCAGCAACATAATGAAGTATTCAAAAGGTCTCGAATCAACAATTCTCCATACACGGTATTGCCACGTGTTCGGGTCTTCAGGCATAAATCGTTCCGAAGGTTTCGCCACGATGGCAAAATGCAGACAATCCCTCTGACGAAAATGAAAGATCACATGATCAATGTAGGATTACCTCGAGGCAACATCACGAAGGGTTCGCTGTAATTGGCCGATTTGACTGGAAACGGGGTTAGTGTGTGAAAAAAACTAGGTGCTGCGTCGGCGATGTGGGCGGCGGTGAAGCAGGAAACTTAATTTAATCTAATTTAAACCCCGCTCGCCCATTGGTTCGTTTGCAATTATAAAATTGCTGACGCAGTGTTTTCGCGTAAGAAAAAACAACTTTTGGATTTTTCGGTGAAGTGAAGGAGATGAATCTTTGTCTTGATTATTTGAAGGGTTTAACGGTTTCAAATATTTTTTCTCGGGATTATCGCCCCAACAGTCAGGCTTTTCTGAAACCTGACAGTCAGGGTCGAGTGAATCAGGGATTATAGGTTGACTGGTTGTGAAGCGTTTTTATATCGCATAATAGAGCAATGCAATATAACACAAAAAACAAGAATAAACCAATGGAGTGAGAACGTATATTGCTGCCGTGGAAATAGTGTCGATTTGAAAGAGAAGTTCTAGTTTTGGCTTTCAAAATCCTACTGTTCATAATGGAACTACGTAAAATAGAGCTTCAATTTCTACCAGTATCACATATTCTCGGGCTTGTTTAGGTTGAAAGTCCGAAGTACGGAATAAAATGACCTACGTATTGATTTATGCATAGGATCCTTGTTTGAATGACCCTAAACTTGCGTGACAATGAGTCATTCTTTTCGTCACGCAAATCGTCTCACCTGATTTCTGTCAAGTTCACAATCTCCTTGCTCCTTCTCGCCTTGTTCTTGGAACGTGAGGATAATAAGAGCGACGAAAATGTTGATGAAGAAGAATGAGAAAACTACGACGAAGAAAATGTAGAAGAGAGCGATCTGGATGTTGTTATCGACGATGGGTCCCCTGTCGATATCGGTGGTGTCAATGGAAGCCTGCATTAGACTGAAATGGAAATTAAAAAAAAAAAAAAAAAAAGAACGACTTGAAGGTCACTCCCGGTAAAGAGCATTTTAAGAGTCCTGAAATTTTCTTGCGATTAAAGTATTATTGATAAAAAAGGAGGTTCTGAGTGAAAACTAATTTGCTTCTAAGGGACAGGAAAATTGTAATAAATCTAAGACACCTCGACCAAATTATTTCACATGAATAACAAAATTGAAGAGCAAGCCATGCATGTTTAGACCCTAGAATCATAAAGTACGCCAGCTTCGTCAGACACCAAGCTGCTTCTAGAAAAAAACTCTTCTGGCCCTTGTTTGTCGTTTTGTTCTTGTTACAACATGTAATGCATTTGAAAATGTAAGAGGGACCAGAAATGCCCTAAGCTGTGATCACTCCCCTAACAGTTTGAAGTGCCTTTGTTACAAACTAAATAAAATAAATTTAAACAGAAAAGAAGACTCACGCTGGCCAGCCTTCTCCTGTAGATGATGTAAATAACGCCAACATTGCTCTAAATACGTTGTCAAAATCGTAATCCTGTCCATCCCATGAACGGTTCTTCACCTGCAATATATCGACATTCAGCGCTTAAAAAAAAAGCCTGGATTTATGCTTCTTGGTAACTGCATCTGCTCTAGTTACTACCCTACTGAAGCCTGGTCCTCACTAGCGAAGCAAGCATAAGCATCAGAAAGAGACACGAGGTAGCTACACACATACAAGGTAGCTACTAAAATTGCGGATAGGGTTACCTTATACTTGAAGTAATGAAGAGGCTTTTTAAAGCCTCTTCATCACTGGCGACATTAAAACTTCAAAGATGGCACTAACTTCAAATCAAAACGATCCCGCGCGGTTCAAATGCTCTATACAACATCTTTTGCCGACGCCCGATATTGCTTACCCTTAATGTAGCATTGTTTGATAAAGCTACGACAGTACGAAAACAATGTAACAAAAAATCGTAAAAAAAAGCGTCAGTAAATACGGAAATACTTGACGTTTTCGATCCCGTTGTGATGACAACGACAACGACGATGACCGATACGACAATATCAAAGAAAGGAACTTTATTTCAGCGTTTAGTCCAACAACGCTGGAGCACTAATTGGGGAGTAAACTGAAATCAACAAATTAACGCAAATCAAATCAACTGTTGGTTTGAGGAGAGGGGACAACCGGAGCAGGGTAGAGAACCAACAATTTCAATCCACATATCACGCAGAGTCTGGGAATCGAACCCGCGCCACAATGATGGGAGGCCAGTGCTCTCATTCCGGTGCCATCCCTGCAGCCATAAATCCAGTTATTGAGGCTCAGACCATATGCCCTATGCCTAGAAAGTCGATACACATCCGTAGTTTAAATACATGGCTCCAATATAATTATAGCCTCTACTACACTGTTACCTCCAGCGGGATATAGTAACTTCTTTAACTATTTCATTAACACTGCAATTATCTTTCGCCTAGAAAGTTCTTACAGACTTCTTGGAAAAAAGAAATTACTCACTGTTACTTCGGACATGTCATCATTGTAAACAAAGTACTGCCCTCTGTACGAAAAAAAGTTGATGCCAATATTTGTAAATCGTTCAACATGGGAATACATGATCTTCACATAAGAACTGCAGTGTTGCGCTGGGAAAGCTCGCAAATCTGGTAACACTAAGCATTGCATTATTTAGTATTATAAAGGTAATTTCTTTTGTTAATTTTTTGTTTGTTTGTAAGTTTGATAGGGTTGCAATCTAAAAACAACAGAGGCATAAGTTAAGGCAAATTGGCGATGGCAAGACGACTCACGATGACAAGTTGATTGGTGGTGAGAATATTGATTTGCCACCAAAACCTGACACATTTCGGTAAGGAAACTTAAAATCTTGTATCACCTTGCAAGGAAGTCTGTGCGGGAAAATCTTAACTGAGGTCGCTACAACAGGTTGCAAAATTAACGGAGACACTTCAGCTTCTTGGGGCGTTCTTAATTTACCTATTATCTCACACACTGCAGCCCCAGTCCCCCTCCCCTCCTTGATCAATACTGCTAGCAATACAAAATAATGCCGAAAACTTCAACAGGCAACATTGAAAGGGGGGAGGGAGGGGGAAGAGGAAAAGTCTGGAGTTCAAGATACGGCGGGTATTGAAAGCTTGAAAAGGTGTTTTTTAACGGGAGAGTCTCCCCAATTTTGCAAACTGTTGCAGTACCCACCGAACGCCTAGCTTGTGTAAAAGCATGTTTATTATTTGGCCAAACAAGAAATCAAAAGGGCGAAAAAAAAGTCGCTGGAAGCCGCTTAATGTACACGGTACAAAATTTGGGCAACATTAAAGAAGGTCGAGCTCTCTTGTAGGTATGCTTTCTGTTAGTCTAGACTCACAAAATTTTGGATTTCCGCTGTGGCAAAAAAGTTTCGACTTCATCTTTGCTAGTTGCAACCTCGACTGGGTTTAAATTTGCCAAAGTTTGCTCAGTCTTGACCATCTTCCTCGTTACGATCTGCTCGATCTTCGTTTAGTATTATTAGAGGGAACAAACTAATTTTTTTCGCATATATTGTTTTTGTTAGTTTGTAAGTTTTGTCACTGAGATGGGGAAACCTAGACCGCAGTCAATATCGATTTTAGACTAGTTTTTTCTAGTCCGTTGGAAGCACGGCCATCTAACAAAAAGAGATTCAGATTCGGGTTTAAGACTAATTGCAAACGGCGGCTTTCATTTTGTGATAAAACCATAAAAAAACTTTTGTTCTAAATTTTGTCTCTTCTTTGAACACCTGCCCAATGGCTCTACCTCACAGGCAAGAAATGAGTTGGAATTAAGCAAATTTCAATGATGTTGGGGAAACCGCGAATCAACCTCACGATTGCCTAACGTTTACCTATCTCTAGGGACTAGAGATAGTATCAAACTGATATCAGTTAATAAAAGGACTGAAGAAATCCCGTCACGAAAAAAAGAAAAGATAGACTTGAGTGACTAATTTTCAGGGCACTTACTTGCATTCCTCTTCTGTCATTTTGGAACTGTCATCGCATTTGAAAAACTTGCCCTGCAAGAGATAAAACAAATTCAAGTTATTATTTTTTTAAACGTTCCGTGACGGTTGCATACCCTGTACGAACGATAAAAGTAACAACGAGAAAAAAAAATCCTGGTCAAAGAAGGGTGGATCGATATTAGACCCCACGAAGCATCGAACTTGGAGCCTCTAAATCCGATGGCCGCACACTAACCAAGTTGAGCTTCCTCCTGGAAAAAACTGTTGAACACCAACTTCATTGGCTGATCTGCTTACCTGAAACAGTTGTACCCCAATCACAGAGAAGATAAACAAGAACAGTATTGTAATGATGAGGATGTTGAGCACATTTTTCAGCGAGTACACCATGCACTGGAACACAGCCTAAGGAATTTAGAAATCTGTGTTAGTGCAAAAAGCACAAGCGACAAACGTGGTCAATAGCTTATGTTGTTGATGATAATTTCCGAGTCAATACCCACTTGGTCCAGTTTGCTAGTTTTGCAGTTCATTTGAGATCAGATAAATTTGTCCATTTGTTCCCAAAAAGGACGGGAACTACCCAGGAATCAATAGGAAGTAACCATTTGCAAAGGTTACAGTGTATCGTATTTAATCGAACAAGCGCCGTGGCGCTTTGTCAATTTTTCGCGCCTTGAATGCGGCGGTTATTTGAGGGCTGCGCTTGTTCGGGGAAGGAGGGGTGGGGTGGGGGGGGGGGGGGAGTGAGCCTTTCAGGTCTTAGTAAATATTCTTTTGATTAAAGACACGAAACTAGTCAGGCTCAGGGAAATACATAAAAAGAAAACTTGAGGGGAGTGTACCACTCAACGATGTTGTTTTTACAAGAAAAGGTACCAAGGAACAAAATTGGGAAAAACGGTGTTGCTACAATACTCAATTTCACCTTTGTATACTCGCGGTTTCCACAAAAATTGAGATTTTGACATGATTTCACGATGCAGATTTGCAAACAACGGGAGAGCAATGTGTCTACACGCTCGCATAGTGCAATGTTTTACTTATTTAATGCAATGTTTAGCGGCTTCAGGTCAAAATCAGCGCCATGAATCTTTAGAGCCCTCATGTCCACGCGACACAAACTGGACTTGAAATTTCAAATCATTCTTGTCCTCAATCTCACAGTCGCTACAAAATTTAACAGTCCCTCTTATTGAGACGTATGCCTGCCAAAGCGCGAAAAGAGCCATTTGACTCAATAACGTACTCCAGGAGCCCTGCTTACATCTTGAAAAAACCATAGCTTGCTGTACGATACGCACCTTCAATTTCTTAGCCTTGTTAATAGCTTTGAGAGGACGAAGAACCCTCAGAACACGCAAAACCTTTACTATCTTTTTGGAGGCTGCATCTATGTCTTTGTCCGGTTGGCTGTGAAACGATAAACAGAAAATTCATAAAGAGTCCCATTCATCAAGGTGTTTGGATGTTTGAATGTTAGGAGGGAGGGAGGGAGGGAGGGTCAGGGCAGAAGAATAGGGGAAATCAACATCAATGTTACCCTTTGATAGCCACCCTGAGCCAGATTAGTCATATTGGGCCGTTTCACAGCCAGCAACTTCACACAAAATCGACGAAATTCATACTCATAGCAGAGTTCCAAAAGTGATCTTAAATCAGTACATTCAAATCGATGAAAACTTAAACCACTCGATGTTTCATCATCTACAAAATGGCGGCCAAATGTCAGACTTGCTTTTCTGACGAATAATGCATGCAGTCAAAAGCTAAGCTCGCCCTCATCCCTTAGCTGTTGAACCTGCACGCAACTGTCCGAAGGCTGCCCAGCGTTCGTAGCGCACCGCGCCCGCGCAAAGCGTAATTAGCAAGAAAGTCCATTTATAATTAACCGCGAATTAGTTGGTAGTGGGCCCCTTCTACTCACTACGATCACGAAAAGCTTTGGAGTAGTAACTAGTTAAAACGCTCTCATAAGAAAAATTAAATTTGAAAAATCGTATAGATTAAAAAAACCGAAAAGTTTAGTTACTTAAAAGCAATTTCGTTGTATTTACATATTTCAATTATATTAGCAAAACAATCAGCCACGGTATCTTTAGATGCGATCAATTTCGATAAAAACCAAGAGAAGATCTTCAGACTGCTGGACTTCAGATTTTAAATTGATAAGACTAATGGTGCAACACATAGACGAATTTCCTGGTTTCTTTTTTTTCCCCTACATTCCGAGATGATTATCAAGACCCTCTGCTGTCGTAAAAAATCTCCATTATTCTTTCTAGCAAAATTTCCATTCTAGTGTTTTATTTTCGTCTTGTAAATGACAACTCTAGCATAATTATCATCACCACTCTTTATCCTCGGATTTTCGAGTAGCTTGGTGTAGCTAATATCTCTGAGCATGTACCCTCTCAGCCATGATATACTATAGAACTCCGAGAACTCCGGAGTTCTCCGGGGTTCTCGGGGAACTCCGAACTCCGGAGTTCTCGTTCGCGGAGTACGAGAACTCCGCGCCCTACTCTTTGCAAATAGTGTGTGTGGGTTCTTTTCCAGGGCCTACGGTTTATCGTCCTTATCCGAGAAGACCAGAGAATCTAACCATTTGCAGATGTCACTACAAAGGCAGCACTTTCTCCTCAGTTATTTAAATAATAATAATAATAATTGTCGCGGCTAATCGCCGTCGCAAGTACAGCAACGACGCAGCTCAACAAGGTCGAACCGAAAGCATACTAAGGCGCCTCTGGCTGCCGCTATACGGTCCATGTATGACCTTGGAGCACAGCATATAGCCAGCTGGAATCAGCTGTATGTTGATTTTTTGCTGAGGGGGGAAAACCGGAGAACCCGGAGAAAAACTCTCGAAGCAGAGAAGAGAACCAAAACAAACTCAACCCACTTATGGCGTCGGGTCCGGGAATCGAACCTGGGCCACATTGGTGGGAGGCGAGTGCTCTCACCACTGCGTCATCCCTGCTCCCCTGAGACCTAAAGACCCTGAGTGTTGATCCTGCAGATCACGCGACCTCCCGCAAAGCAGCCCGATGCTCAACCAACTGGCGGTTATTGTTTGCACAAACATTCGGGGTTTTAATAAAGGTAAAGGTTCTTATTTTTACGAGGGTAGCACGTGACGGTCAACTAGAGTTACTGATAACCTTGTGGCCCTCGATGCGCACCTTTTACCCCCCTCCCCCTCCCCGATCTTCCTCCGTCAATGCTCCGTTTTACGGGTATTCAAAGCTACAGCAACATAGATCAGAGGAAAGTCGAAACAGACGTCGATGGAATGAGACGGGGATCGAACTGGCGACCTCCAGCTCAGAAAGCTGCGCACTAACCGACTGAGCTACTCATGTTCATTTGGGAATACAATGAAAACAACGTGAAACAAGAGGTCCTACCTCATGACAAGGGAGGCAATAGCACAACACACGACCAAGCAATCAATACAATTCCACGCGTCTCTGAAGTATGAACCAGGGTGGAGGATAGCACCATAGTCAATAAGCTAAAACAACGTTTCAAAAGAATGAACTATGACTAGTTGCTCAAATTACGCATGGTTAGCACAAGCCATTGGTTAAATCAAACTAAAACCTACCTACAGGTGGTCACGACATTTTTACAGTGCGAATGTTTAGTAATTTTTGGGCCACATACATCCAGATCATTATATCCAAGCTAATGGAACCCTCTCTGTAGAAAAATCTCGGTGTCCCTTTTCCTTTGTCCTCCCCTTAACACATCACATACCGGTAATTTATTGTGTCAAAGAATACTGGCAATAAATCTCACAGGAAGTGTTTTACACAACAGTGACTTAAGGCAATACTCAGTCCATTTAAACACTAAACCTATAGCAGCTGCAAATAGCAATTTGACATTTTAAATTCTAAAGGAAACGTTGTAAAAATTATGGTCTTTTAAACAGAGTGCACATCTCATCTCCTGATTTTTCATCTGGTATTTCAGTTGCCTCCACCAATCACAAACAAACCCTTGAATCATTTTCACGGAATGTAAGTTTGCTGCGAAAATTCAAAGAAAAGTAACATAAATAATGTACAGCTGCACTTAGATTTGAAACATTTACCTTGACAATGACCTCCAGGGCAAATATGGTGGTGAATACATAATCAAAGTATTGCAGCACCTGTATGATAAAATCCATAATTATGTTGGCAGCACATAGTACAGAGTCAATGAGACAACTGATGAGTCACCACTTGGATTCAAAGATTCTAGCCTGGGGCCAATAGGCCAGTTTCGTATTCTAACAGTTGGACTGGATCTAGCATGAAATGGAGGCTAATGCGGGCAAATTAATTTGCATTTGAAAAGATTTGCCCGCATTAGCTTCCATTCCATGCTAGATCCAGTCCAGCCGTGAGAATTCGAAAATGGTCTATTGCTTTTTTACCACCTTCCTTTTCGCTCCATAACCCCAACTGTAGAGCTTGGTCCATGAGTACAATAATACTAACAGTAAAGTACTAAAACCCTCGAAGAAAACAAAGCATGATGTTGAAAGTTCGTTGTGGAGCACTTTAGGGGAAGGCTACCTCTCCATAAATGTGTCTTTTTCTTTACTTATCCAAGGGTATGGGTGAATTCAAAGGTGGATTTTTCCTGTGCAATTTGGAAGGTTCGGTATGACAAATGTGTCCACAAAATAAGAGGCAAGCCAATTTTGCTGAGCAGTACCAAAAGTGGGCAGCTTCTGCAGGTACCGGAG
>OX421448.1:25458345-25463345 GCA_949126865.1 Montipora capitata | reverse complement strand
ATGATGGATAATGATCTTAAGAATTTAAGTTAAACTTGACATCAATTCTGTAGTGTTTCACAAAATTATAAGTTAGAATCATCATTATTGTTTAATTCACTGTTCTTCAATACTGTGTAACAGGCGGCCTTGAAAACACTGAACAACTGCAGTTAGTCCAGACTTTTGCAGTCTTTTCCATATTATTACCAATGAGAGTAAGTCCAATCATATTCCAGCTGCTCTTAAATCTCTGAACTGGCTGCCTGTAAATGACCAGGTATACATGTACATGTTTTTTGAACATTAAATTCTGATTGAATGCAAGGTTTTGCCCTCAAGTATCTCAGCACTTTGTTCATGAAATGAAAATTAATGATTGATATAACAAAGGTAAATTGAGTTCAATAAGTAAAGATGTCAGTGATTTTATGAGTCTCTGCCTCTTCCACATCACCTACAGTAGGTAATTTTTGTCACTTTCTCCACTGAATTAATTAAACAGATGACCTGAACAATGTCAGCCGGAAAAAAAAAAAAAATGCAATTTACATGTAGGGGTAAGGCAATGTTTTCACAATTTTATTTTATTATTTTTATTACTATTATAATTTTATTTTAAGAAAACAATGAAACCTTTGACTTTATTAAACATATTTTGACAGAAACCTCTGACATCCTCAGTTAGTCAGAATACACAGCTGAATTTATGATAAATAGAAAATGCTAATGTAAAAAATAGTAACAACAGAAATTATGAAGTATAGCGTGAAAATGTGGGAATTAAAAAGATAGTTTAAGATTGACATGGTGTAATTGTTGATTCAAAGAGCATTGTTCCCTCTTTAATCTTAAGTTGAAAACTGGTGGAGGCATGATCTAAAACACGAAAACAATCTGCTGAACAAGAGGCATGACAATGTTCAGAATTCTGCAGATGTTTGAAAATGTGAGAAGCCCTATCACTGGTTAAATGCTCCTTCACATGCGTAGAAAAATGCCAGACCATTTTGCCAACGTAACAGGCCTTAAAGCCTGCACACGTACGTCGGCAAACCGATCTGGCATTTTCCCACATGTGCTAAGGAGCATTTAACCAGTGATAAGGCCTCTCACATTTTTCACATTTAGCATTTTCTATTTATTATAAATTCAGCTTCCATCGCTTTGTATTCTGACTAACTGAGTATGGCAGAAGTTTCTGTCGAAACATGTTTTATAAACTCAAAGATTTCATCATTTTCTTAAAATTCTTTACTTGTCTGCTGCTATCAAGACCAATTAGAAAATTAAAATTTGTTCTAATCCTAGATCCCCTTCTGGTTATTTAAAGGACTAATACTGGTACTGGTACTGGACTGATAGACTAAATTGAATAGTGGGCCAAAATGCGAGCAAATTCTAATGTTTTCCACAACTAATCATGAGAACTCCCGACTGATCAAAAATGTTTTCTTTTTTCATATAATTTATATACTTAACTGTCATGTTCCTGTCATGACACATTATTTACATTCAAGAGAAAAATAAAATGAAAAGGTTAGGTCATGGGGACTTGAAAAAGAATATTTTTACCTTGTGAATTTGAAAAGCCTCAACAGTCTTAAAGCTCGTAGAACAGATATCCCCAAGCTAATATGCTGTGTCTTTGATATAATTAGCTCAATAATGCCACAGCAAACCACCTATCAGGAATAAGAAATTTTGTTAATGACTACAGTATACATTGTAGTGATATTATCATTATGAATTCAAGATATTGCAAGGGCTGAACATAAAGTTCCCTACAAGGAGTGAATAGGAAGTTGTGTGAAGATGAAACAGTGACCCCTTCTTTCTGGATGTTCTAATAGAGCTTATAAGGTACATGTACATTTGAGCAAGAGACAAAATATATGAGATTTTCTCCTTAACTTACCAAAACCTGACCACATCTAGCAAAACAATCTGACAGAGACTTGTAAATACAATATGGTAAGCACAGGGGCTTTACTTTAGGATGCCACCCCGCATACTTAAGTTCCTTATCCTTAATACAACTGCAACTCCTCCCTTGCTCTAAACATTTGGGTTTCTTTCTCTAACGAAATCTCCCATAACCAGGCAAAGGTACATCATTAGCAAATCGCAAATGCAGAGGAAACGTTTACTCCCAAGTATTGAAGGCTTAGAATTTCAGGTTAAACTTAAATATCAAACAGAAAAATTCATCTTCTCCAAGAGTGATAACTTGCCAAAATTTTATAAGAAATGTATGAATTTTCAGATTTAATGGTTGGTTTAATTTTGTACTGTGAATACATGTAAGTGATGTAAAATAGAACTAGTTTTAGTTGATTTTAGAAGATTTATATACCGTCACGTTTTATAATTATAATATTTGTAAACATCTGTATAATCTTATATGTAAATGCCTTCAAATATTGTGCGACTGATAGGCTACAAATTTTATTGTTTTTGATGATAATATTTCTTACATGTACTGCACACCGCGTTGAAACTAGCCATGTAATGTAATGTAAGTTTGTATGTTTGTCTTTCTTTCTTTGTAAAGTAAAAACATCACAAATGCATGCCACATACATGTACACTTAAACCATCAAGGGGTTTGATGCCAAAAGAGAAGGTGGGGAGGTCCAGTGGTTGCTCATAGTTATGAAACCTTAAAACCATCAAAAGCGAGAACAATGTTGTTGCAATCGATGTTGAATTGACCGTGACCCTGCACAATCTTTTGCTTTTGCTTCACACATGTTTGCAAATTAGTTACGCATAATATAATTGAAGGATTTGATTGGTTATCTTCTCGAAAAAAGGTGTGGTTTGTGCAGCCCGGGCAAGGCCAAAAATACGGACAAAAACATTAAACAAAGGAACTTGTCGAGTTTCATAACCATCTCCATGCATTAACTATGAGTTGCCCCTTTGGCTCCTAGGAGGGACACTTCAAGATTTTACTCTGTCTAACATCAAACAATTTCCCTCAGGAATGGGGAACCCTTAGGGAAAAAGGGTAGCAACAACTACTGCAAAACCAATCCCCTTTGCCTCCTGGCCCCAGTTGTTAAAAGGGTGGATAGCGCTATGATTCACTGGATAAATTGCTATCCATTATTTCTCAGTTTTGCTAGTGTTTATATGCTGGATAGTGATTCACCCAGTGGATAGCATTATCCACCTTTTGAGAAACCTGAGACTTGGGCCCAGTTGTTCAAAGGCCGAATAATTTAATCTTGGATTAGCGTAGACTTTTGTTTCATGTTTTCAACTTTTTGGTGAAAGTTCCTTTTGCTTATTTTTGTTTTTCAAGATTGACTTCTTCTAATGTAAAGTTTTGCCGAATATCAGCGTTGAACAGCATTTGGGAATAGAGAAATAAACTCCTTGGTTAATTTTTAATCTGGGATTAGCATTAATTGGCTTTTGAACAACCAGGCCCAGGACAGGAACAGATCGCTTTCACTCTGTCTAATCCTAGAAGATTTTTCTCGTCACTGGGAAAATCCTCAGGGGTGAAACAGAACTCTAAAAGAGAATGTTGCATGGAAGGTTAAGTGGTTTGAACTCTGGTTTTGCAAACAGAGGCCCCATGTTCAAATCCTGTTGTGACGGCTGGCTGCACATGAAACGTTTGATACATTAATTTTGAGCTTGGCAACATTGTTCACAGGACATGAACAAAAGTTTATTTTTGAACTCAGCACAGTACTCTCAACCCCTTTGGAATGAGTTCTTTTCATTTAACTAATTTATTTGAGTGCCTTTGCCACCATGACTCCACTAATGGCGTCACTTTCCCACTTTCTTACCTGTATAAACCTCAAAACAACCCACAACTCCTCAATTAGCTCTGATGAATGGCAAACACTATAAACATCTGGCCCCAGTTGTTCAAAAGACGGATATCGCTATCCACCAGATAAATCACTATCCATTGGATAGCGCAATTGGTTTTGCTATTACTTATCCACTGGATTTATCCGACAGATAGCGCTATCCATCGTTTGAACTACTGGGGCCTGTTTGGTGATTTTATCTTTTCAGAGATGGCAATTTGACCTTTTTCAAGTCCTTTGATAAAACTATATTTTGGGGTTTTACACTTCCACCATGCATCACCACAGTTCCTTTTAGAAACACTATCCCCTCCAATGAATAAACAAGTTTTATGCCTTATGAGCCTTGCTATATACAAGAAAATCTTAATAATGTCAAAAAGAAGGTTACTGGTTTTCAAAGGTCTTGAAATTCAACACTGCCATGCTAATTGCCTGCAGCCAGGTATGGTTTTAATAAAAATCACAGCTCTATCTGAAATCACCGTACATACATGTAACTGTTTCTTTTTAACTTCTAGATGTATTCAGGTGTAGCATGCCTATGAACTGTCTGTTTCTATTGGTATTTGTGACTGTTTCCACAATAATTATCTTCATGGTTTCGTGCTTTTCAGTAAGTTTGTCATTAGGTCGCAATAGTAGCAAGTATGATAAATACTGTAAGAAACAGACAACTTTTTTAAAAGACATGTTTCGGCATGCTTATGCCATCATCAGTTTAATGAGTTCCTAAGTGTGAACAGTTATAAAGTCTACAGGTAGATGAAAAAATTATTACAACATGACGTAATACAAAAGCGGGTACTATTCACAGCGTGACACCAAACATCAAGGTGTAAACTAAAATGTGAGAAAAGTGTTGTAATGCTGCAATTGTTTGTTAAGTTCCGGTTTGATCTTATTTATATAAAAAGCTTCTTTGAGTTTTAAATCAATTGAGTTGCTGGCAGAATCCAGAATACTAAAGCACGAAGGGGAGTATTATTTTGTTCTTACATAAAGGAGATGTGTTAAAATGCTTAAAAATATGCGAGTTTTTATCGCTTTCCGTGTGTTCCTTTATCCTGGTAGAAAAGTTTGGTAGAAAAGTTTGTCATTATAGTCAGGTCACTTCAGATATTACAATACGTAGGGTATATATTTTATATTTTTTGCTATGCGATGTGACAAATGGATCATACG
>OX421448.1:25448345-25453345 GCA_949126865.1 Montipora capitata | reverse complement strand
GAGGGTTGGAATGTCTGTGCAGGTCAGTGGTGGAGAACAACCAAACAAAAAAATTAACGATCGAAGGGTCACTAGCACCATTTCTACTAGTCAAGCACCCAGATGGCTTTCAAGTGTGGCAACACCGATCAGTGATAAATTCACCACTACTTTGACATGAAATTTTACACTTACCCACTAAGAACACCAAGGACCAAATTGAGCATAAAAAACGATCCTATAATTACAAGCGAATAATAATATATCCAAAAGGCATAGCCATGGGTGTCATAGGCATCAAAGGTCTGGAAAATGAAGATACAACCACCTTAAGAATTTCTGAAATGGTACATGTATACATTTCTGATACATAGATATTATGTTATCTAAATACCGGTAAACAGTTTCTTAACATGTATCTATTTCTGTGGGGTCATGCAGGTTGCTTTGGGATAATTTCTGTACCACTCTTTGCAGTTTGTTGCAAGTCCTACATGTATAAATTATGTATGACTCTGTTGTTGCTTTTGTTGTCTGTCGTTTCTTAATCACAGCTGCTTGGTAAACTGCCTTTCCTTCTCAGCACTTTCCTTCAAATGAACATTAATCCTTTTTTCTGCGGTTGAATTCTTCATCAGATTGTTGCATTGGGGTAGATCTTGGAGAAGAGTGGCTTGTTGTGAAGGGCAATGATGAATTTCATGTTTGGCATGCAATCAATCATCCAGTCATGACTGCTTTATTCCAGTAGTGCTTCAAACACTTGACTGGATAAGACGTTACCTAGTCTCTTCTTTATGTTTGCAGGGATGCTCTTTAGGAGCATTTGAGGAAATCATTTTAGATTAATAGTTATCTTTACAAGGTCTTGCCCTATCACAAAAAAAAAAAATGTGACTCACCCAGTACATTATATCTGTCCATCCCTCATTGGTAATTACTTGAAAAACTGTCAACATTCCAGCGAATATGTTATCAAATGATGTAATTCCATCATTAGGTCCTTCCCACAACTCTGAACAATTCTGACCATTGCCACAAGCCGTTCCCTTTCCTTCAGGATCACAGATTTGAGGACTTTCTGGATCAGTTATCTGCAAGCCACCTATTGCAAAAAGAAGGGGATCTTAATAAAAATTAAACAGTCAAACTTGTGTATAACAGTCACCCTTGGGAAATGGCTAGGTGACTGTTATATACAGGGTGACCGCTATATACTGGTTTCTTTCTAACTATTCTCATACTGGAAGTCAATGAATTATGTATTTATGTAGAAATAATCACTCAAATTAACAGCAACAAACTAAAAAGGAGACAAAGTTCCAGGATACTTGATTTTCATTTTTCCAAGGTGACTATTTCTCCTGTGAGTGGCTGCATTGTAATTGGATGGAAGAGAAATTTGACGTCGAGCACTTTCAAGGTCAATAAAAGCTGTCGACACAGTCTTGATAAGTTCAATACAGTGTAGACCAGTGTAATAGAGAATTCTGTATGTAGAATTCAAAAGTGAATAAAGCCTTGTACAGCAAATAAGGGAGCTACTGTACAGAAACTGTCGCAGGCATGCGTTGGCCCCAAGTGATGACATGTCGTATTTGGGTTTTGCTAAAAGCAGGCCCGCGGCCCAGCGGCCCGCCACGGCCCAGCGGCCCGGCGGCCCGAAGGCCCAGCGGCCCGCGGCCCACGGCCCGCGACGGCCCGGCGGCCCGGCGGGCCGGGGGCCCGGAGGCCCGGTAGCCCACTCCTCATTTTCCACGGTTTTTCTGTCCAGCGGTAAATCCACGCGCATGCACAGATCTGCATCGGGTTTGGGCGTGCAAAATGAACGACGGTGAGTTTGAATTCGTTTACCATTTTAATCATTTGAAGCCTTGTTTCTGTTTGTTGTTGTAAACAGACGAAAACAACAGAGAATGACAACATTTTTCACTTAGCAACATGCAACGAAAGAAAGGATCGAAAAGGATTGAAATGATTATTAAAATGGTATACGAATTCAAACTCACCGTCTTTCATTTGCGCGCCCAAACCCGATGCAAATCTGAGCATGCGCGGGGATTTACCGTTAGACAACAAAACTGTGTGGGCCTCCGGGCCACCGGGCGCCGGGCCGTCGCGGGCCGTGGGCCGCGGGCCGCTGGGCCTTCGGGCCGCCGGGCCGCTGGGCCGTGGCGGACCGTGGGCCGCGGGCCGCTGGGCCGCGGGCCTGCTTTTAGCAAAACCCTGTCGTATTTGTAGTTGTATTCAGTGAGCAGTTGAATAATCTTGTCTTGATTAGTTCATCATCATCCAATTTGGTGGCAGTGCTCGACGTTGCGACCACTGAGGAAACTACATCTTTCAGAGGACATCCAAGGTTTTTCAAAAAACTCTTAATTTTATTTGGAAAGTGTACATAACAGATTTTCATGGCATCTGACAGGATGCGGCGATGCGTATCCGCATAATTCACTGAAATCCGCATCTTCCGCATAATTCCGATATTTTCCGCAAAAAACAGAAGAAATATCTGATATTAGTGATAAAGCAGCTCCTTAACATCCTCAAAAGCATAAAAGCCGAAGAAATTGACTGTTTTGAGACGCTTATTTTCCTGAACATTGAAGAAAACACACCATTTCGTTCGCAAGATGAAAGTTCGTAAGAAAGATCGTCAGCAGTTTCCGCGCATTTTTTCGCCAATGAGCCTAGACACTAGTTTTTGTTCCTACAATGCTTTCCATTGGACGAGAAACAGTTACACTTCAGCAAATGACGTAACTGATAAGAAACTAAGGGCGCGTTCGATTGACCGTATTCCGGAATAGGATTACATGGAATACAAGTTAGAAATCCTTCGTTTTTACGGAGATTCACATTAAAAATGTCGAACACCTGCTAAAATGCTATTTTAAACATATCTTTATTATCCTTGTTGCTTCAAAACGCCAGACATACCGTTTTGAATTCATCACTTCACGTATTCTTATTCCGAAATACGGTGAATCAAAGTCAATGATCGAGGGAATGGATCGCGCTCCAAAGGTATTTTGCCCCATTATCTCCAAATTGAAACAAAATTCATGATGAGAAACAAAATAATTTTTTATCGCTTTATTTATTTTACCAAAAGTTGCGGGAAAATCCCAACTGCTAACCCTTTTATTTCAACGGTGAAAGCTGGTCGCAAATTGATGACTCCTCCATGTATTTTAATCACAAAGGGCAAAAATTCAGTCACAAATGCGATTGTATTGGTTGCAATTTCGATTACGGATTTACCGTAAGCATGTAAATACATTGGACGGGCCTAATTATTAGTTTTATAACTTGTTTAAGTTTCCGCATAATCCGGTGTAATTTCCGCATAATCAACGCATGTTTCCGCATAATATGGCCAAAAATTTCCGCATAATCTTTAATTTTTTTCCGCATCCTGTCAGAAGCCATGGATCTTGAATATAGAAAAAGCCTTTACAACTTTAAAATACGTACACCGGTATGCCTCGTGTTTACTCCACATTAGAATTACGAATGCACCGTAGCACTTTTGCCATTGACGACTGTAATTCTCAGAAATAACGTGAACGAAATGAAATTGATGTTCATGATGAATCATGTTAATGAATTTTTTTTAAAATGTACCACTGTCATAAATGTCCCAAATTATTTAAATGCTTAAGCAAGCGAACATAAAACTCAATAGCCGACATTTCAGCATCATTGTGACACCATTCTCAAGGCACAGTGAATAAATAGACCATTTTACAGCTGTGCTTAGTTACCTGGCCTTTGAATGAAAGTGAGGCTGGAGTTGACCTTGCTTTAATAGAAACCTCACTGCTTTTCTCATGCTAATGATTTCATTCTCATGCTAATAAGCAGCAATTTACATAAGAAAAGCTGTGAGGTTTCTGTAAAAGGAAGGTCAACTCCAGCCTCAATTTCATTCAAAGGCCACGTAACTAAGCACACAACTGCAAAATGGTCCACTAATGCAGAGATTTAGTGTTCTCTGGAATTAGCATAAGAAAAAAGGCTCACAAGTTTTTCAAGTGAATACCTTTGCCCCAATCGAGTCCTTTTGCACGTTGAGAGAAGGGTTTGGGAATTAAAAGCATCTCCAAGGAGTATATAAATGCAGATATCATAATTTTATTACGACTGTGGCTCTTTTCCTATCTTAGATGTCACCTCTAAACAGATATACGACTCTTTTTTGTGCAAAAAACAAATCCCTCCGACAGCCCAACAAAAAATATGAGACAAATACTCAGATACAGTCATTAACTGGAAAAAGGTTTATTCTCTTCCTTTCCGTACTACACTTGATTCCAAATTGAGAGAATTTCAATGCAAAATTCTCAACAATATTGTCTTTACAAATGATAAATTATTTCGCTTCGGCATTTCGCAATCTCCAAATTGCACTTTTTGCAATGAAGAACCAGAATCCTTAGAACATTTACTCTCTCGTTGCGAAGTGTCTTCTGAATTTTGGAAACAAGTCTTGTCCTGGCTTAAAGAAAATAACATTGTTATAGAATCCTTTAACGAGATAGGTTTGTTTTTAGGGATTTTTGAAGAAATGGAAGATTTCTTTATAATCAATCATGTTATGCTTTTAGGTAAATATTATATTTATGTAAGGAAATGCCTTGGAGGTTTACCTTCGTTGAGAGGCTTTATTGCCAGGATAAGACGTGTTTATAATATCGAACTCCATATTGCGAGGGAGAGGGATAAACTTGCTACGCATTTTAAATCATGGGAAAACTTAGAAGCTGCTTTAAACACTTAGTAGAACATTAACCTTGTCACATCCTACATTTAGTTGGTCTTCTTTGTTTTTAACTTAAAGTATTGTTTTGTTTTTGTTTTTTTTTTTTGTTTTTTGTTTTTTTTTTAAGTAAGTCATTTTGGGTAGTGTTTTGTAAATTGTAACTTTCTCTTTTTTTTTTTTTTTTTTTTTCTCCTTTTGGTAAGTTGTAGATAAGTTTGTAAATGGTAGTTGGCAAATAAAAATAAACAAATTACAA
>OX421448.1:25425845-25440845 GCA_949126865.1 Montipora capitata | reverse complement strand
CGTAATTTAAATTAAAGTGCTGAACTTGTTGCTTTGGACTCGAAAGTTAGACTAAGGAAAGATTTCAAAAAAAACGAATCACTGACTCCGTGATATTGAATTAGGCATTCCAATATCATTTCAAAGAGGCTAATTGCCTTTGTCATGCTTCTTTTAGTTTCTTGTTTAAGATGATGATAAACGATATATCACCACATTGTTAACTTTACTGCTTGTTGCCTTAACAACCTTTCAAACTGGAGAAAATATGGTGCCCTCTCTTCAAAGTCAACTTTAAAACTAAATGTTTGTGTGTTTTTTGAAGGGTGTTTAAAAATGCTTTTACATTAATGGGTTTCAAGCCTCTTAGCTAGATGGATGATGCTAACTTTTTCCATATTAGTTTAGTTTGAGTAGTGCCGAAGTATTACTATTTTCTTTGACATTTTTAATAATTTTGATAACATGTCATCAAGATGAAATTTGTTTTTCAACACAAATTCTTGCCCAGCACGAGAATTTTTTTTGTATTCTTTTCATGACTCATTTGTGACTGTGTGCTTTTGTTCTGTGCCGGACACAAAACTTTTCCTTCCTTGCCAACCTTTCACGACATAAGACCCCACGAAGAATTTTGAACTCCCAACTATTTGCAATGCAAACTTGTTTAAGAGAATTGCACATTGAACCACAAATTATATAAACACTTTTAATCAACGATTCGTGAGTTTGACGAACACAAAGTGATTCAAAGTCCTTGTGATTAAGTAAACATAGGATATGATCGATTTCAATAATTCTTTTGCCGAAAAAGGAGACATTTTACTCTGATCACAAATGAAATATTTGTCAATCAGCTAAATGATTAGAGTTCAGTGAACCACTTAGCTTTTCGCAGTAGTTACAGAAACAATTACAACCTTTGAGCTTGTCTGTTCCGTTTTAAAACAAACCGAAAACTAACGCAGTGTTGTTGATTTGTTTTATCGTCGCCACGTTTTTGTTTTACCTTTAACGAGTTCACGGGTCAAATTACAATTCGATCGAAGGAAAAAAAAATCTTGCGACGAAGTCAGTCATTCCTCAAGTGAGACATTGTGTTCTCGTTTAACGTCGTTTTGCGAATAGTTTTTGTTGTGTTCAGAGTATTGCGATGAGCTATGATCATCACTTTTGATTAAGGTAAATGGCGAGGAATCGCAATGTTTCACGTCGCTGTTTAGCAATAAAATGGCAACTTTAAAATTTCCATAGGCTATTCTTCGCCAGGTGTGCGTATAGCCCGGCCAAAAATTGTGTTGCTGACGAATTCCCTTACGAGTTTAAATTATTCATCACTCGTTGTGTCAACAATTGGTTTTAGAACAAGAGAAATACGAAACTTAGCCGATTTAACTTCTGAAGACCCCCATTTGAAAAACTATTTGGCTTTCTACGAAACCTCTTACAATTTTAGACGCGAATTCAAGCGCGCACGTCGAAGTTAAGTTTTCATAACATTCGCGTTCCTTTGAAATGAATCATCGGTCAACGAGTTCGTATTACGTGTGTTTTAATGGACATTTCCCTTCGCTTTACTTTCCTTCACAAGTTTACCAACTAAACAGAGCCCACCTCTTCATATTCCCCGGCATTTCAAGCTATTCTATCCTTAGCACTCTTGTTACCATAGATACCAGGATGTCGCAAGACATTTCGAAATTTAGTGGGCATTTAAATTTTGTTTACGAAGCTCGTTACTTTGAACATGGTACCTGCGCATCTAAATTATTGTAAAATATTATACCCTTCACGGAAAGAACCTTTGGCTATTTGTTTCAAAAATAATTTTGCTTTAGGAAAACCCTTTATCTCGGCTTAGTTTTTACTTTTCTGTGAAATCGTGTGCAGGGTTTGTGATTTGCATTTTCTTTGAGATTGCTGTTTAATTGAGGGCTGGCCTTAATACCTCAGCTTGCTCTAAATCCCTTTAAATACCCAAGCAGTGTTTTTGCACGAATTTAAGCGTTCGTTTTTTCAATAAAGGAAAAAGCGGCCAGTGTTTGTAATGGCAGCAACCGCTAGTTCCCTTTTTTTGCCTTTCAAGCATGTTTGACTATTTGTATTTACTAGAGAGACGCTAAATAATTTAAACAGAGGAGAAGTTTTGAGGTGGAAGAACTGTGCGCAATGGAATGCCGGACTCGAATCGAACTCTAAGTAGGGTGTGTTTTTGTTGGAAATGACACTGCAAGTAGTAATTAAATGAAACAAGAGTTGTGCACAATACCCTTGGCCTACTGCAGGGTCGCTAAAAATAACTTGAAGAGATTGAAATAGCCAAAATCGTCATCAGAACGAAAGGAGAAACGATAATCGACCAAAAAAGCAACAATTTTCAAGTTGAATCACTTCAGCAAATCAGCTGGTAGCTTGCTGGAGGCCGAGTAATGGTCACTTGTTGAAAGAGTCGTGCTAGGAGATCTAACAATTTTAGGAGTCATGCGTGACCAAATTTCAACAAGCGGTTGTTTCGGTTGAACGAAGATTCAAGTGATCGGCCGGTCGATTGCGAATCTTCACTGATCCGTCGCTTCTATGCTTGTCTTACTGACGTAATACGTTATGTGAAGCGTGAAAGAATCTATAGCGACCTACGTTTAGTCGTATGGTGACCATGATTACGGTGAATAGTCGTCATATTCACCGCTCTGCCATGACTCTCGTTCCAGCTGGTTTACGTCTCCAGCGTCGGCGTTTTGCCGTATCGGGACAAATTTCCATGCTTTGAAAAACGATATCTTCCTCGTCAAAATTTTTGCCAAAGATAGATTTTACTCGCTATATTTGTTTAAATAGTGAAATTTATAAGTAAAAGTTGCAACGATATACATGCTTGCACAAAGAGGTCTGTCACATTGTTGCATTCATTCTAGAATATAGTTATACTGACACATGAGTAAATTCGTATGTACGTACCCTGTAACGACCACGACGAAATCCAGCACGTTCCATCCGTTTCTTAGGTAAGAATCGGTGTGCAGAATAAATCCAAGGGCTATAATTTTCAAGACAGCTTCTAGACAGAATATCGCTAATAAATAAATTTCAGCGCTTTCCTAGGAAATAGGAAGGAAAAACGTGAAAATAAATAGTTGTTTTTTGCAGTACCATTTACAAAGAGAAAGACTCCCAAATTTTGTACTTACTAGTTTTACGTTAAGGTCTGATTTGTCGTCCTTTGGCAACGGCTGATTGGCCGCGAGTAAGATGCAGTTGACAAAGATAGTCAATAGGATAAAATATTCAAAAGGCTTGTCTTCAGTTAAGGAATAAATGATTTGAATAGAAATTTTTAGATAAGTCTGAATATAAAATAATAAAAAACTCACAGAATCTCGCGAAAGACACTCTAAAAAAAGTGAATCTCGCAGTTGGCATATGCCAAACACTCACATAGCACCCAACACACACACTCAAGTTCAACTGCAGACGACAACAAACTCGGACAACGCCAAGACTCCGAAAACATTTTCTCATTAAGCGATCAGTATGACTTGAAGGATACTTTAGATTCGACAATCGCCCGGCATATTTTTCGAATAATATTGTCCTTGGAGAAGATGAATAGCGATCGATCAGAGCAGACAATCTGTGGCGGTTCTCCGCCACCTTGCATCGAAGACTTGCGCGAAGTATTATTCGAGTTGCCCATACGTGTTTTGTAATGGTCCTCTGAAGGCACCGAGGACGACCTTCGATTGTCCGCCATTTCCCTTGATTCGAGGTATTTTCAAGCCTCATTCAGCCATATTACGGCACTACAGCTGGTACACATCGCGCGCTTTTGCACGCGAAAGTTCTTTGCCTTCCATTAAACTAAGCGCCTTGAAGCGAATCAATCATACAGGTTTTTGGGCTTCCTTCTTGCCTTGACACCGTATGCTAATTACAAGCCGAGTCTATAATCAAGTGGCCTATCAAATGCGACCTACAGGGCATGGTCACGTGACTCCGACTGGTACCACTTTGGGCGTGAATGTCAAATGAGGATAGGTTGTGTTGCGCTCTTCTTGCGAAATGCCCACTACACCAGCTGCCTCTTCGGCGAGCTTTGGCATTATTGAGCTATTTAAAAGAAAAAGAGATGAAAAACCTTTTTGTTAAAAGGTTTTTATTGAGAGTAAAGAGGACTCGAAGTTTTGATGTCGTCTAATGAATAAGTGAATTATTGGCTCGAAAAGAGACCGTTTCGTGAAAGATGCCCCCGCATCGTTTTAGGGTGGGCGAAATGAAACTGCCACAATTCCAATTCCACAAGGACAGACAATGACCGATGCTCCAGAAAGTATGTGATTGTCAAAATGTCATGTATTTTGAGTATGGCTGAAATGCGCGCTATCCGCGTTTGTTTCGGGACATAAAATCATCACCCTCTTTTTTATGCACAGCCTTTGCATGTTGTTAATGTTGCGAATTATGCCGTTAGCCTCTTGTCTTGTTGTTTGGTGAAGGAAAACTCTTCATGCTCGAAATTGCAGGGGATAGCAAAGGTACTCAACGAAATATTTGCATTTCGGTCGCCAACGGCACAACAATTCACACTCTTGAATTTTTTAAACTGGTGGTATTCCGATTCGTGTTCGAGTCGATTGCGTCGTTAAATTACTAGGCCATACTGAGAGTTTGTTCGTATAATGTCCATCTTCCCATACCCCGCGGAGATTTTCAGATGATGCTCCCTCCGATTCATTTTCGTTCAGTTTCCTGCCGTTAAATTGGTTCTGATAAAAATGTCGATATCTATTCTTGAGAATTAGGAAAAAACTTTTTCATCTTAAGCTAAAATAACATCAACATTTTAATTCGTCCTCATTAGACCTAAGAAGGGACAAGATTTCCATTCATCACGAAACAGGCGACTAATTTCTCTGTCCGGTAGTTTATTATAACACTTGCTTTCAGTAAAAAATCAATTCTTTTATGGACGTCCAAAATGTTTGACTGCGAAGATTTTCTTCTTTGAATTGTTTCTTAGAGTTAACAGAGTGAAGCGTCGCTCGAAGTCTTGCAATATTTATGTTTTTCACAACATGATAAGGCTTGGTTTGCTTTAATCGAAAACTGCAGGGGAAAGTTAAGTGCTATTGCAAAATCAGCAAATTTGTTGTCCATCGTCCTTGCTTTTGTTCAAATATATACGCAATACTGTATGTTAATATTTTTGGGGGGCCGAGTTAAAGTGCAAGAAAAAAGCTATAGCTATATACTAGGTTTTTCTGGATTAAATCCATTTTTGTCTTGGCTTGTTTTAATTTAAGCTTTATCAATTATGAACGTGGCCTCCGACAGCTGTTGGGTTGTCAACTTGTAAAAGAGATTCCTAGTTTTAGTTTCTTCACGCATTTCAATTCCAGTCGCTTAGTTCCTTGGAATGACGATCAAATATTGATTCCATACTCGTTCTTTTCTGTCCCGATTCTGTGAAATTTCTGCGGATGTCCTCATTTATCATTACACTACATAAAAGAAGAGATTCATGCCTAACCGCTGGACAAAACCAACACGACATCATTGGTCTGATGTTGAGTAATCAACAGCTTTGCTTTGTGCTTCTCCTTTCGGAAGTGGAAAAGTCAACTACACCGGCTGTGCTTCAAACTTTGACGTCGATTTTTTGGAAGGATTTTATTTAAAAAGAATTAAAAGGAATAGTACGACGAGAAGTGTCTTACTTACGCATTATGTTTTTTTGTCTGGGTAACTGGTGTAAGTACGCGCACTTCACGTACTAAGGGTGGGTCATTGAATGTAAAAGATAACTTGGGCGTTATATTGGCAAAGTAGACCGCAGATCTTAGACCTTGGGAGGAACTGAACGGAAACGAACGGATCGGAACTGAAACGGAGTGCAACGGTTTCAGTTTAGTCCCTTGAAACAAATTTAAAGCAATTACAGTGGGCCTTAATCACACGGCGGCCATGTTGAGTCCCAAGGGATTGAAAACTTTTGTTCTCGTTCCCAAACATTTCAACTCGATGCTCGTGGTACGAAATCTATTGTTTATGGCCAATATGGCCGCCGCGCAAATAAGGCCCATGGGCGGAGAGAATCAAATTAGCTTATCAATCACAAAGCAAATGGTTGCCACGGAAGCTAAGCACGGGAAAAACGTGTAACGAGCGAGTTAAAATTAGGTATGCTCCGACCTCTGAATGGCTGAGATTTTTTCGCCAATTATGTAATGTAATAACTTTATTAAGAGCGGTTTTGAATTGAGTGTCGAAAGTAATTAGCGAATTGCTTTGGTTTTGCATTACTTCACTCAGTGATTGGTTCAAAGTTCTCGCGCCACTTTTTCAACCAATGAGAACTGAAACCAAAACCAATCGTGGCCCGCGCGTGCACATTTTCCCGCGCTTTGTGTCGGCTCCGTGTAATTACTTCGAGTTTTGAATGGTTTACTGGATTGTCTGCTTCCTTTTTCATTGGCCAAAGTAATTACTTTGGTTTTGGTTTTACGACACTCGATGGAAACTCGCTCTAAAGAAGGTTTACAAAAGTATTAGGAATACTACCAGTTTAGCCAAGACTAGTCTTCCACTTGGCCTTCAAGCGAAGGAGAGCAGAAACCAAGGAATTACTTTGTCAATTAAAAACCACTTTATTAGCTGATAATGTATTTATCATCGGATACGTAATTGTCAAAGGTTTACAGTTGTATTCTTTACTGAGATATTCGGTTGCCTACTGGTGTCCAAGGGACACTTTCACGAGCGCACATGCGCTGGATTTTCCTCACTGCAGTTATCGGAACTTTTTATCGGAACTTTTATCGGAACTACAAAAGTTAAGCATGAATTTTTCGAGTTTGGTTCAAGGCCTCTACAACGGCACGGAGCTTTGGAGGGTCTCGAAATTAGAAATTCGACGCACACAAAAACAAAAACAATCTGGTTGACATTGGCCTTCCACCATCTATTAAACCAGCTCCAAGATCAAGTATTTAGCACTCACACAAATATCTTGGCATAGCTATATTCTCCTTTTTGTAAGGATTGTCCGTCTTTGGAACAAAATGTCACCTGAAACAGCTAGTAAAAGTCAATTTCAATTACTGGCTTAGACACCGACTCGATTAAAACCAGTCAAATTCTATCTTCTTATTTGTCTTTTTTCAGTTTATGCCAACTGTATTTCTCCCATTGTTGGTTTTTCCATTTGAGAGTTCGACAGTGGTTCCAAGTTCCTCAGTATGATTGAAAAGCGAGCTGCGAAGTGAAGGATGCTGGGATGTAACCTCCGTGGCTCATTTCATATCACTAGAGAACGTCCTAGTATCATCATTTACTTTATTTTCAGTTAGGAATCTGTATTAAGCGTGGTAAACCTGAATTTAAGTGAGCGGAACCTCACCGGTTGTTTGTTTATAGCTACAAAAAAACCAGGGCGTTCTGGAATAAAATATAGCCTCTATCGCAATTAAATGTACTCTCTTTTAACTTTAAAGTGGCGTGTGAATCCTGGCAATATAGTGGGGCGGAAAAATATATCAACATAATCACGGAAATCGCGTGACTATCTTCCTTTGAGTTCTAATGATCCCACCACAGACGGAAATATGAGTTCTGAATGTTCAAAAAGTCAATGGATTTCGAGTCGATATTTGGACACATTATTTGTTCTTCGCTTTGTCCCCTGCTGTTTCCAGTAAGCTTCAACTCGCGACACGCCAATGGAAGCCAGCGTCTTCTTCGTGAATTACATCATTGAATAATAATTTTCTAAAGAAATGCCGCACAAAGTTTGACTGTCTAATCTACGAGATGCTGTTCATCAGGAACATAAAACCCAAACTTAACACGCTATCGGATTCAATTCGCGCCAAACTTTTTACATGAAAATTGAATACTGGTACTTTAATACCGTTTCCAATTCCTTTCATATTTTCACACTATCAATCAATTCTATCATGTACTTCGAACTCGATAATGATGACATGGAGTCATCGAAACGTCGTTCTATTTTTATATCGCTTATAAATATTCTAAAGTGCTTCACAAAACCTTTTATCATCAGATATGTCATATTCGTCATTTATTAAGGAGTTTAAGCTGCGACAAAAGCAACGAAAACGTCACTTCAAAATTTAACTTCGCTCTGTACAAGTATTTTACGATCATTCCACATTCGGTTTTTACAATATGTGCGAAGTGCCTCTTATAAGTGGATTGGTAAGAACGGTTTTGAAGTGAAGATAAAGAATAAAAAATCATCTGTTTTATGCTCATCAGTCAAAACTTGCCAACTTGTTTGTTTTACGCGGTTGTTTTGAAGAGTACGAAAAAGAAATGCATCGATTGAAATGTGCCCGTCCTTAATTCTTCTGTTTTCAAACCAACGATATTATTGCTTTTTGGGCGTGTCGTTGCCGTAGCTTTTGTCGTCTCTTAAAGGGGCTAGGTCACGCAATGTTAGGCAATTTCAGCACTGATCGAATGGTCATAGAATTACCTAAAATATTAAAATAACTGTTCAAAACTATAGAAGCACTCTACCAAAACACAAGGAAGCCAAGAAGGGCCATGGATGGACAAAACTGGAGAGGATTGAAATGGATTGAATTTGGGTAAATTTGAAAAACGTCGGCCCACCTTTTTTCAAATTTGTATCAGTCTATATCAAAATGTCATTTACAAAGCTGCAAAATCATTCTCAGTTGTTATGTGGCCGTGATTTTGCAAATGAAAGACTCTTGCTCTGTCAATTTGACGTTTAGAGCTCATAATTAACAAAATTAAACAAAATTACCTAAAATAGCGTGACCTAGCCCCTTTAAACTCCCTAATTATCGCCGGTATTGAGTAACGAAACATGGAATTGAGCCTAAGATCAACAGAGGACGACTGATTTTTGTCTTTTTTCTTTGTTTCTCCTATAAAGAGAACATTGTTTTAGTTAGCGGGTGGCGCAAATGTTTTGCGTTTGTTTTACGGAAATTCATGGCTGTGTTATTAGTCTGCTGTTTGTGCTATAAATGCCGCTTATCTGTCTGTGTGATGTTGAGAAGGTTAATGTGGCCTTCTGTTTTATCTGGAAACTCGCCGAAAAGGGACAATGGCACATTTTTTCACTTGCGGACAGTTACAATGAGCCTTAAAACTGAATTTTATCGTCGGCGCTGTGTTTATAAAATTCGAACATTTAACAATTATTCGCCGAAGGCGAAGTGATTATCGGTGAATATTCACCGATAATCACTGAGCCTGAGGCGAATAATTGTTTTAGTATAAATACACAGGTGATTATTTCAAAAAAGAGAAAAAAAAAACATTTCAACGCGAAAATCATCTTCACTTACAGTGGCAAAACGACTACTGGCAGCCATTTTGTCCGTCGAGGTGATTATCGGCTGATAATCCGAGATAGCGAGCCAATGAGAGCGCGCGATTTTGTATAATCACCTGTGTATTTATACTAAAATAGATTATTCTTAATTTGTCTCTGTTCCTGCACGTTTGTCCATTTATGGCTAAAATCGCGATCTTATGCGAAACGCCTGTTCGCGCCCACTTATTTTGACTTCTTGTGGAAGCCATTCAGTCGTTGTTAATTAGAAATCTGTCTGGATCCGTATTCTACGAAATAAGGCGGTTTTAACTACTAGTTAAGTGAGATAAGCCGTAGTGTTTGGTATATTACATATATAGTCGGTTCAGACGAAGGACTGAAGCGTTTAGTCGCAAAGTGACAGGTTTTTGGCCAGAAGTCAATAAGTGCACCGAACGTTGAATTTAGAGTTGTCAGCAGTCAATTGTTTGTTTTGCTTGACCAGCCCGCGAAATGAAGACTTAGTTTGCAGTTTTAGAGAAAATAAGAGAAAAAAGGCTTTGGGGAAAATCGTTTAGGTTAAGGTCCGCCTGTTTAGCTACATCGCCCCAGGACTACAATTCCTTTAACTAACTTCCAGTTTCTTTTTTTTGGGGTAGACCTTTTTTAAATATCAGGTTCATGCCTCAACTCACTATATTAAGATTGACTACTTTAATTGCTAGTATTTGCAATTTATTTTTAAATTTAAAATTTCCTAATAATTTCTACATCGATTAATCTTAATAGCATATCTTGTTGTAACGCGCGGTGTAACGAAAGTGGATTTATTCGGCGATCTAATAACTTCGGGAAACCAGTTGTATAAAGCTTAGTTCCCACTGGCGACATAAGGACCATAAGCATAATCATAATCATAAACATAAACATAAGCTTCTTATGTTCTAGTGGGGACGGCCGCTCTAAAAACGTAAAGCTTTTCCTCGAAGCTGGCCGCCATCTTGAAAATGAACCAACCCGAAAGTACTGGTCCTAGACTTTAATTGGCCAAAACACAATGACCCCGTTGCGTCATTATGTTTCTCTCATTATGATTTTCGCGTTCCCGCTGCAAAGAAAAGCGACATAGTCATAGTCAAAGCCATAATCATAATCATGAGAAAATGGTCGATCATTTTCTTATAATTATGATTATGTTGATCATAAGGGCGCCTATGATTATGTTTCTGGATGTTCCCACTAAGACATAAGAGACATAACAGCGTTATGTTCGTGCTTATGATTATGATTATGATCGTTATGTCGCTAGTGGGAACTAGCGACATAACATATTCTACTGCTGCTACTTTACTGTATAAAGGCCCGGGAAAACGGCTTCAACATCCTTTCGATTTTGACTGCTGCGGTGGGCAAACGGTTTCATCATAGCCTGCATGACAGGCGCTTTATGAGCCAAGCGAGGTGAATGCAACACGAGCGCGAGAATAGGGGGAGTCTCGCGCTTCGCGCTCGTGTCGCGCTCCGCGCGAAATATCGCGTTCGCCCCGCTTGGCTCATGAAGCGCCTGTCATGCAGGCTAGTTTCATCTCATCATCAACTTTTGATTCAACTAGGCTGCAGCCGCCACTGTTACTATGGATACGGACTCGGATACGTCATTGAGGAACCGATTAGTGCGCGCGGCTTCAATTTCGTTCAACATTCGCGATAACAAAAGAAAAGTTGAATGATTGTTGGAGCTTTTTGAAACTTATTCACATAGGCGTACGAGGCAAGAAGAAGGGCTACCTTCATACAGAATTAAGTCTTGGTTACTTCAGAGACACAAAATTTTATTTTGAAAATAAAGCTTCTTTTATTTATATAAGCAGTATTGCTTCATTTACGCCGTCTTTGATTCTCTGGTTGTGGGAATAGTGCACTTTTTGGGACAGTTCCGTGGTTAGCTTGAAGTCCTCGCCTTGTGTAAAATACACCCAGTACGGAACTGTTTTCCAAAAAAAATTCATGTTCTACTATCAAACTTTTTTTCTTCCTCAAATATGTTCTTTATTAGACTGTTCTTAGCAAATACCTGAAAAAAAAATGGGGGGTCACTGTGCTCGTTTGAGAAAAAAGGAGCATTTATTTCGCTATCGGGTTTAGTTTGAGCGAAATCCCTTACGTTTTGTATGCGCACGTGCTCATGAGCGCGCGCTAATGACGCGAAAATCGTGCGCAGTAGGGATGCGCAATGCAATACTAAGGAATTACCTTAACTATTTTTCCGATGATAGCAGTTTCATTGAATGCGAAAATGGTGAACGTCGGCGTTTGCATCCCGATTTCAACCTGCACGCTTTCGGGCATTGCGTAATTTTTTTCGGGCAAGAAAGTCACCGCAGGCTCTTAGCAAAAGAACCTTGCAGCTTCAGGAGAGAGTGAAATCACCTCGTTTTCAGCTTATTTTCGCGTTTCGAAAACACTTGTTCGTTTCGTAAACGCAGCGAACGTGCACTCTGTAGGAGGATGAAAATACAACTAGGCTGGATTTGGAGTCGTTTTGGGGATATGGGCATGCAACAAGGACGCTGTAGCAAGAGTTTTGAAGCTGGCGGGAAGTGGGTAGGGAAATGGAGTCCTGGTTTGCACGCTTGCATCATGACTCTGGCTTTATTAGCGCTCTTTATCCAATATCCGTATCTTGTTCGAAATTTAATCCATATAAGCGACTCTTTTTCTCAGGCTAGTGCTTTTCTTTTTTTTCTTCAGGATACACTGGCAGAAATGACCATTGTTGACCACAGTGTGCAAATGGTAATGCAGAACCTCTAAACCACCCACGGAGAGCCATTAAAATAGTAAGATAATGGTTTGACACTGACTATTTTTTGATGATTCGTTCAAGACATTTCGGCTGTTGCTTAAGGACGTTCGCGCCAAAATCTTCCTACGGTGAAATTTTCTTCATTTCTAGCCTAGAGTTGGGTCATAAAGTACTTACTCCAAAAATGAAAAAAAAAAAATGGGGGTCACCGACTTTGTTTCGAAGAAAATGTTAGTGGAAAAATACCTTAATTTCGAGAAATCGGTCATAATAGCGAGATGTAGCCTCATCTGCTCATCCATCGAAAATCATAAAAATAAACTGTTGGAGTGAAAGTTTCCGTGCATAGGTTTTTTTAAGAGTGAGATTTTTAGATAATTGTGTGCCGCTAGGGATGTGGTAAACAGTAGAGTTCATCCTCGACGAGCGTTTTCGTAAGCTCTATCCGTTGCAACCACTATTGGAATTCAATGGCACGAGGAAAGAAAATGTTAAAAAAAGATAACTTCTTACGGTGAGAATTTTTTCATTTCATCATATTTTGTAGATAGTAAGTAAAGTAAGTGATTCATGATTTAAAAAATAGGGGTCACCGATGATCTGAACGAGTAAAATCGATGTGATTTTGCAAAGCTCTTGGAAAAGTTCGTTTGTCACGCTTTTGCGTGACCTGTCGGGCAAGGACTGGAACCCAAGAGAGGATCGATCGTTGAAGAGATGAAAGGTTTTTACCGAAAAAAAAAAACCTTTCTCGAGCATAGCAACGAAGTTTTAAGCAGGGGTCATCTTCATTTGATTGGTGTTTTGTATAATATCTCTCCATTGCCGTCATGCTCATCCTCTGGAGTGTGTTTTTTTGTGAAATTCAATCGCTGATTGTTTCCACGCAGGTCCGCACTATTCAAGCGACGAGGACGAAAATACTGCTCAATTTTCACGAAAGTAAAGGAAAAGAACTTTAAAAACATGCATTCACTTTGAACTTAAGTTCGTAGGGTAATAAAAACATTAAAAAGAAACAGCCCCATTAAATTTACGCAACGGTTCGTCCTCGAGTTTTCCAAACTTTCAGCCACTTGTCTACTCGATCAGCTACCTTTTCCAGAGCTTTTCCATCCTCCCGCTCACTTCTCTTTGAAGTTTCATGATGATTCGGAAATAAATGTGCCATTCTTTTGCCGGCCTGGAATTTTTTCCTCGGCGTTTTTGTCGCCATGTTATTTTAACTGATGCTTGAAAAATTTGTATGGAAGTCAAGTAGACTAGTGCACGACTGATAAAACCTCGCGAATATCAGTCGTGCAGTAGTCTACTTAAGCGCCCTGGATGAAGGCTTAAGGACGTTCACGCTAATTGCTTGTGCGCAACGTTACTGCGCAAGTAACGCGACTGTAATATGTCACGTATTACTTCGAGCATTAGTGAAGTTGAGGTTTTAAAACCTTTGCAAAAACCGTGGACGATAAGTATTGCACAGCGTTGGATCAGAGAAGATCGTGATCAGTCAAAATTGATTTAAAATATTTATATTATCAGTTGAAATATAACGTTAGTACGCGTGATTCAAATAACAGCACGTCGAGCGCGCGCTGAGGAAAAACCCGCGTTAAACGTAGCACGAGACTTATGCGCGTGCCAGAGACTTGTAGACCTCTGGGATGGCGATGTGGTCATTTCCAGATTGCGGATCCTTTATTGAAAACTGGGCTTCCAAGAAAAGTCGCTCGTAAAAGTTAGCCTCGTGTGCATGCAACAACTCTGACACTTGCAAAAATGCAGTTGGTGCAACTGCACTGTGCCAGATTGTGGCCGGTCAACCTTTTCCTGGGCTTTCGGTCGCAGGAACAGACTGTTTACAGTTCGCAATGGTTTGAAGGCGACTTTGATTTGTTGCTGCCTTAAGATTCGAATAATCCTTTCCGAAATGCCCTGCACATAACAGCTAGCCGAAACGTCTAAAACGAAACATCAAAAAATAGTCAGTGTCAAACCATTATTTTACTATGTTAGCTCCTGACTACCACTACTCTATTTTTAAACACGAGATCACTCAAGTTCTTACATCGTCAATTTGAATTTGAGACAAGACTGATTTTCTTTACATAGAGACTTGCAAGAATACATCTTTGTTGATTTTTTTTTTCCTGTATACATTGAGCGCGTCTGTTGCTCTTTCCGGAAGAGTTACGAAATAAAGAAGCAAAAACTTGTGTTTTTTTTGTCTGCCTTCGCCTTTTTTTGAGGCCCTGCCAGGGGAGGAGGAGATGGGGGGGGGGGGGGGGGGGGGGGTCCCGTGTCGCTTGTCGCTTGTCTGAATTTTTAAAAGGTCTCGTGTCGGTGCTTTGTCAATGTTTCACGTTGCTGTGACCGTTGCTCTCGGAAATTAAAAAAAAGGATAACGTTTGTCGCGATTTCACTTTAAGTGCGCTCGCTACTTTTTAGGCCATGTTGTTTGTCGGAATTTACCCTGGCAGAGCCTCTTTTTTGTTTCAGTGTTCGTAATATAAAGAACAATGAGTTCTTGGAGTTACGATACGATACGATACATACTTAATTACAAACCAATGAAACACAATCACGACAGAACAGAACATTCAGCGACAACTGTTATGAATCCCAACTGGCCGGAGGCAAGCCTGTTGGCTATTTACAAGTGCAGCTGAGAGGGTGAACCAGAGACTACCAGGAACAAATTTCACCAGTGGCCAGGACTTGTCTTGAACCCGGCCGGGATACCCGGATCTCAAGGCAGGCGCCCTCACTCACCCCTCACTGGGCCACACTGCCTCCTTGGAAGTGGGTAGGGCCTGAGGGCGACCTGCCTTCTTTTTGCAGAGCACACTACGGGCTTCCTTCATAAATCGACTTCATTTCCTTGCACATAGGTCGTGTGAAAATCCTCTGG
>OX421448.1:25410845-25423345 GCA_949126865.1 Montipora capitata | reverse complement strand
CCACTGGTATTCTGGAAGAAAAAAAAACGTCACCAGTCCTATTCTGGATCCGCCCCTGTTTTACTGCAAGACACATTCGGTGACATAATAATTTTACTTTTGAAAAATTAATGACGAACCACACTATTTAAGAAAACAACAATTTTCAAGGTGATTAGTAAGGTGTCCGCGAAATGTTAGTTTGGGGTGGCCAGACATGCATAGCATAAATTTTTAGTTTCTCATAGTTGTATTTTTGTGCAGGGATTCGGCAGTTGCGGTCCGCAAGGCGAGAGTTCACTTCATTGTTCTGTAATTACCATTTGCGGAGAATGTGGCAACAGCACTTTCTTAATGAGACCTTGAAATTATTTTGCAATGTGCTAATTTCCTGATTTACTAATAGCTGCAACTCGATGTGTCAATTTGATGACTGGTTTTAGAATTCAGACCGGCATTTTCTCGTTTACTTTTCTCATTGAATTGACGTTCAGTGAAACAAAGAAATTTTCATTCACATTTTTAAAAAGGTCTTTTTAAACGGAGACTCGTGTGATTTTCAACTTCTGACCGTACTGGTGATCTTAACTGAATTTAAAAGCTCTTAGTGTAAATTAAATTTGATGTACCAAAATTTGTCCTGTGTCCGTAGTTTTTTGACACAATAAGAGTTTAGGGGTATAAGGTTTCCTGATTGTTTTGAGAAAATTTTAAAAACGCACTTCAAATTCCTGTCATACTCGGAGAAAGGCGGTCTCAAATTTCCAAGAAAAACTTTCGTAACTCGAAGCATAACGCATACCCCCGACATAAACTCTTTATTCTCCTGCCAACTTAAAAACAGAAACTTCCCTTACTTTGGCAAATACGATACCGACTTTTCTTGTAGTTTGAAAATCTAAAGGTGAGTTGAACGTTTCTGCTTAAATCATGTGACCTTTCAATTGCGTGTGATTGGCTTGACGGCCATTTAAATCTACGCGCCCTATCCGCGCCAAATTTGAATAAAGGCTTACACGTGAATGCCTGAGCTTTGCCGTGAGAAAAATCCGAGCAGATTAACAAAGGCCTAATCTTTCCTCTTGCTGACACCAGAAGCTGTTCGCGTAGCGACAGCTGGGGCGCACATATTAAGGAATTTCGTGGCAAATTTCTTCATTATGAGCTCCGTGAGACGAAAACTATTCAAAGAAAGTTCAAATACTTGGACTACCGAAACAATCGGTGAAAAGCAAAACAACAACATAGTGGAAAATGGCCCCACGCAACTCGTCGAATACACCGTTGTGAGTGAGGGAGATTCTGCCTTCAAAGCACAACTTGTTGAAAATCCGCCCGGATCAAAAACTCCACAGGAAAGTGTGTTTCGACGAGGAGCTTCGTCGTTCACGAAGGTAAAGATGGCGCTCTTAAAAGCTTGCGTTACGCATTTCACTTTCGTTTAAGGTCACTTTACACAGTAAATGAAGCAGTGGATTCAAAAATGATTGATATGAAAGTTTCTGCAATCAACGATTTCGTATATTTTTATGATAATTTTTACTTAACGACCAAACCGTTGAATCGTGCTTTCACTCAATTTTTTCGCTTGGTGCATGCGTACTTGAATTACCGTGCTTTTACCTTTCACTCGTTGATTATATTTCCAGGATCTTGAAAAAAGAATCCTGATCGTTCGTGAAGGAAGCGACGATAGACTTGCCAAGCAATGGACAGAGTTACAGCAACTCGAAGATATTCAAGTGACAAGTTGTCACAGCGCAGAGTTGATTTCAATTTGCACCCAAGAAACATTTTTGTTGATCTTCCTGGAGATGTCATCAGTTCTTGGCCATGCTCAGAAACTGTGTTCAACAATAAGGTTGGCTAAATATTGATTGTATCGCTTGGTTTGATAACATCAATGTACACGGACATTGCAAGAAAAGGTGAATCGGAGGTATACGAGTCTGCAAAGGAAGCATCATACAGAACCGAGAGCGAAATTCGTTTGTTGCGCTAACATGTGCGTGCCTTTGCGGCGGACAAATGAATTGAATCTAAAGCTAATTTTTCTGTGAGAAACGCTTTCCTCTTGGACTTTCTTTGGAACAAAGGCTAAAATTGAAACGGCCAATGAATGAAACACAAGGTTCTGGACAGACCTTGTAATGAATGCCCAACTCCCCTGCCCCCCCCCCCCCCCCCCCCACCCCGCCCCGCCCCGCCCCGCCCCGCCCTTTATTAACAAGAACCCAGGAAAAGTACCTCTAAAGGTGAAGCTAAAGATGGATGTTAACAAATTGACAGTTAACAATCTTCTTTGGATGATACAGTATCTTTTAAAATGTGGTCTCAATTTAATACTGAAATTTATCACATCTTCTCTCCATGAAGCAAAAGTAACAATTCTTCATGCAGTTTGCTTGTAATGAATCTCTACTTTACAGGTACAATCCCAGTTCTCTGAATCGCACTGTTGCTATTATAGGGATTATGGAGGAGGGTAGTAAAGGTATGTTAATTAAACAAGTTCAAAGGACAAGAAAATACCGTTTTCATTTATACATTTACTGAGTTTCATTTTGTCCTTTAACAAGCCATTTGTCCATTTTTACAGATGACTTTAGCTCCTATGGATTAAATGACATTATTCATTTACCGATGTCAGAGAAAACTATGAATCAAGTTTTGCTGAAGTGGGCTGGGCACAAGTCATGTGAAGGTAATACATAGCTGATTTTTACGCAGTGCCAGATAAAACACCACATCCTGTAGAACTTTTTTAAAGGGTTACATGTTTTCATGCATACATGATGTCACAGGCATTGTTCATAGTCAACTTAAGAGAATTGAAGAAAATAATAATAATTATTGTTCTCATTAATCATTAAAGGAATGCCATTGACTCCATCAAGTCCTGAAGACAGGGTTACAGTAGCAGCAGTGTTAAAAGCTTCAGAAACCAGCAAGGAAAGTAAACAACCATCAACGTCACTTCCACATTATAACAATCCTGGTATATCACCATCAATTCAGTAAGTCAATTTAACAATGAAAGCTGGTGTTCAAAATTGTTTCAGAAAATTTACTAGAATTAATATTATTGTCGTACTTCACTGTGACATAAAAACACATTTTACTGTATTTACTTCGTTTTTTCTTACTGACCCCAGCCCTCCATTTTTTCTTCTGTCTGCTGATTCTGTGTGACCTGTTACTTTATATGGAGCCTTGGAATGGGTGTGGGAGGCGCGGTGGCCTCATGGTTAGTGCGCTAGACTCCGGATCGAGTGGGACGGATTCGGGTCCTGGCCAGGGACATTGTGTTGTGTTCTTGGGCAAGACACTTTACTTCCACGGTGCCTCTCTCCACCCAGGTGTATAAATGGGTATCGGCGAAGTTAACGCTGGGGGTAACCCTGCGATGGACTGGCATCCCATCCCGGGGGGAGTAGAAATACTCCTAGTTGCTTCATGCTACAGAGATAAGCGCCGGCCTGATGGGCCTTCTAGGCTCATAGCAGACTTTACCTTGGAATGGGTCCTCAGGACACCCAACCATAGACGGAATGCATAAATGGACCTGGCAAAAATGTATTCAAGCAACATTTCTTTTGTATTTTGTGCATGCATACAAAGCTAGTGAGTCTAATTAGCACATAAACAAAAGAATATTTTTTTGGCCGCCATTTATGCATTCGGTCTATAGAAGCAGGCTTTTTTTCAATATGGAGGCACCTACATTTAAAAAAACCTGTGAAAAAACCCCTTCCATTAGCTAGATGTGCTTCAAGTTAGTATTTTGTCAATCATAAGATGGATTATGGTTAAAAGCTTTCAGGGTATACAAACCAAAACAATTAAATGGACTTAAACTTCCCAACCTCCCTAATTCCTAGTTATCCTTGACCAGTAAAAGAGAAACCTTTCCCAAAATGAATCTTTTGGTGATTTCCTTGCAGACAAAGTTGCAACAGTAATTCTGAGGGCAGTAGTTGTGTCACTGAGTCTTATAAGCCATCTCAACTGCAATTAAACCAATCAGTCCCCTTCCAGCAGCAGTCTTTCAACAATGTCCAGGGTGGTACCAGCAATGGAATCCCAATTTCCAACAGAGGCTTTGTCAGTCTGACACAGAACAATCACACCACAAATGACAGTGGACTGGGACAATCTGCTCACACACAAGTCTCGTCAAATATTGCAGCACTACAACACTTTGTTCATGCAGGCAATTCATACCAGGATCAACAACCACCATCTCTGTTCTTGTCAAGATCTGCACCAGACCACATTCCGGTTCACAGTGGACTTGTCCCTGCACATATCACCAGCATGGTAAATCCTGTTTATCCACCGGATCACCCAAACCAAAGCTACATCTACCATAATCAGTCCATGGATCCTGGCAAACAGAACAACGTTCCTCACTTTCTTCCCACCAACACAACATCACATTACCCTAGCATACAATGTCCAACTTCAGCAGGATTGATTTCCACTAATGATGCTGTGAGCACATCAAAACCTGAGCAGTCTCCAGCATCAACTCAGGCCCCATCCGAGTCCAGTAGTAGCAAGGGGGTTGGCAGTCCAGCTTACATGATAAGTGGTGCACTTGGAAGCAAGGATATGAAAATTACACTGTTGCATGAAGACCTATCAAAACACAGTTCTAAAGAACGAATCCGTAGGTATGCGTTATACCTGTCACTAGTTACTTTTTCATAATTATTCATTTGCTACCAAGTTGCTGCTATTTGTGATTAAATGGTTCTTGACCTTTGTAAAAAAAATGCAAAGCGAATGATTATTGAGCTCAAATTTGTCTTTAAGATTAATGCAGAGCTCCATTCAAAAAAACTGGTTCTTGATAAGTCTGCATAAAATCCCACCTTTTTGGTTAGCCTTCAAAATGCCACCATTATTGTTATTTGCCAAGCACAGCCTAACCCCCCCTCAACTTAGGATTATAAGATTTAAAACTCTGCATTGAACAAGAAATTGAGCACCAAATTTTCTTCAGCCATGTTCCTTTTCTCCATTTCCTTCAAATAACACTCCATTTCATGACTTAATTTCATCCAGCTTTGACTATTTTTGCTTGTCTTATTTTTTTTTAGAATTTGAGTCATTTTTATTCAACACCCAGTGTTGCCATAGCTACTTAATAAGGACTATACAGTAGACTTCTACAATTTATTATTGTACTCCTATCTCCCAATCAGAATGGAGTAACTGAATGGAGTGTATTTTTGTATTTTAAAAGCCATTGCATTAGTTAGGCATGCAACCCTTTGATTATAACTTGTGAGGATGAGGGAAGAATGCAAACTAGTCGACCAAGGTTTTGTCTGTAGACACATGCAAAGTTTATCTCACCTAAAGCCACAATGCCTAATTATAAAAATAAATAGGACATAATTCTACTAAGCAGCATCAATCTTTCCACAGGGAACGCATTAAGGAAAGTTGCGATCAACTCCGTTTCTTGCTACCAAGTGTGGCAGGGAAAAAATCTGATATGGCTTCAGTAAGTTACTGTTGATGATATGGAATCAATTAAATTTTTGTCTATTAACGTTTAGCTAAGAGCTAAAATCAATAAAACCAGATGTTGAAGGTGAAATTGGCAGTGGAGTTAACAAGATCATTTTTGCATTGAGTCTTGTTATTTCTCACTATACTAGATCCTTGAAATGACAGTGAAGTATGTTCAAATGGTCAAGGAAAGACTACCACCACCTGTGCTTCAAGAAGTATGGTAACTCCGTTATTTATTAGTACACATTATGTCTTTTTTTTTTTCAAGAGGTACACATAAACATCCAGTCCATCTGCTGCAAGCTTAAGTTTGTTTGATTCCAAATCACTATAATTTTTTCTACACTAAATCATGTTAGATTTCAGACAATATCATTGACACCTCTCCAGTACTCCCCAGGAAAAGATCAAACAGAGACACATCAACTGGTGTGAAACAGGGGAGACCTAGGTAAGAGAAAGACTTGGAACCTGAGTCCTAAATTTACATTGTGGTTGTGGTGTAAGGGACCAGACTTAAAAGCCAAAGGTGCCAGTTTCAATTCACTCTCCAACCACCCTTGCAAATGCTGTACACAAACAGGCTCCAGCAAAATCAGGTTTTTGACTCTTATGTTTAAACTAGCTCACCTTGGTAGCTAAGTAAAGCTAAAGGAGATACAGGTACTTGCTGTTACCTTTTTAATCAGTGTTAAGTTGTGTTGTAAGTTATCCCTTCAAATAATGATTATTATTTGGCTTCTACAATTTGCAGAATTCTTACATGTACATGTACAGGGTAGCACTTGATAGCTTAGTTACAAACGGTTGGCCCAAAACTGTACATGGTCAATTATTGTGTACCGGTATATGTTCAGAGAGGTTCTTTTCATGCAAACAGAGTAATTGAAACACTGTAATTAACCCATTGACTCCCAGGGGTTCGAGTAAAATCGTCTGGCCTTAAGACAGTGAGAGTAAAATACTAAGACTGGCCGGTTTAGGCCAGTTTGGGTGTCAAGGGTTAAAATTACTTTCAACACTGTTGCAGACTCACACCCCCATCAAGTATCCCGACCATTCACGAAGCAGCACCAAGGCTGGCCCATCCTTTACAACCATTTTACATGAGGCCAGCACCATTTCAGCCCAAAGCTCCTACAATAGTTACAACAACAGGACCCATGTATGTACCACACCTTCACATGAGACCTGGACATGAACACCCACAAATTCCTCTGCAACAACATCTTGTGCATCCTCAAGAACCACCAGGCTTTAGAACAGCAACATCGCCTCCATCTGCATTCAACAGCTGTAGTGCAGCACGGAATATCAGGAGTGCTAATGTAATGCAACACATTTCACCACATGAGCATACCACAATGAACCTCCACCAAGACTGCACTGCACCACTTACCTCATTTCATTCCAAACACATGTACCATGGCAGCCATCAAACAGTTCCACCACGTGGCCACAGCTATGACATGCCACAACAGTGGAGTTTCTTAAAGTTGCCAGCCATTGGAAATATTTTCCATTCTCTGAGTTCAACTACTTTGAGTCCAGGAAATTCTGAGCCAGATTCATGCGAGTCAAACACCTCCTCCCCTAGTAAATCGTCTTCAATGACGCCACCACTTTGGGAGAACAGTGGCAGCATGATGGGCAACAGGGCAGATCACCCTCATTTGGAGAGTCCAACCATGTACAAGGGCACGTCCATATGAAACAAGATTAAAATAACTGCCGTGGTTGTTAACAGAACAACCGCAAATTATGAAAAAAGAATGACAAATGCAGTTGTAACGTCTGTGTGGTACAATCTCAAAAGCCTTTGAAATTTCACACCAATTAACTACTGCATCACAGGGGAATTGTATTTGAATTTAAACCATAGTAACCATTGTAAGTCTTGAATGCACAAGAAATTTTTTTAAAGATTGCTTTAAAGATTCATGCAAGTCAAACACCTCCTGCCCTAGTAAATCGTCTTAATGACGCCACCACTTTGGGAGAACAGTGGCAGCATGATGGGCAACAGGGCAGATCACCCTTATTTGGAGAGTCCGACCATGTACAAGGGCACGTCCATATGAAACAAGATTGAAATAACTGCTGTGGTTGTTAACAGAACAACCGCAAATTATGAAAAAAGAATGACAAATGCAGTTGTAACGTCTGTGTGGTACAATCTCAAAAGCCTTTGAAATTTCACACCAATTAACTACTGCATCACAGGGGAATTGTATTTGAATTTAAACCATAGTAACCATTGTAAGTCTTGAATGCACAAGAAATTTTTTTTAAAGATTGCTTTAAGGTAAAGGAAGGATGAGAGTCCACAAGTTTTTAACACAGTCAGGAAAGAGCTGAAGACTTGCATTCACGAGGAGAGCAGGCTTAAACATTGTTTACACTGTTAGTTTAAAGTTGGTAAACTCTGATTGGTGCCAAAAAATTATGGTCCTTTGGTTTAGCTGTAAATTGGTATTTAAAAACATGGACTATAGGATGAAAAAGAGGGGATGAGTAAACTTTCCTTGACCTTTTAAAACCTGTAACAGTTTTTAACAGAAGTACATGTATTACTCTACACTCTCTATCTAGACTGTTCACACAATGTAACAAAAAGGGGACATGACTCATGAACCACCCCCCACTGGTGAGTAAAATCCTCTGGTATTATAGACAGAGTAAAATCTATCAAGTGTTATTCCTAGGAATCAGTGAGTTCAATAACTACTATGACCAAAATCTCGCTTTACGCTTCCCTTTTTTCTGAGCAATTGAAAATTTTCGTAAATGAAAAGAAAAGACAATTTTCTTTAATTTAGCAACTAGGTTGTGTGCGAGTGCTTCCCAGAAAGCACAGGGTACATTGGAAAAGCCTACCTTTTCAAAAATGGGTTTTAATGAAGTTCCATTACTACTTCTCGGCAAAAGCATTTTTGTAATGTCTTGTCCACAAAAAGAGAAAAGTAAGAAATTTTTATTCAACTCAGTGAAATACCTTTAGGTAAAAAGACTTATTGATTTAAGAGAAAATTATTAAAGCATGTGAAAGAATAAAAATAAATTTGAAATTTTTGGGACTCTGCAAGAAAAGTTGAACATGTTCGCTTTAAACAGACATTGCCATGGTTCCTCCAGCATTTTATGAAGTTTATGGGAAAATAACGTAATTGTTTGTAAAGAAAGAACAACGCATGACATTGATCAATATGTCAAAGTATATCCTATTGAATGGAGAAAAAAAACAGACTTCCCATTTTACAAGCAATATTGGTAATGGAAAGTAAATTAATTTTATTATATTTAATGTTGCTGGCAGGATAATCACAATGAATTTAATTCTGCATTGCTGTTACAGAAAAAACGTTATTTAAGAGGGCTTATGTATAAGAGATTACTATAGAGGTTACTCTCATTCATTTCCATCTGGCTTACTACTTTGAATACTTTTGGAAATATCAGGCTGGATTAAAAAGAAAGCTTTAATCACCTGAAGTTCTTTGCCTAGAAGAAACAGTTCTTCCAAGATTCTTGACATATTAAAGCAGGTTGCTTCGGGTGCATTAAAGATATAAATTATTGGCACAAATATTTATAAAAAAATAATTTTGTCACTGTTGTGTTCAAGACAATATTACAGAGATATTTATAAATGTATTATAATAGCAAGTCTTATTTGGATAGAATGTTACTATTGAAAGTTTGTATTTAACTTAATTATAGTTATCTAAAAAAGAGGAAACATTTACAAAAAAAACAAATTTTATTCTGGCTGTATTATTGCCACAAAAAAAATTGTATAATTTGCATATCATGATGGACTTTTTTTGTTACATGATTCTACAATAATCTGTGTAATAAAACATCATGACTACACTTTTTGTTTCCTTGTTGATGATTGTTTTAATTGACGATATGATGCAAGACTTTAAAATTAATCAGCCATGCGCGTAAAACAGGAAACCTAAAGAACTAATTAAAAAATAAATAAATCTGAAAGACAAGTATAAAATTAAAAATGTTTTACACCAAAGGGGCTACATGACAGAAAACTATATTTTCCTTACAGTTTAAATAACTTAAATACCAGGAATGAAATGTACAACATTTTTATTAACAGCACTGAAATGCTCATTTTAGGTCAGGTATGGAGGATCCCATGTACACCCTAAGGTTTTCAATGTTTGACTGAACCAGCTTACAAGGAATAGTTTTTGTGTTAAGCCTTCTGTATGCTTCAAACCTATGGCATCCACCAAATGAGAAGTAGTAATCACCTCCCTCTCTTCCCTTGATCCATAAAACATCAATCGGTGGTACTGTGTGTCTTAAATTCTTATCCTGAAAGCAAGCCAAAGGTTTATGTCAAGGACATTAAAAGGGACAGTGTCCTGAATCTATTTTTACATTACTCTCAAATTCAAGGCTACAAGCCTCTTTGTACCAGGAGAACAAAAATAATGCAAAATTCCTCAACAAACTTTTATATGGACGGCTCATCCTAAAATCAATTACATATCTCCTTTTGGTTGTTGGGAATGATCAACTTGTTGACAACTGTGCTGTAAATCGGTTTTGACCAAATAACCCTCAAAATTGACAAGAAAGTGTCTCATTAAATAGCCTTCCACAGACATTTGCACGCCATAAGGTGGAATGATCAACAGTTTTTGTTTGGAATTTTGGCAACTTTGCTGACAAGATCACCTTCATTCTGAAGATGCAAAACTAATATCTATAGTTCTTATAAACCATGGTTTGGTGGGGTTCCCATTTTTCTGAGAGTGTAAAAGTTATTTCTCGTTCATGTTTTGGCCCAGTTCTTGTACTAGGGCCGAAAACACTTGACCCAACATGATCATAATTTATACTGTTGTTCAAGAATTTTCTCCACCATCTGAAAACACACTTAAATTACCATTCTATTGATGAAAAGTACCTATTAATAATATTAATCAAAAGTTGCAAAACTGGAAATGGTTGTGTTTCCTCAAGGTCATGACTGTACTAACACATGCCAAACATCTTGTTACACAACTAATTAGCGCAGTCCATGGAACAGGGCAGCTATTACAACGTCCCCTGCCGATTGGCTTAGAAAACAATAGACCAAAACAAACAAGCAATCAACGATGGACCCTAACCAGCTGCATCCTATCTTGGGGGTGGGGGGATGGAACAACAAAACAATTGGGGAAGAAGAGAACCCTTAAACATTTTGTTCAGTTAGAACTGGCTCATCCGATTTTGGAAAGTTACTTTGATTTTCACAGGATGTTGTTTCGGTATCCTGAAAACAGAGTGCAATAATGGCTGACTTATTACACTCTTTGGTGGGAGGTGCGGTGGCCTTAGTGTGCTCGACTCCGGATCGAGTGGTACGGGTTCGGGGCCTGGCCGGGGAGGGCAACCCTAAAACCCGGAATCCAGAATCACAGGTCATTCTTTTACCAATACAGAGAGTAAAAACTATCTTAAACATTCATAAAAGCTAACCTTAGGCCTAAAAACGTTTGTTTAGGCCTAAGGTTAGCTTTTATGAATGTTTTAGGATAGTTTTTACTCTCTGTATTGGTAAAAGAATGACCTATTATTCCGGATTCCGGATTTTAGGGTTGCGCGGCCGATGACATAATGTGTTCTTGGGCAAGACACTTTACTCTCACGGTGCCTCTCTCCACGTGCACCCAGGTGTATAATGGGTACCGGCGAATCTAATGCTTGGGTAGCCCTGCGATAGACTGGCATCCCATCCTGGGGGGAGTAGAAATACTCCTAGTCGCTTCATGCTACAGAAACCGGAGATAAGCGGCCGGCCTGATGCCTTTCTAGGCTTGTAGCAGCCTTTTACCTACCTTATTACACTCTTGCCTTCCTTTGAATGAGCGAGGATTCTGTCGTCATAACAAGCAACCCGTTTGCTTCAATTCTATTACTTTCTATTACTTTCTTCAGTTAACCAAGCACCCAAGCAGGGTTTCAACTGACACTGCACGTTTTCCTTGAGTACATAAACGGGGGATTCATTTATTTCTCGTACCTTGATTGTCTTCATCAGTGATTTGACTTTTTCTTCGTCGAGTTTCGGTATTACAGGTCGATTAATGATTCTCATAGGTACCTGATGGGTCTCGTTTATCCCTGCCGAGTGAATAGTTTTCCCTGAGGCCATCGTTCAGCTGATAATAGCCAGAGTGCAAACATGGACCTCAAGGAAAAACAAACAATTTCCTTGTCACCAAATATTGGAACCATTTACCGTACATGGGCCTCTCGTCACCAGACCTCCGATCGCACTGCCGAGTGATGCTGAGCAGAGTCTAAACCAGTTTCAACTCTTCCAACAAACTGTACTATTTAGAAGGGATCATTTTGAAATTTTAGCGAAAGGGCGATCCGACATTCACTGTAAAGTAAAGGAGACACCGTTGACCGACCTCAAATGTGTCGGCAGCAAAAAGCTGTGTCTTTATTAGTTCTTGTCACCTCTATCCATAATTTGTTACTTTATAATAGTTAGTAGTTAGTGATCCTGTATATTTAAACTACAATTTTTTGTATCAACCATCACTTCTGAAGATGTATGCAGAAGCACATGGAACGTCAAGTAAAATATAATTTCAAATGATGCATTTATATCTGATGTTTTCAGTTGCATTGGAAAGCCGCTGGTCATCTTGGCAGGGGAGGGGGATGCACACCCCATGCACCCTCTCCCTAGATCCACCCCTGCCATGGAAAAAACCAATAAGCACTCTTTGATATGTCAAAATAGGTTACCAAGAAAAAAGGCCATCCAAAATCACCCTTAATTTTGGTTTTAAAGGTTTTTTCCAGCAATTTTCATTGCTGCCAATTATTTAACACGCTAAGATAAAATTCTACACAAAGTTTAAAAAAATGTTTGGAGAGGATTCATAGAGCTTGAGACTGTCACAATCGGAAAAAAACTTTAACTTGCTTTAAATCTGCTCCTGAGAATGTTTATTATTCATTAC
>OX421448.1:25403345-25408345 GCA_949126865.1 Montipora capitata | reverse complement strand
AAAGTCATGTAGAAACTCTTCTGATCAAGGCTGTGCTAATTGGCTGTGCTTTGAAAACCCTTTACAAACGTTCTAAAGATATGTAGTTTTTTAATCTTTTTATCTTGAAAAATTATATATTGCCATGACAACTCAAACCACCAAGGAAAATACGAAGATCGGGTTTTCGTCCCCAACGAGTTTGATGTTGTTGTTTAAGTACGAATGGAGCTTACGTATAAGTTCAAAACACAAATGGTCACTTTAATTGCGCTGAAAAACTTCTCATACTATCTTTTGGCTCGACTCCAGGAAGTCGAATGAATGGTTGGTGTCTGGTTTTCATAATTTGTACATCAACTATGGTTAAGGGAGGAACGTACCAGAAAGACAATCCAGATTGTGTAATACACAAATATGACAGCACTCAACAGCATCATCCCATATCCAGCTGCGCGATCAATGCCTGTAGCCTAAAAGAAAACGATACTATTGTTTAGTGAATTCGTAGACGGCGCAAGAGAGACTATAAACACGACCATGTAATAAAGGTGAGACCGTCGCAATTTGTATGCGTTTAAACACACAGCAGATAATAAGAGCATTTATCTTGTTGTAAACGCTAAATGTACCATTTTAGAAGGCCAAAGAACCGAACAAACTATTTCTACAAAACAATATTTCTCCCAGATCAATAGTATAGACAAGAGCAACGAAGACTCTTTGGAGTTGTTGTCAGCGGACACAATAACCGGAAGCGGAAGTTGCTACGGTTCACATGTTCAAGTTGAAACTTCCCAAAACAAAGCCGAAACGACAGAGAACTAAATAAAGATCATAATAGATACAGACAAGAATATTCAAGTTGCAAGATATAGGGTACGTGGCCTTTTAGCATGAGAAAAAGCTATAATTCGTCATCACAAGGTTCATTCTCGATTAGCCCTCTAAGTTAAAAGTATTACTCGGAAAATCAAGCTCTTGGAACGAACGATGAAGGTGTTTATTCTAACTCTCTTGGTTCTCAGCTCTCTGTGTTTCGTCCTCGGAGACGAGGAAAGAAAGGACGAGTTCATTGATCTAGACACGGTCGATGAAGGACCGGTGTTGAAGAACGATGAGCAACTAGAGGACTACGTTGAAGATGCTGGCCAAAGTGTAAGTTTAAACGATCATCTCCTTAGAGATTTAATCCACCCCAATGAAAAATTAAAGCCATCCTGCACAGTAACGATGATGACAGTCTGTGATTTCAGACGCAAGAAATGACTCGGCTATACAGAGCTATATGGGGATAGCCTGTATTTTTTCAGTTCCCGCGGTTTACATGTTGAATATGATCAGTGGTCAATCTGTAGAAAAATACCGAAATACAAACAAAAATCAAATTGCTTCAGTCCTCTCAGTTTGATCTTCAAAATTTGCTGCTGGTGGATGGGAGAACCTATGTTAATTAAGAATGAACTTGTCTCTCATTTGTTATCGGTACCGTGGGTGATGTGTCTGATTTTTGTTATTCCTTTTTGAGGGTTTTCTGCTCAGTTTGGTCAGCCTAAATGAACTTCTTAGAACCGATTCAAAATTAATCTCTTTTCAAAATTAATGTATTTCACTTGAATTTGTAGTATGTACTTGTATTTGATAGTAAAGATTAAATAACTTACATGTAAGTCAGCTCTCATCACTTTTGAAAAGGAAGGACCAAGGCAGTATTCACATTGCGCACGATAAGAGAAGGCAACGTATAATCATAAATATGGTAGTTTATATTCAAGTATAGTTTAAAGTCTACATCGCAGTTATCTTACATCAAGAGAGTATGAACGTATTCATACTTTCTTGCATGCTTACATATCGTGAAAAACCCAATCTCAACACTGACTGGAACACCAAAACTTTATGGTCCGAATCGAAAATGGCTATTCAGACCTGTATAACATATACACGCTCCAAATTGACTAAATTCTCCTGATTGCAATCTGAAAGCTTTCTTTTTGTTTTTATGATAATAGGACGAAAGCGAAGACGAGTTACAAGATCCAGAGGCATTTAAGGAAAGTTAAGATACTGCTTAGCCAAAACATGTCATCTCTAGTGTGTTCACTTGTAAACTGATATATATTATTATAGTTGAGGAGGTGGACTAGAAAGGGATAACCTCTTCCACCTCCTTTCACAATTTTTCACGGAATTTTGTAGTTGTTAATGTATTTTGTTAGTTTTTCTTTGTTTCCTACATATGATAAATTGCGAATAAACCATTATTATCATTATCATCATTATTATCATCATCATCATTATTATTATTATTATTATTATTATTATTATTATTATTATTATTATTATTATTATTATTATTATTATTATTATAATAACTGTTCTCTTCTCGTCGATTAGGATGATGAGGAGTCCGCAGATAACAATGGATCTGAAGTGGTGAGTTACGGGATCTCGACATTTTTTTCACTTTACGACAAGAGAAAATTGAACCTATAAGCCAAACGGAATCTTTCAGGTGAGGGAAGCTAATTCTAACCAAAATGTTTTTGCCCTCGTGCCGGATAAGACGCAAAGTTCCCGCATTTCACTTTTTCTTTCTTTCTTGCTTAAAAACTAACAAAGTGCGAAATAAAAAATTCAGCCTAATATTCCAAAATCGGTGTCAATTTTGCTTTCCAAATTCCCTCTAGACGAAGGAAGAAGATAGTGAAACACATTTTAACTTGATTAATTTTCTTTAGTCTGACGTAATTGCACGTTTTTAGAAAAACGAAATTTGTAAATCAAGATGATTTTCTCCGGCCCGCCACAAAGCTGACGAATTTCAAAACTTTTCCTCATCCGAGTCCAGATAGTTAAATAAGGTTTTTCCGTTCTTGCTTCACCAGGAGCCCATGCTGGAACCAGCGCTTCTACCAACCGAGGAACCTGCTGGGAGTGGCAACGAAGCAGTGATGGTAACACGATTTTTCTTGCGGTTTATCAGAATCTTTTCAAAAAGACACACTTTTAATTTGTAATCATCACATACCTTCCCACAGATCAAGAGGGGCAGACAACGCTAAAATGAAACCTGACCGTGGTCAAAATGTCCGTATAAGTGTTGCACCTCTGAAAATTTGATGAAAGAGCGCAGATCTGCGAAACATTCCATCGAGCTTCTTAAACCAAAGAGAGATGTTTCTTAGAAGGTCTTAGAATGAAACTTGAAGCTTTCATGGGGTTTAATTCAATACTTCTTTTATTCGTTTCTTTTCAGAGTGACGATGATTTGCGATCGGCTTTGGAAGACAAACTGCGGCTGAAGTAATTCGTGTACTATTAAGTCGTATTCTCTGTCATCCCAGAAGGACCAGCTACAATTAAAATGCCGAGGCCTGATTTTTAATATTATTATGGACCAATAGATTAATCTTGGCCTAATAGACGAAATTGTCATAACACAAACTTTTTTATGTAGAAGTACTATAACAAAAATCTTTTTTGTTTGAAGAAATGTGCTTACAACGTTTTTGCTATATTACAAAATACTATTAAAGACTGGTCTCGTAAAAAAATACTGTTTCAAGCTGCTCAGTCCACAGTCCCTTATAAGAAAATAATAAACCCTATCTCGCACAAGATAAAGCGTCAGACGCTCTTAATTTCGGTAACAACTCATGGTTTTAGAAGGCCTTACCAACAACAATTGACTATAGTTGATAAATAGGTGTGCTTTAGAATGAATCTTGAAAAACCTGCATGCCTTTGTAACATGAAAAATTTCCGGTTCTCTGTGAAACAGAAAACGCTAAGGGGGCTAAGAAGTAATTAGAGGGGTCATGACCTCACCCTGGTGAGTTAGTTCCTGAAGGGTAAGGGGTAAGTATCATGAGCGTGAGTGTTGTCGCTCTAAGGGCGTCAGTTCCCATGCTCTCCTCGTCCCCTGCGCTTGCTGGCTCATGCATTTTTCATGCTTGAACCCAGGCTGTCTCTCTTTTCCTACCTCTTCACAAAAAGGGAAAAGAAAATCAGCCTGGGTTCGAGGTTTTCAGATTTCCAATCAAATTAATAAACAATTAGTAATCATGATGATAGGGCGTGGAGGTGTACAAAAGAAATGTAATTTGATTTATCACGAAGTGCAAACTGGAAAGCTAAATTACGTTTTAGCTCCCAGCTTTTGTTGCTTGCCACGTGGCATTGCAGAGGAAATTTGGCAACGGGGACTTGTACGTTTTGGTACATGTCGCCACTTTGCAAAAATTGTCTCAGAGTCCTCTTTGAGAATCGTAGAGTGTCCCACGGGCTTTGGAGAACAAGGAAACATGTCTACTTTGACAAAGAAAAAATATCTCAGTTAAAGAACAAGGGAGCATAAACCATTTCAGAGATCAAAAAGCTGAGAACAAGTGTGGAAGTAGTTTCGGGAACAAGGGAGACCCTCATCGTAGAAAGGCATGGAATGTAGAAATCATGGCCCCACCTATTTTCCCCGTTGCCCTAAGAACATGAAATGCCATGCAAGAATATCAAAGGAAGTTGAAATTCATGAGTGTTCATTCCTTTGCATGACTCATGCAAATAAAAGTCACCAAATTCGTATTTCCGTCAGACGCTAACGTGAAATGTCACTGGCAGGACTAATGCGATTGCACATCTGCATGACAAGCTTTGGCGCCGGAAGTTACGGTTCACAATGCAGGCCAGGCTGACAATCTGACATCGTTTGATGTTACGCTCGTTTCAGGAATCAAAGGATCTTTGAATTGTAACTTTTAAAGGTGCACTAGCCCGCGTAGTTGGCGGGAAAAAACTCGTTATTTGCCTCTCGCCCCAACAATTCCGCCAGCTACGGAGGCTAAAGGTACGTTTAAAATTCTTCATATCAGAGTAGCATCAAACTACAATGAAGGTCATAGGTGTTTGGACACTTAACATATTTCCAAACTATTTTCCCCTCCTCCCTTTACAATGTTGCATTTTTAATAGTTTGAGAAAGCAAGACAGGTGTATGGAAGGCCCGACATCTTTCAACATTG
>OX421448.1:25390845-25395845 GCA_949126865.1 Montipora capitata | reverse complement strand
TCTTCCGCAATACCTAGAACACAGACACATAAAGGTATTTGACGTTGTTAACGGTAATATAGGGTGAGCGACTTTAGTTGTACAAAATATTAGATGGTCTTCGCTTCTTGACTGTGAGCTTGATCCATAGATCTCCGTTTCCCGTTTCCATAAAACGGGGAAACTGACAGACACCGGAAACGAGGAGGAGCAACCACCAAAACAATCTCGTCCCCAGACCTTGCTCTTCTTTTGGTCAGCACCAACAAGAATATTGCTCTTGGGACCAGCAGTTAGTGCTTAGTGACGGGAAAAGATATGTGAGCTAGTTATACTCTTCGTTTTGCTTTACTTGAAAAAATGTCTCGAGATTCTTTCAGCGAATTCACTACTCTAAAAAGGTCTTACCTGGCTGCAGTTTAGTTTTAATGTAGTTTAACATGTCGTAATCTGTTAGCAATCCCTGGAAATTAACGTCTTCTATTGTCAGGTTCCCTAGGATTCCTAGTGCCTCTAGGACAAACTCTTCGTCAGGGCAAGTTTGTACAGCATTTGCAAGGTCCCCTATGTATTCCTAATGACAGTGTTAGAAAAGAAATATCTTCAGATTAGAAAGTGTGTTCAAGTTGATCATGTGGTGTGGACTCGATAAACAGTGACCAAACTTGAACTTTTTCCTTATAAGCGATGTCTCCACTATGGGCTGTACTTGCGATTCATTTCTGCCCTACGCTACGCGCGAAAAAGCGAGAGAAACCAGGACACAACGACAATCTGGAGTGTGACCGTGCTGGGTGCCTGGTGGACACCAGAAAACGGCACGAGCATTTTTAATTCATTATTCTAAAGATGGCATAAGTAATGTACGTTACTTAAGAACGAACCTATCATGAAAGAAAACATAGGAAAAAATATATAAAAAAATACAAAACCATAACACGCTGCCCGCTACGAAAAAAAAACACAGGGATAAAAGTCCCCACTGGAAAACGCAGTCCTCGACCGAATACAACGCATGACAGCTCCGAGGGAAAGAGCTTTACACTGAATAAAGAATATCTTGAAATTGAAAGTCCAATGGCTGTCCAGAAGGCGAGAGGCCTGAATAAACTAGATCAATACCAATACCAATACCAATAATTCATGAACATATCGTGAAACGTAATTGCATAATCGATACATAAGAAGAGGAACAAAAGATTATCATCAAGTGATGACAAATCTTGCTACGAACCGTAATGAAAATGCTTTCCAACTCCACGCTCTTACGTTGGAAAGCATTTATTCCTAATAAACCGCAAGTGACATGTAATTAATATACATGTACCAAAAAGTGGCTCACTAGCTTCGAAACAAAGGGTTCTTTTGTTCCACTGGTTGGCTCATCCGAATAACACTTAATTTTGCCTGTCAACAAGAGCCACAGAGGAAATTTGTAAAGGTATTTACACGAGACTGAGGATAATAACGATAATCATGTGTCATTTTAGAAGTTGCTGAAGTGGGCTGTGTCTCGTCCCTCGAACAGTAATCTAACCCATCTTTACAAGAAAAATTAAGCCTTCAATGAACATATTTTAAGTCCCCTTATTACAAACTGCAGTCAATGAAACAGACACTCAATCTCTCGATATTCTGCCTTAGGATGGCCAGAGTTAAAATATGGGTGAGAGATAATACCTAAAAACTGACAAAACACTTCACGTTTAATTTCTTCCTCTTTGACTATTCAACCAACTCACCACAAACTGGGCTTTTGTGGGCCCTTCATGTTGCGATATGTTCCTTATCATCTTGAGCAGTAACGGGTCATTGCATTTAAATGCCCTTCTCATCAATAGCCTCAATCCAGGACCTTCACACACAAGCTGAGCATTTCTCTTGTTCGCAGCCAGGTTGATCCCTAACGCGATGAGTTCCAGATCAATACGGTCTCCTGGGCATTCCAACATCAGTTGCATCAACTACCAAAGTTACAGTAGACAAGTTTAAAAAGATAATAAGTTACGTATAATTCAATTAACCCTTTTTTATAACATAGAGGGCAAATAATTAAAATTAATCAGTGCTGATTGGCTGAGACAGAGGGCATTAATTTTGGTAATTGCCCGGGGCAAAATCACTTTCATTCTTTACATGTAGTAAATGTTTTTAGCTGGGCTGGTTTCATTGCTTTGGCATTGCTGTACAATATTAAAATTCGGGCGTTTTACAGTTCATTTACGCTAACTGAACACTGAAATTTCTTCCTTTAAGAAATTGTGCTGTTTAGGGATCGTTTTTGGCCTTCTTCATAAAAGAAAATTTTGCCCTTCATATTATGAACAAGTAATGGCATCTTTCCTCATTATGAGTCATAAAATTAAGGATTTAATATCACACATATTTTCAGAAATTGCAGAAATTGTTATCGTCTCTGCGCAACTCTGGCTTCATCTGCAACTTCTGAAATGTGCGATATTAATCCTTCATTTCATTCGGCCCCATGCGATTACCAATACTAATAGTCTTGATTCTAATATTCTAAATTATGATGCTATCCATACAAGTTTTCTGTTTTGTCTGTTTTTTGTTATTTATTTGGTGTATCCAAATTTTTTTTATAGATCATTTTTCTTTGTTTTAGCATGTTTTTTGTTTATTGCTAGTGTTTCTGGCCGGTATAACGCGCGCTGTGATTGGCTAAGAGCAGCTAAGCGCTAGGGCATTAGGTATGTATGTACTTATTGACAGGTTATTGATTGAGTGGGAGGGCCGGACGGGAAAGTATTTGCCCCGAGGTCATGGTGTATACCATGGGCTCTTTACACTATTCATGAGCACTCAGAATACGAAGTTTAGACAAAACAAGTAACAAAAATTTGCACAGAATATTTATCAAACATGTTGTTTGCATTTACTTTTCGGGCTGTAAATAACTTGGATGTTAAAAAGCGACGAAATCCTCTAAAATTGCATCGCGCTGAGCAGTATGTGTTCCTAGCAGGGCCGTACGGCCTTTTCCGGCCCTGCTCGCGCTAATGCGTACGGCCCTCATACGGGCATTTTCCCAATAGTTTTACAGTGAAAGCGGGCACTGGGCCGTACGGGCCAAATGATAATCTCCCGTAATGCCCGCGGGCCGATTATGGATTATGCAAATAGACGAGTTCACGCTCTTGAACTTCAAAGGTTTGTAAGGAAGTTCAAAACGATGAAAAGTATTCATGATATGCAATTATGGGTTTTTTATTTTCCAAAGCAGAAGATATGCGCTTAAAGGTGCGGCAGAATAAATTTGGAGAGAATGGCTATTGTAGAAGTTATTTTATTAACAAGAGTTTCTGCCATACATTTCCTTTAATTCCAAAGGCACAAAATTACAGAGAATTTATGGAGACAAAAAAAAGCAATATTTAGGAATTCCAAAGAATGGATACCAAGTCTAGTTCATCTCAGTTGTGAACATGAACTTATTTGTTTGGTTTATGAAGGCGAAAGTCTATAAAGTAGAGCATGTACAGTTAATTTTCCTTCGAATTTCCATACAAACCTTTGAATTTCCCGCCATGTTTCCCTGATTACCCATGATGCAATCAAGAGCGTGAACTCGTCTATTAGTTTTTTTTTCTTTAGAACCGTTTCGTTAGCCATATAATAAACAACTTGATAATCTTTACAGCAAAATCTCAAACCTCGGTCTAGCTGTACGGCAAGGCCTTACTTTGTGATTTTGCTGTAACGACCTCACCCTCGGTTATTAAGTAGTTAATATTCTTAACCCCGGGGGGGGGGGGGGGGGTACTGCCATATATGGACTGTATAGGTATGTGCCGCTGTGAAGGGTATAGTTTTCAAGCAGTTTACTCTAGGATAGAGTATATAAATCATAGCCTTTCGGTCTAGAATTGGGTATCATTTTTCACGAAACTGACCAGTCGGTTGAAGATTTTATCAAGACTAAGGAAACCAGAAATTCCCACTCAAGAATGTAAAAAAATCAAATCGGCAAAGTTTAAGTTTACATAACTCAGCCTCAACAGTGTCAATAAATGGCTATCATGAAACACTACTGGATATTATTAACTGTCAAGAATAGGAATTTAGACGGAAATCGGTGGGAGTTTACTCTAGTATAGGGTAGCAAAATTCAGCTGAACTAGCTCTGGTATAGGCTAAGGGTTCCAGGGTCCCAGCGGCACATCCCCACCCAAAAATTCCTAAGGTACACCCCCCCCCCCTAACCCACTGACTCCTGGGCGTGTGACTTAACAAATTTTACTCTGTCAAATGCCAGGTGAGGTTACGTGTCAAGTAGGGGTATCCTGGGGTGCCTGTGGAGTCAATTGGTTAATATTCATTATTTGCCACTTTGTTAAGCCTGTAAGGGAGAGTAATTCAGGCCTTGGTTGTTCAAAAGGTGGATAGCGCTATCCACCGGATAAATCACTATCCAGCGGATAAACACTACCAAAACCAATTGATTTATCCAGTGGATAGTGATTTATCCGGTGGATAGGGCTATCCACCCTTCGAACAACTGGGTCCTGGTTATTACATACATAACCATTAATATTAAGTGCTGAACTGGGGCTCTTTGGTTGTTCTGAACAGAGCTTTCTAAACATTAATATTAGTATACATGACACTAGAATAACAAAATAGGAAGTTTCACCACATCTGCCTGTTATATTCAGATATGCATACTATTCAAGACTGTGAGATTAAATATATTTTTTTCTTTGGAGAGGAGATCTATGTTTTACTAAAATGTCAAGAGCTTCTTCAGCAAATGGTTACTGCTGCAAAAGAGAATAAATTTGTAATGGAAAATCACATGCCTGTTAAGACCTGACTGGTCCTCTGTACAGTGTAAACATAAGCTTACTGCCCATTGTCCCACCTACTGAGCATCTTACCAATTTCAAGTACATAAATTATCATAATTAAGTAAAATACGATTGTCCAGGTGAGTGTAGTCCTGAGAAGGACTGTTTGAGATGACATTGACTGACGTTTCGACAACCTCAGCAGAGTCAGTC
>OX421448.1:25368345-25385845 GCA_949126865.1 Montipora capitata | reverse complement strand
CACCACAGGTTTCTGCGGGTGACGTTTTTGTGTGATTGATTAAATTTTTCCATTGTTGTGGTCGTTCCAGTACACTTCAAGCCAGTGGGAAAGGAATTTCATCAAAAATGTTTAACGAAAGTGGGCGGGGCAGTGATTCAGTAATTCGGGCCCAATCCACAGGTCTGTGGTTTTCGTAGTATAGCTACAATTTGCCAAACGCTATACAACTTATTCCAAAATGGCCACCATTTAGATATTCTTTTGTTTTTATTGAAATTAGACCTTGATGCCTCGTTCAAGGCAAAATATTCTTTTGAATTTTCAGCTCAAGAACGAGGCATCAAGGGCTAATTTGAATAAAAACAAAAGAATATTTAAATGACGGCCATTTTGGAATGAAGTCTATGGTCAAGAGATCAAGTGAAGCTTTTTTCAACCCCCTGTGACCTCCCCCCCCAAATAACAACACAGACTGAGTTCCATGCTGTAATCCCCTGAATGTGATTATCACGTGATTAAGATGTGATCATCTAGAGATGCTATGCACACATTATACAGCACAATTCAGAGCCCATGTAATCTTTCACGGAAAAAAAAATCATCCGCCTTCATTATACAGTCGATATAGTGGGCACCAGTGAAGTGAGCCCTTAAACAGTAAATCAAGGTCAACAAATTGCCAAACTGTGCCAAAAGTGATGGCTAGAGGGTCCAGTTTTGCCAGTGCCACTGATCCTTAACTTCCATGACCAAATGCAAAAAAAAAAGTTAAGTTAAGTGGTGCATTTATATAGTGCCCTTATCACTAACATCTCAAAGGCGCTTTACAATGATCAATTTACCCCCAGCGGACTGGAAGCATATACAGGCGCAAATAGCAGCCGCTTCTAAGCAGTCCATGCATGCTGGTACTCATTTTACCGACCTCGGGAAGGATGGAAAGCTGAGTGAACTTTAGAGGAAAGAAGGTCGCCAAATATTCCAGTCTCGGCAGAACCGGGAATGGAACCCGGGACCTTAGGGTTGGAATGTCACTGATTAATGGAAGAAATTCTGAAAAGTTTCCAACAATGACTACTCTTCCACACAGCAGGAAAAGAAGTTAGAGAAGTTCGAAGTCATGAAGCTGCTAACTATCATAGGAGAGGAAGTGAGGGAGTCTGGGAAGGGCTATGAGCTAACGTCCGAGATACTTGCTCAGCAAACCTAACAAGCTTTATTTCCATGATTTCAGATCACATTTCTCTCACGGGAAATTGGCTTATGTGAATCTTGGGATCCATTCTCCTTTTGAGCCATAAATCAATGTCAATGCTTGAATGTGGGATATTTACCTCGTAGAAGCTGCTCTTGCTTTTTGACAAGCCCGAGAAATTTCTTGTATCCTTTTTCATAGTCTTTTCTGTTATTGCGTGAACAGGTTAAGGAAACCATTTCACCACTAAATACTCGACAGCAAAACAATATTTAATGGGATTTGTCCATAAAGGTCATTGAAGTTGGCCCTCATTGTAATAAGTGCAGCCAACAGAGGTTTTTTGACATTCCAGTTTAGTGGAATTTTTTCTGGGATTTTATCAGACTACTCCCCAGTTGAGCTATGGCATTTGAAATAGACAAGAGTATTTTCCACCAAAAAGGTGTCTAATAAATAATCAAGTGTCAAATGTATTTTAGTGCTGTGACACTAACTGGGGACATTGTACTGAATTCAAATCAAATAAACTCACATCAAATCATTAGTTGGTTTTTGAGGAGAGGGGAAAAAAAACTTTCAGAGCAGAGTAGTGATGACATAGTTGAATAAAACTGATGTTGTTGTTGTTGTTGTCACAGAGAACCAGCAAATATACAGTAACCCACACAGGACGCTGAGCATGGGAATCGAACCAGGGTCTCAATGGTGGGCGGCGAGTGCTCTCACCACAGCGCTATCCCTGCTCCCTTGAAAAAAGACAAATAATGTTGGTGTCATGCCTAATCAGGCCTAATTTGTTCAAACACAGTGATACATTATAGTTATTTAATCAGTGAATAGCACCATCCACAAGCCATAACATTTGGAATTGCCCAAGTTTTTACCACCAAAGGGAAGTCTTAAGTAAAGATAAATAATTTTTTTGGGATGCCCACCCAGTCCCAAATGCTACCCATTGGATGAATAATTGCCATCGCGTATGCTACTCAATGAGATTTGATAATATATGTTTAACAAATAGATTCCATGTTGCCTTGTACCTGTTCAGTAATAGATCACAGATGTCGTCAAAATGTGGTAAGAACAAAAAAGTGGCACACAAGGTGATAGCTGAGTGTCTGATGTTCTTGCCACATTTTGACATCTTCTCTGACCTATTCCTGAACAGATGCTAGGCAAAATGGAATCCATTATTTTTTTTGCTTTATATTTAATAATACTGTTACAGTAATAGATGGTATGTGAGAACCAATCAAAATGTGTTATTGAGCTTATTATAATGTTAATCAATAGTATATATAATGGTGTAGCACAAATCAAATTCTGCCCTTTTAGGAATAACTTGGACCAGGTTGTATTTTTTCCCAGTAAAAATTTTGCAATGCATTCATGATACATGTACATGGAAACTGCAGAGAGGGAAATGGCAATGAAACTTCTACACTGACTCAGTCAATGCCAACTAAATTGTGAATACTCGAATCCTTAAGTTTATGACTCTATTTTATCAGGATATTATTTTTCTTCTTCTCTAGCTCAGCAGACCACTGTTCATATCTCTTGACCTCATGCTCCATCACTTGCATGCACATGGCACCAATCTTGTAGTGGATAATGATAGAGTGAAATTGAGAGAAGCTGGAGAAGCAGAAGAAAACATACACAATGTTGGTTGTCAGCTCTGTGCTTTTCTTCCAATCTTCTCGCAGCACTCTTGACAATGCACCTAAAACAGGTTCTGAAATATAAAGTCATAAATATCGTTAGATCACTTTTGCTGCCATTTTTATTTCCCTGACATTATCTTGGTCAAATTTTCTTGGTCTGGACTACCAAAAGTTTAGAGAAAATACATTTTAAATTGAAAGCCGCCCGGCCCACTGTCAGTGAATTCAACAACCCCCAAGAGTAGCGCATATAAATTTTGTCTGGTTATTGCCAGCAGGATTTTATTCCTCAATTGAGAACTCCCTGTACCCAGGATGCCAGAGATTTTTTCTCTCCTAGAGCGACAGAATAGTGAGTGGCTTTTTTTCATCCAGGGCAGAACCCCTCTAAGTCAGGAATGAGAAGACTAAATCATACCAACAATTAAAATTATTTTTATCCACAAGCAACATATCGAGCTACATTGTAAGAAACACAAATGCCAACTTACCATTCACTGCAAGTTCTTCCAAGTTGTCTGGATTTCTGGCTAGCTGTAAGATAAGTCCAGTTCCTCGTATCTTTTCAGGAAGTTCTTCATACAGCAGTTCCACATAATCTTCTATGTCATTGATGTTAGCTTGCTCATCGAGCTGACAATCACAATCGGAATCAGCAAGAACATGAAACAAGATATCACACCAGGATCATCAACACACTGTCATTTCTTAATCCCCATTGAACCATTATTTTAAATGCATAAGATTTCACTGTCAAATGACTGGGAAAATCAACCCTTACAATGTAGCAACTGCATGGCAAAATAGATGTTGGGTGCCAAGGACATCCTGGGAATTCAACTACTGGTACTAAAATTAGACTGCTTCCATGGCCGGACGATCTTGGCAACCTACGTGTAGCCATGAACCTCTTCATTCAGTACAGAAGAAAGGCACAGGTCACACTGATTACAGGGCTGTCAACTCTCCCAGATAATCCAGGAGACTCCAGATTTTGGACCGTATCTCCCGGTCTTAAGATTACGGTGTGAAATCTCCCAATAATTATTATTAATCGCCAAAGTTTGTCATTCCTAGTGAGAATGGACTTACACAACATTACAGTAAAATTTGGTTATTTTAACATCCATAGTAACAAAATTCAAACGTTTCACAATTTAAGCAATAATTACAGCTGTAGATTGCTCGCAGTCCCTTCTGAGTTTAATAGTCGAACTGCCCGCTTTGGTCACGCAAGAGAGCCAAGGGGAGAATGGTGATTGAGCAAGGATACAGGGACTGCATGATCTCCTGTAACTGATGTGTTTGGAATCTCCTGTTACACCAGCAATGGGAAATTTGGATTGGTCCATTAACAATGGACCACTGGCAGATTTTTTTGATGACTTTAATAATTACTTCTTGTCAGACTATGATGCCAATCTGCCTTCGATTTTCCCTGGGCAAAGAGAAGCACAATATTGCTTTTGCGGTTTTGATCAAATGGCTAACACATTGAACCCAAACAAGAATTAACAAATTGATGTCAGTTTTTCATGTGTCTGTCCTGTTATTGATCGTGAATTTCGTCATAACATTGTCAAAGTAGCTGTGGATCCAAGAGACAATAGCCGAGTGGATCCACAGACTACTTTGACAATGTTATGATAAAATTCACTGTTAATAACAGGACAGACACATGAAAAACTGACATAAATTTGTTTTTTACAATAACAAAAAGGCAAAGGGGTCAAAATTAAGTCAAAACAAGAGAAGAAAGCGAGACAAAAATGTGAGAAACTTCAATCTGACGCGAGCAATATCACATCATTATCGCATAAATTATAAATTTATGTGTCTGTCCTCTTATTGACAATAACAATTAGCCAATGAGCGTGCGAGAGTTTTTGCAGTCACTGTAAAACAGAAGCTTGAGGTCAAAGTTCTTCTATCAATGCAGGCAAGCATGTTATGGCTATGCTACCAACTGGTTTCAGCAAGACCATTTTTTATGAGAGCTTTGTAATCTTAAATCAAATGCCATTGATCGTGGTACTAGTTCCTTGTCGCATCATCACTAAAGACCAGCTTCAGTCAAACGATTATCTATGGGTAGTCGCCTTCAAGAAGAAGGGGAATGTTTTGAAGGACATGGCTTCAAACAAGTATTGAGTCATCTTTTCTGTATTCTGACTTCACTGATTTAATGATAGACAATGAGTTGTCCATTCTAAACAAGAATTTTCTTTTTGTCCTAAACATCACACCGTCCAAACTTGCAAAAACACTCCAACATTAAGTTAAGTTAAATATAGCAGTTTTTCTGCAGTTTTCTTTCCGAATAGTTGATTGAATTCGACGTGCACATAGATATTCCTCTAATGTTACCGATTCATTCCTCACGGTAACATTAGAACCCACAAATGACCAGCTCCCAACGTCAGTGGCTTCATAGCTCAGTTGGTTAGAGCCTCGCACCGGTATCGTGAGGTCACGGGTTCTAACCCCGTTGAAGCCCTGACTTTCTCAGGCTTCTCTACGCAATTGCAAAAATTGCATTCATAACTGAGAGGATCATAACTTTACTTGATTTCATATCCGCAGTTCATATATGATCCATTTCATATATCATTTCATCATTAACAAATAACATGATATCTTTCCCTTTCATATACAGGGGAAAAACAACCATAACTAAATATATTTTAGTCAAGCAGGTGCAGCCGAGAAAGATCGTAAAAATACTAAATTTGCATAAACAGCGATTCCCGGGTTCATACAGAAGTAAATTGCACCACTTCGCCGGTCGCGCTTTATCGTGCTGCCGCCAGCCATCACGTGCAAAGTCACAGATTATGTTACATGTGAAATCAAGTGGAACAGCTTTGAACCGATTCTTTCGTACGCAGAAAAAACATTTTCTTAGAGGTTTTGTATACTGTAACCACCAGCATATTAAAATATTTAGCCGCCTTATCTGCTAGAAATAAAATAAGCCAGAGTGCCCGGCGGGCGACTGGGTAATTTTTCTCACTCGCCTGAAGCCAAATGTTAGTCACCTCTGGCGACCGGGTGCTGTTAGAGCACAGCCTTGAAGATGTTGATTGTTTTTACTTGACGCTTCAGAGGGAGTTTTAAGGACTTTTAACTTTTGGTTTCCAACTTGTATTTAAAGACAAATGTACCTGAAAAATTTGTCAAAATTCCCGATTTAAATATCATAAGTCGAATGGAATCAACGAGTATTTTTTGGCGTAAAATATGTGATATGACGTCATCAGAAATTATGCCACTATCATCCCATCCCAATCAATTCTCAATATTTCAAGACTTTGGGGGTTGACAGCCCTGTGATTATGAAATGTCATAACAGTGAAAAGTTGAGACTCAGAGATCTACTTACACCTCCCATCAAAATGCTACAAATGGGCCATTAAAAAACTGAGCATGAGGAATTAAAAGGCAGAGAGAAATATAACAAAACCACTAGAGCTCCACATTGTTAAGTTACTCACTGATATACATGCATGTAACATATTACAGTCAACAAAAAATGTACCCCCTTTTGAGGTAGCTAGAATAGCTTTTATTTTGCCTTAGATAGATGAGAATTTATGACCTACAGTATACGCAAATGCTGTGAATCAAAATATAGAACATTTTTACGAAAGATGCAAAGCTCATTTAATTTACCAAAATCCCACTCTCTATTGAAGAAAATTGTTTGTGAGTTGGGTGACAGTGTGCTGGGGGTAACCATGTGATGTACTGGCATCCCATCCAGGGGAGAGTAGAAAATACTCCTAGTCACTTCTGCTGCAGAAACCGGAGATACATGTAAGTGCCAGCCTGAGGGGCCTTCTAGGCTCGTAGCAGACTTTACCTACACATTAAATAGACATGCTTAATGAACAGTAATATTTTCTCTCAAAGTCTAATGCAGACAAATGCATTTTGACATATTTATCTGTTAACAACTTATTGATTCTCTATCAACAACAAATAATTATTTGTGAATATACCTCTGTGCCTTCAAAGTCGGCAGGAACAGCAGCACGTTTTAAGGCATCGGCTTTTTCTTTCACTTTTGCTTTGCCATCTCCTGTATCTTTCCTGTTTTGTAGGTAATACAACAGCTGTTCCACTTCAGGAAGTTTGCTAGGATGAATAAGCTTGCACTTTTCAATGACTTCTGAAGCAAGCTTTGCTATGTTGGTGGTAGCATTTAAGCTTTGCAAGCGAATACTGTTGAATGAAATAAAAGTCTGTTCAACAGGAATCCATCACTTTGAAAATGACTTCATTTTTCCTTGTTGTTCTGTGTACTATATTGTTTCTGGATAATTCAGAGTTAAAGGCCTGCATTGAATTTTACACAAACAGAAAATCTGAAAATCACCGGCAAGTGCCCAATCAAAACACTAGAAGTATTTCAAAACAACAACGCAAGCACACAATGTCTTTTGGGTGAACATGGGCCTTAAGGATCCAGTCGGATCCGCGTCTTATTTTCAGGGTTTTGATTTTTTAGTATTCAAAAGGTTATTTGTTTTTCATGCTATTTGTGTGCATGGCTTTGTTGCTTGACGTCTTTCCCACAGTCTGTACCACTGGTCAGCCCCTCCTAGAGATAATTGATTGGCATACTTTACCAATAACGAAAATCAGGGCAAAGTCTTTAACTTGCGTGCAGATTTCAACATGGTTTGTAGGTTTGTAGAGCTAACTATGATTTCAAGTCTTAGTTTGGTCGCAGTATGATGTCATTAGTGTCATAAGAAAGACTAAGATTTGAACTTGGTAAGGAAAAATGAGTATCAGTGTTTCAATTTGCCACAAAACGACTCTTATTGATACAATAAAAATTCAGTAAAGAGATCAAAGAACAATTGTACGTTTACGAAAAATTTAATGTCAACACCAATGGCACTTGTTCTCTCAAAATTAAACAAAATTATCGGAAATGAAATTGTTCACAGAATTCATATTCAAGTACGTGCTCTTATTTTGACTTGAATTTTTGCCATTCCGTTATCAATTTCTTTTAACTCTTCATCACATAAGCGTAATTACAAATGCAATAAAACTGTAAGCCGTGTCGTAACTAGGAAACGAGTGACGCCTACAGCTGGAGAAGAGAATTGCATATTTTGTCTTGGAGATCCTGTTTACAAGCATTTCACACCAATAAAACTTACCTTACCTGGTATTAGCGGTTATTTTAACCAAAAATTATCAGAACAATGAAAGACACTGAAATTCAAGATCTAGCTAGCTAGAAATTGTGGCGGAAAAATAGCTGCATTTCTATTAGCTAAGCTTACACTTTCTGACACTCCTTCCGTTCGCCCAACATAGGCTCTCCCATCTCGCCAAGAATGACCGCTTCCAGTTCATAATTAACAACGATCGCCTTTTCTGTTGGGTGGGCATCGATGCTTCCTCCCTTAACCCTCCTAAACAAGATCGAAACACCGTCAAAACATATTAGAGGAAATCTCAAAATCATCGGCAAAAGTACATTCCCGTCAAGTATGCTATCCACGCTTTGCCCTTCTAAATTACGACAACTTTAAATAAACAATCTAACCTCTTAAGGTACCGAGCTTCATCCTGCATTTTAAATCTTTAAACAGGCTACAAAATATTTTTCCACACTTGTAAACACAGGCTCTTCGACTTATTTTCTTCAGCTGCCATTTTATCAAAATTCCCCGCGCAGAACGCTGGGAAGGTGATAAAAAATAGGATCAGACTGAACTGTTGGAACTCTGAAGAGAGGAATAAAATTGTGCAATATAGTAACAAAATCGCAGCGAGTTTCTTTGCTGTCACTTCAGAGATTGGGCCCAAGGGTATCAAGGACACAAAATTCCCAAAGACTGAAGACGAAGGAATTATATAGCAATTAAGTGAAGCTATGATCCTCGCAGTTACGAAGGCAATTTTTAGTAATCGCGTAGAGAAGCCTGAAAATTTTAGGACTTCAACGGGGTTTGAAATGGATCTCTACGCAATTGCTAAAGTCTATTGCCCTTCATAACTGCGAGGATCATAGCTTCACCTGATTTCATGTCCGCAGTTCAATATATGATTCACTTCGTATATCATTTCGTTCGTTGATTCATTCATCACGGGAACATTTGGACCTACAAATATAGCAACGGTAACAACATCAGCCTTACAGCCAGGTTTAATCATTTTTGACAATTTGAACACAGCCAGCCGCAGACGCGAGGCTACACAGCCTACACGATGCTGTCTCTTGGTCGCATCGACGTTTTGTTAAGACATTCAGTGTCTTAACACTCACAAAGAGAGGTCGTAAGACATATATACAGCTCGTTGGATAATGTTTTGATTACAGGGAGGGTGGACGGAGGAAATACCTGAAGGGGAGGCGGAAGAGGGTGGGAAATCACAGAAAAAGTTTACAACGGAAGGTTTACAGTTTTTAATTGCATTACTGTTGTTACATCCGATGATTCAAATGGATCATATGCACACGTTATCCTTTCTTACAAATTTTAATAAATACAGCTACAATCTCCCATATCTCACGGCTCAAAATACACAAACATTTCATGAGAGATGTCTCCACACTTCAAATTCCTCACTACCAATACCAAGGAGGTGCATTTCTCAAGTCCCGTTAATGTTATCTGACTTGACAAATCATTCAAGTCGCGAGACCAGTAGATAGGCACCGGAAGGACGGCAAAAAAGAGGAATCAGCTGTCCGAGATCCAGGTATCTCGCATCGCTTTTCGGGCGCACTTAATGGGCTCCTAATTCCCTGCCATTCCTTTTCCAAGCGTCTGCCAAGAAGGCTATGATGATCAAAGCATGTTTCAAGAGGGCGTTAATGCTGCGATAATGAACTTTTTTTATAAAGAGACAAGTGTTTTTGGAAAGACTTTTTCTAGTTTCTTTGAAACTTTATGACCTTTGCTTATGTTTCAGTAGTGGAGAGGTCATGTATTGACCCTCTTTAGAGGTGGCATAATATGAATCAGTCTCGTCAACATTATTTGTTATCACTCACAAATGACACATTACGGTGTCCACAGGTACACCTGCTTATGCCCATGGAATGTTATATTTTCTTGACCGAGAGTCTGTTACTAAGAGCAAACACTTAGTCTACGACACTTGGATTTCTGACTGCTATTTTCATTAACTTATCCCCATATGACGTAATCTGAGACCTCGCAAATTAATTGCCTAGGTTGAAAATACTAAGCGAGAGAGCCGTTTAGAATATAGTTGAGAAACTGATAAAACGAAAATAGAAAACGAAATGCACAGGAGAGGACATCAAAACTTCGTTCAGACGACATTTGCCCTGACTACTGCATGCTATATTCAGAAAAATGATACTCCAAGTCGTTGGGTCCTGACTCAACACTTATATCAAGTATAGGAAATGGTATGAACGCGAATGCATTTCGTGATTTATGGGCACGAGAGATGTTTTGAAAGTTCTCAAAATTGCACGAGCCGCAGAAGAGTGCAATTTGAGAACTTTCAAAAGATCACGAATGACCATAAATCGCAAAACGCACGCGCAAGTTCATAAGACATTTTATTTATTAAATACTCAACATAATCACTGCATCGCTTTGTTTCCATAGCAACTTCCGTATTGCACTCTATAACCTCTTTTTGTACTCTATTTATGCATTCGTCACTGACCAATCAGAAACGCGATATTTTGTTGAGTATATACTACGTTAAATTATTTTGACCAGATTTCAGGAAGCTACTTACAACCTCTAATTTCAATGGACAGGTATAAGACACAGCTCTATTTTATTTATTTTTCTTGTGCCTATTGTAATAGTAATGTTTATGTATTTATTTACGGTCTTCTGGACCAATTCCAGGAGTCGTTGTATAAGCAGTGTCCTGGCCCTTTTTAAAGGGAACCCCCACTCTATCTGATGAATAATCTCAAACCCAACAAAATAATGTTTGCAATCAAATTTGTTCGCTAATTTCCTTCAAAATGTGTTTTGTGTCGAAAAAAAAAAAAAAAGAATTTCAGAATCACTTATTTTCACTTTCCAATTTCCCGGGGGCCGCCATCTTGAATAATTGTGACGTGCTACGGTTGCCCTTATTGTTTTCACACATAGAGCTTTTGTTTTGAAACAAAAGGGCAACCATGACACGTCACAATTATTCAAGACGGCGGTGCCCTTGAAATTTTGGAAATTAATTTACTTAGGATACAAACGCTTTCAATGGAAAAAGTTCAAAAAGATTTTGATTGTAAACCTTATGTTCTGTGCTTCTTGTTTTAGTGGAGGTTCCCTTCAACCAAAGGGAACTACCATTGTCCCTTCCGCAATCGCTTGAGGTTAGAAGAGTATATACTTGTAGCTACAAACGATAACGAAGTTCTTCAGCCTGTGGAAGGACCTCAAGGATCAAATACAAATGGATTCAAGTCAGCGAATACTTCTAATTCCAGCTATCGCCATCATGATACGATCCTCTACACTGAGATCAGTAGCAACCTCGTGGAACCTAAAAAGCAAAAATAAATTGTTATACGAGTTAAAGACCAACATACTGCAGAGCCTCGACAAACACCAATACGATGTTTCTATCTCAACTGATCGCCCATCACCTCTCTTCTGTATCTGATAAGGCAGGATTTTTCTTTTCGGGTACGCCAGTACCCAAGGTGTTAGGAATGTACCGAATTGTGTAAGATGCCAACAAAACCACGCGAAGTAAACGACGAAAACGCTATGGTGGAGAAGTGTTTCTGGCATAGAACCTTGTAAAGTCACTCAAATGGGATTAGAGCAAGGTCCTGTGGACTCAAGTTCTTTAAATAACTGAGAAGACCACGCCGCCTTTGTACTGGCATCTGCCAGACTCCAGTACTTCAGATAGAAAAAACATAAAGGAATCCTCTTAAAACGGTTTTAAGTTTAAGGAGGTGAAGTGTAGTTGAAAATGCTTACTTCTCAGGTGTCGCTTGGAGCAATGCGTTAATGTGAGTCAAGATTTGACTTGGGGTCACTTCAAGAGCTTCCAGTACATTGCAGAAATAATCTACAAAAATAACAAAAGAAAATCAGGTCAGTCATCAGGGCCGTAGCCAGTATGAGGCGAACCGAGGCACTTGCCTCAGTCATTTTTTCGTGGTTCTTTAAAATAAAGGCTGATTCCAGTGTCTACTCATCATAAACACCTAGAATCCCTACGTAGAGAATTTAACCATGGACATATATAATTGCCTCACTCATAATTTTTTTCTGGCTACAGCCCTGGTCATGACTGTAATTAAGCCATTTCATTTGCCCTGAAGAAGCGATAGGCGATAACAGCTGAGCACCATCAAGAAAGAAAGAAAAGCTACAGGATATGTCCTGGAGAAGAACGACATAGCGAGAAGTTATAATTTCCGTGTATCTGACCACAAAAAGCAGCGTTCTTCCACCCCAATTCTTCTTCCTGTCGGTTTTGCAGCAGTTGTTTGATTTCCCGCGCTTTCAACGTCCAATGATGTACTAGCCTCCACTTACCTATATCAGCCAATAGCTGCTGAGTGGAGTAAGGGGTCAGCACGTGTATCCGCAGGATACTCTCTGTGTATGCGTGCATGGTACCGCGGGCGATGGATCCAAGCCAATATGAACCAGGGTGGCGTTCATCTTGATCTGCAAGACAAACAATGAAGGATCACTCACATTCTACTAAAACTTGAAAACGAATAAGACTTCAACGAATAAAGCAGGCAGATTATTCATTTTACTCAACTCAGCATCATAATGAAAGACTAATGACTTATGGGTGCGAGACATGGGGCATTAAACAACGCTATGACGGAGAAGCTTGCGGTCGCACAGCGAAAGATGGAACGCATAACGCTGAGCATTAAACTTCGTGGTCGAAATTCGGACATGGTCAACGTTATCAGGATGGCAAAGCATAGATGGGCAGGTCACACAGCACGTCTATCAGATAATCGATGGACTATCAGAGCGACGGAGAGGACCCCAAGAGATTGGACCAGAAAACAGGGTCGTCCAAAAACACGTTGGAGAGATGATCTCACCAGACAGCTTGGACCTGCATGGTGAAGATTAGCTAAGGACAGATACCTGTGGGATCAACCCAGGGAAGGGTTCCTCCACCAGAAGTGAATTTAGCCCTGATGATGATGATGATGATGATGATGATGATGATGATGATTATGATGATGATAGCAATTAAGCATAAAGATATTAAGGGCGTACACTTATGTCCACAAATGCAAGAGTCTACTCCTTTTCTACCTATAGACCTTATTCATAAATTGCGGTCACATTTATCATTCTTTCGTCCAAGTGCAAATTAAATAGAGTGTAATGTGAAGTGCTAGATTTCAATCCCATATGAACCATGTGAGCGTTAGCCCTACAGATGGAAATGGGCCCACACAAGGACAGAGAAAAACTCCGACCAGGGTGGGAACTGAACCCACGACCTTCGGGTTAGATCTCCGCCGCTCTACCGACTGAGCTACAAGGTCAGACGTGCTACACGGCCAACGTTTGTATAAACGTAACCTTTCCTTGTACTTGCCGTGACTTTAACATCTTCACTTCCCACGGCCTGCTCCCGTCTGACCTTGTAGCTCAGTCGGTAGAGCGGCGGAGATCTAACCCGAAGGTCGTGGGTTCAGTTCCCACCCTGGTCGGAGTTTTTCTCTGTCCTTGTGTGGGCCCATTTCCATCTGTAGGGCTAACGCTCACATGGTTCATATGGGATTGAAATCTAGCACTTCACATTACACTCTATAGACCCATTTCAGTAATTCCCAATCTGGAGGACAAAACAATGGTTGTTCTGTCGCCGGAGAGAAACAAACCTTTCAAATGCAAATCAATCTTATTGTTTTGTCCTCCAGATTGGGAATTAACTGAAAGGGGTCTATTCAGTTAACTCTGTTTAAAAAATATAAGTGCTACACGGCCAACGTTTGTATAAACGTAACCTTTCCAAGTGCAAATTAGCCTACCAAGCCTCATTTTGGAGCAAGAATTCTTTTCAATTCCCTGTATGGTATCGAGGCTTGGTAGGCTAATTTGCACTTGGACAAAAGAATTATATATAAATTGACCTCCATTTGTGAATAAGGTCTAAGATGAGGGTAAAGGTCAGCGTTATTTTAAGCTTAGGGTTAATGTAGCTGTTTATCCTTACTCGAGGAGCAGCATTTGGGAGAAACTTTGTGATGTTCATTGTCTTCGTGATGCTTATTGAATCCGCGTGTATGTAATTTGGGGCATCTCTGGACACATCTGAGGGTGTCAAGATCAATAAATGGCGAAAAAGAATTTGACTTTGTAACGGACTAAGGTGAAAAGCTCCGCGCGTAGACCGCATAGGGTGGTATAGACCGAATTCAATTTGGGTTTTGAAGAAAGCGGAATGCCAAAATACCATAATATCAACCCAAATGTCTTGGTGTAGGTGAAACGCGAGTTACCCCCTCTCAGAACTGCACCATCCCTGCTCTTCAACGGAAAAGGAAAGTAGCTCACAATTGGGCCACATGTCTTCGGCTCTTACATCCATACCTTGAAGGTCTGGGAAGGGTAAGTTTCCAGCTTTCATTGCGGCCTCCAAGCCAGGATTTTCTTGAGTTATGTAAGGTTCAAGTTGTTGGGGTAGCGTCAGTAAATAATCACCAATCTGATGATCAAAATTTGTCAAAAACGTAAAATTACACACGGAGGCAATCAAATTCGCACATCGCAACGCTAATAAAATTAATACAGCCAGCGCTGAGCGCAGGGTCATGCGCACAAAGGAATAGCGAAATTGCCTTTAAAACCCATTGAAAACCATCAGTGCTCTATATGGATGGCTGAACATTGGACCAAAGTAGTACGGGAGGCCGCAGGTTCAAAGCCTGGCCAGATCAACACCCAGGGTCTTTAAACAACTGAGGAGAAAATACAGCCTTTGTAATAAATTACATCTCCAAGTGGTTAGACTTTTAAGTCTTCAGTGTCCAATAAGGACTATCAACCATACGCTCCTTATCACAACCCCTAATCAAACCCTGTGGGAGTCAAGCATGGAGCTCTCGGTATTGTGGTCTGATCTATGAGACAAAGTAATCTTGGCGCTAACCGTTGTGGAGACCCCACCTACAAAGGGAAGCTAACAAGCTTAAGTGAAGGAGATCATCTCTGACTTGGTTTGGCACAGAAACCAGACTAAAATCTACTCCTTAAAGTGCCCCTGTGACCAAAAAAATCAATTCATATTTTTCTTTGGATTTCAAAACTATGTTAACAAAACACTAAGTGACCCACGTTTTAATCCTTGATTTCAAAAAGACACCTCTTTATTTTAACTGTAATTTTCCTATTTAATGGTCCGCCATTACTAACATTATGTTCTTGAGAGAGCTGGATCGAGGAGAAAATGACGTCAAAGGCTCACTAGTTTAAGAATGCAATACGTGTGTACGCCGCAGAATTAATATGCAGCACGGGGGTTTTGGGCTTTCAGACTTTTAAACTCACGCTTTGCATATATAATAAGCTGCGTTCTCACGCTGAAATTTTAAGCTAGTGAGCCTCTGACGTCACTTTTCCCTGGATCCAACCGTCTGAGGTCCAATCGGTCAGTTTTGAACGTGAGTAATGGCGGACCGTGAAATCCAAAACTTACACTCAAAGTAAACGGCCTTTGGATAAAAATCAAAGCTCAAAATTTTGCCAGTCAGGTGTTAAGCAAACACACTTTCAAAATCTGAAGGAAAAAAGGAAGTGGTTTTTTTGATCACAGGGGCACTTTAACAACAGTATCCTGGGACCCGTTTCTGGAAAGTCCCGAAACTGCCTTCCGCTTGTTTTCATAAGCTGGTCTTTTAACATGTTTTCAAGATAACCAAAGAGCAAAATGATAGTGAAGTTTGTTGATTTAAACTCTCTCCGTTCGAATTATGACACCGGGAAAGAGGCCAGAAAAGTTTCGGGACTTTCGAGAAACGGGTCCCTGAAGCGTAATAGAAAATTTATGAAAATTCTTATATCTGAACTGCGATTATGTAATTCTATGTGAAAAAGATCATCGCAGTTATGTAGCAACTTGAGCAATCGCGAACGGAGACTGAAAAAATCCCGACTTGAACAGGACTCGAATCCAGGACCACGCGATTGCGCTGCATATTTACTCTACCATTTCAACATGTCCTCCACCTCGAATTTATATGATATACACCATTATAGAAATTTGCTCTGAATTGACTATTACCGTTAGTTTAGGACACTGTGTCCCAGTCCCGGGACTTGTGGTAGCAGAGAAAATAAGGAAGATAAAAATCATACCCGTGGATAGATTTGAACCCGGAGTTTCAACTCAATAGGAACCGCTTCACCACTGAAGATCAAGACACCGCTCCCTCTCAAAAAAAGACTTATTAAAGTCTCCCATAAAATATTATTGCTGAAGAGTAATTAGGCCTAAGCTAGAATTAGGCGTAAGCTTTGATTTTAAAATGTTTAGTTTTGTCGTGAAGTTTGGTAACCGTCCTTTTCAGTGCAGTGTTTGATACTGTCTGTTGCCGAGTGATAATACACCATTATCAAATTAATAGTGTTTAAAATATTGTCCCTGGGCAGCTAGCGGTGTGGTGGTCAAGTGGTTAGGTGACGGGTTAACTTAATCAACATTCCCAGGTTCGAGACCTCTGTACATATATACCATAGTCAGTAACTATGGTCCATACACTTGGGTTGTCTTTTCAAACAAATATGACCATTTCCCATCATCCATATCAAGCTTTCAGTCTTCTAAATGAATCAGAGCAAATTAGCAATTGTGAATATCACATAAATTCGGCGTGGGGGATGGGTTGACCGTTTGAATTATTACGCTAGAATGAAAGAGGAGCTGGTAACTCGCAAGTTCGTATTTTATAGGTGAATAGGGACTAAGTGTAAGTGTTTCGTGCTTACTCCATTTCGTTCACGTCGTTGAATGTGAGCGAAGTATCCCAAGAGTAAATTGGTACGAGCGGTTTCAGAGCAAAAATAGACAATGAAAGGTTCACATTTCTATGTTCACGTTGCCGTCAAAATCTCAAATTTGGTGATTTAACGCGGTTGTTGTGCAGAGCACCGCAAGAATATGTGCTAAAATGCGTGCGCACTATGATTTTTCCTCTTTTAACCAATGATATTGTTGCTTTGTGGCGTTCTCGTCTACGACAACGTCGTAAGTCATGGAGGCAGTGCGACCCAGTGGTTAAGGCACTTGCCTTGAGATCCGGGGATGCCGGGTTCACGACCCGTTCTAATCACTCGTTGAATTTGTTCCTGGTAGTCCCTGGTTCAACTTCCCAGCTGCACTTGTAAATAGCCACTGGCGCGCCTCCGGCCAGTCGGGATTCTTAACAGTTTTTGTTGAATGTTCTGTTCTGACGTGATTGTGTTTTCATTCGTAACTTGTTTACCCACGGAACACCTTAAGAGCGCTCAGGAGCTCGTTTAACATGTAAACATTGGAATTTGGCAGTGTTGGTTTTTCTGGAGAGAGGAAAATCGGAATACCCGAAAAACCTCCCGGAGCAAGGAGAGAACCGACAACAAAATCAACCCACATATGACACCGGGATCGGGAGTCGAACCAGGGCCACATTAGGGGAGGGGGGGGG
>OX421448.1:25350845-25363345 GCA_949126865.1 Montipora capitata | reverse complement strand
ACAAGGCGTCTCTAAGTCAACTTTTACAAAGTAAAAACTTCGAAATGCCTGTAGGACGTTTTCAACCAACCTCAAGGGACACCAGTAACAATAGAGAAATGTACGACTTCTGGTGGACGAACAAAAAAAGCTAATGAGAGATCTTTTGTTCTCGTCCACAAGCATGGCAGCGATTATGTCACGTGAAAACCTCCTATACTAAATACACTAAAAAATGATTAAATATAGCATTGTTCAAGCTTCTTTGTCAAAAATTTCTTAAAAGCTTTTAGCGATGTACTTGTTTTCATCTTGCCGTGTACAATGTTGCACGTGTTTTACTGTCCATCATAGAAAATTGCGTCACCCGACTGCTGACCTGATCAAAGCAATTTCCATGCAAGTATGCCAGTCTTGTATAGTCACCCGCTTCCTCAGTTCATTACGTTTCCTGAATTTCATTAAGGTACTCTGGTGCTACATTATTTACACACGTATGTGTCATGTCACAGTGTCCAAAACACAAAAGCTGATTGACAGGGAGTCAGTTTAGCTGTCAGAGACCCAGCGTTATGTAATCATGATATTATTTTCTAGAAAGAGGGCGTGCAAGGCCTGTACAAAATGTAATTTGATGCACCACACCTCCAGGACATGACAGAGCCCACAAGCAGCATAACCATCAGTTAGGTTGATACAATAGTCAACAGCCTAGAGAAAGGAAAGACATTTGTTACGTGGCTAAGTAAACATCACTGTGGCAAGAATAAAATTAAGATAATGATAGTCAGCGCTTGCTCATGTAAAGGTGGCTCAGGTGTGAAATTAAATGTCTCCTGGAAGAGTCTTCTTATGATTGCATGTGTAGTAGCTTTCTTGCAACCCTCACAGTGCTTTCACCTCATTGTACCGACCCCCTTCACTCCTTGGGGTAAGTAATGGGTTTGGTCGTTTCACAGCAATGAACACATACAAGTACAAAGTAAGTTTTTAAACATTGACCATGTAGCACACAGATATACGCCACATAGATCTTTTTGGATCCCAATGACAATCTTGAGCAAGAAGTTTAAAGGAGCCTGACATCGCTTTTAGAAGGATTCTCAAAGATCTTCAAAAAATCCTATATCCTTTTCTTTAACTGACTGCTGGTAGCCTGTTGTTTTTAGTAACACGTCCATTTGAAAGGAGTCCGATGATAAATGGAACAGTGAGACCAACCTTACGATTCACAAGTAGAAGCCATCATGGACAAATAATAAAATTTAAGATATTACACAAACTCTGCTGTGTACCTGTTCTGAAAGACGAAATATTTTCTCAACAGATTCAGCCATGAGCCCAGCAGTCTCCATAAACCCACCTCCATGCTACAAGACACAATAAAAGCAACAAGGAACCATTTGATTAGTACCAACGTCTTCAGACGAAACAGGTGACAAAACACATCTACAATGTAGCCTTGCACTTTAAAGTTGTGATGACCTTGCTCAATGAATATGATACATACCAGACGTGTTGCGTGCAATTGCTCTGTGAGAAGCATTTGCTGTAATGTGGGATAATCCAACATGTATGAAACATATGGTGAGAATACTGCATCAACAAGCAGTTCCAAGGAAAGTGTGCTACATTTATCTGGGGATAAAGGGGGTTGTTAATGGTAAGAATAACAGTTATGTAATAATAAGGTATGAAATTACATTCACATTACTAAATTAAGGAGCTCAATGATAAGAAACCCAGTACCTTGTTGTTGTGAAATTGCTTTGTCTAAACCATGAGCAAACCGCAATGTCACCTGTGCAGAGAAGATTGTCAAGTTACATTTTTTTAATTTTGTAAACCTTGCTTGCCTATAACATTGCTGTAAAAATACTATTTTATAAAGGAAATACAATTTAGTACCCAGCTAATTATTAAGAGCAAGACATCAAGAGATCAATCAAGGGTATGACCAGTAAAATGAGTACAAGGTCATGTTTGCCAAATAATAGAATAAAAAAACCAAGAATACTATAGGGAAAGTAGGCAACAAACTTAGCAAATAGGGAGTACTTTTTAGTGGCAATGCTCAGCTCTTTCTTTGGCAACTCTTACCCGTCTTAGCTCAATTAACTTTTCTATGACATTTGGTTGACTCTTGATGAATTCTGTGATGCATGAGGACAGCGATGGGTCCAGGTGAGTAAGTGTTTGAGTGATGAGTGTACACAATACCGAGCCGGGTTCATTGAAAACCTGTCCACACCATGTCACCTGTAAGAAAAGAATGCCAAACAAAACACACATGACAAAGCAATTAAGCTACCGTACTGAGGCTCATCAAATACATAAAAGTCCTTTTTGTTTAAATCAGTTAGTAGCAGATTTCAACACCTACATGTATTTTCAATGGAAGAATACATTTTAACATTTGCTTATTAACCTATAACTCCTAAGAGTGAGACTTGATAGATTTTACTCCATCTAACGCCAGACGATTTTTACCTGTCAATGAGGGGCAGTTCAAGAGTCAGTGGGTTAACAACCTCCACATCCACTTGAAAACTATTTCCCCATTAACCCATTGACTCCTGGGTGTGAGACTTAATTAACAATTAGACCCATAGCCCGCAAGGGCTATGGGTCAATAGCCCATGAGCCCTTGAGGGCGAAGGGTCTAATATTATTGTTTTAGTATCAACCAACTAGTCGGACAGAACAGGGAATAATAAAGTTACCAAATGCAAGTTGACGAAATATTTATTTAGAAATAAAACAAAAGAAAGCGGCATGCTTTTCGCTACTCGAGGACTATTACTAATAGTCCTCTACTAGCGTAGCCAATTGAAATGCAGGATGTGCATTAGTCCACTAGTTGGGTGATACTAATAGAGTTTGGTCTTATGATGAATCTAGATCTATATCTTCTGGAACCTTCTAGATAAGTACAATCTGTTATAACTGATGATATTGAGTCAGTTTCCAGAACATTCTAGATTACATGAAAACTTCTGAGACATGCTTACTTGTGAAAGTCATGGAAAATTATAGAATGATGAGATGTCTATTTTAGTAACACAAGTAACATAAGATGTGATTAGCTATATTTAGAACACTTAATATACTGTATATGTTGAAGCAGTTGTTGTTCTCTGTCTGTTGTGCTTAGAGAGTTTTTACCGGTGTAGTTGTAGTAAGAGTGCTTAGAGAGTTCAGAGTTGTTCCAAGATCCCGGGATCAAGAAGTTAAAGAGGAATAAAGAATCAAGATGAGAAATTAGTGTGGAGACCTTTTGTCGAGTGTCCAGTTCATGACAGTCTGTCATGCCAAATGATTTTGTTTGTCAATGGGAGGCAGTTCAAGAGCCAATGGGTTAAATACTGTTTCATAAAAAAATTAGTGCACAACAAAATAAACCACCCTTTATCTCAGTAAGAGTTACGTTTTTGGCCCTAGGATAAAAACAATGTGGAACATTGTTCTTAATATATTGTTCTTTAAATAACTTATTTGCTTTTGAAATAATGACAATGCAGTCTTAACTAACTGCTCATGGAAAGTCATGTTCACCTCTGTGTGCCACGTAGATAGGATGACATCATAGAATGTTGACAGCCATTCCAGCATCGACTTGTTTGGATCCTCTGATCGAGCCTCATTCCAAGTCTTTTGAAGTTCGGTCTAGTAAGAACAAGTTATTTGTTATTCACTGAAAGAGTATAAACACATTAAAATTAACATTTTATAGCTGAATCTCTTTTCATGAGATTAATATTAATTCCCTGCTTTGGAAAAGACATCAATGTTAAAAGAAACTCCAAAACTCAGAGCTACCATAAGGACAATTGGCCACTTGGATATTTTGCTCAAATCACTCAAACTACGCGAGTGACGTGAAAAATAAAGATACTGTAATGTGGCTTTGAACCTTAGTGGTAAGTTGAGACAAGCAAATTACTATTCAATGAGATATTCCAGACTCTTTCTGTTACTACAAGAGGATCCTGTTATCCCAAACACAGTTATCTCTCAACAACGGTAAATTCACTCAAACAGTCTTGCGCACATGTTGCTTCATTGACTAATAGTAGACATAAATTAACCCTGTTATCTTAGTTTGTTATCTTTCAAAAATGATAATGATAATTTGTTTTGTCAATAATTATTCCTTTGAAGTACAAAATAGCCTCAGGTCTGTTTTTACTGTCTTTGTACAGTGTACTTGCCTTATGGCATCTGACATAATAACTCTGAAGTTGGTCCAACCTTTCAATATTAGTAAATATTTTAACATATTCCTTGGTATCATCTGCAGGCAGAAAAATACCACAGAATTAGCTAGTAAGAGTAATAATAATAATATTATTATTATTTTAAGCTCTCCCAAGTAATATGGGATCTACTGAAGGGATCCAGTGAAAGATATTTTCAGCCACAAGATAATTGAGTTGATCTTTTTTGTATAAATTGATTGATTTTGATTTAATAGAATTTTCCATTTAAGTAATGGTCCGGCTAAGAAGCAGGCAGCCCAGCGGCAAAAGTACTTAGAAGCTGCGAAATATTAATTTTTAACTTCACTCCAATCGAGGCATCTGATTGGCTAATATCGGAAAATGTCGAAAAAAGATGAGAAAAAAATGAAAAAAAAGCCTTTTTTGGATTTCTTCTTCCCCATGCCCTTGATCTCTGTCTCTCGGCCAAATTTGGGCATTGTTCTATGCGCCAATCAAATGGCGCATAGAATCTTGATGATATTTACAAACATAGTTTTTGAAGGCATAATGATTTGTTCTACGAAACAGAATCTAATTTTTTAGACGGCAAGTCGATTACATTTTTCATTGAAATTCAAATTTCGCGCTTTTAGCTGCTTACACCAATGGGAACAGCCGAACTTAATTTGATTAAAAATGTTGGCACATTTTAACTAACCGACGCTATTGCCGCGGGCTATTGTTTTTCTGCCTGCTTCTTAGCCGGACCATTACTTAATAATCTAACTATAAGATGCAATAAAAGTATTATTATAGGGTGTCAATGTTTCGTATTATTTTCATATTATAATTCAATATAAATCTGATTTGTGTGTAAAAATATGTAAGTAAAAGTTTACTTTCATTTGATCAATTTTTTCACTCCCGTAAGGGCAACTGATAGTAGTAGTAGTAGTAGTTTTGTTTAAAACCTCTAGCAGATTATAATCTGAATTACAGGTCTGGTCAGATTACTATAGGAATAAATAGATATTTATAAATGCTGAGTACGATATATATACATAAATAATACAAACTACACTAATAAACATATTACATCAAGTCAGTAGCGTATTTGTTTGTGACAAAGTCACCAAACCCATTTGTGGCAGTTATCTTAGTTCTTATCCTATCTCTCGATCTGAGTGAGTAGTGGGCGGAAGCACTCGTAGATTGTAATCTACTAGCTACTAGCTTGTAAACCGCGTTATCCGGATTAAGCTGCGCAATAAATTTGTGACAAGCCGCTGATCTACGATCTTGGAGGGTTGATATACCGGCTAAATTTAAGGCTTCACTATAGATGGAGCCAGGAAAGATAATTGCAAGTGCCCGTTTTTGTATTCTTTCTAGCGAATCAGATAAATATTACGGCAACGCATCAAACACAACACATGCATATTCTAGTATAGAACGCATGAGCGAACAATACACCATGACACTATCATGCACGGACACGCCACAGCGCCTAAGTTGCCTTAAGGCATAAAGCCTACAGTTTGCTTTCTTCATTATGTGATTGCAATGCACCGTCCAGATACATATATTTTACTCTGTCTAACGCCAGACGATTTTACTTGTCAATGGGGAACCCCTCGGGAGTGAAAGGATTAAAGAAATGTGATGATCATAGGGAGTTGTCACGTAAAACTTTATAATTATTTAAATGTGTTCTGACAAAACAATTAACCAAAAAGGACTGCATGGCATACGATTGCTACATGTATGTATAACGCCTTTCAGTTAAGAGCTTAACACTTTACCAAGTAAGTGATTGTTAAAGGCTGCCACAATCTTAGGACTCAGAAGAGCTTCCAACCTATTCTTCAGACCCTCCAATAGTCTACGTCTCTGTACATAATCAGGGACATCTTGTAAAACAGTCTGAAAGTAAGATTTAGAAAGGAATGAGAATGCTTTGATTATCACTGAAGGCTTATGAGTAGATTAGTGTACTCACTAAACTCCGATGCATCCCTTCAAGCTTTGCTGCAATCTGCAATTTAAAAAAAAAGCATCATTACCTAACAGCACATTGAATGGATCTTAGAAATTGCTATATTCTAACATACAAACATTTAGAGATTTCAACAAGTGGATGTTGAGACACCTGACAAATGGAATATTCCTTAAAACATACAACGTCAAAAGTGGATGGTAAAAATTCAACAGCTAAGTTAAACAAAATTATATGTATGGAAAAATATTGCTTTTCATAGCTTGTCTATTTTGGATATCTGGGGTGGGGTGTTTGAAGAAATCTTAGAATGTTGGTGGAATTTACATTGGAAGCAATTAAATGAACCATCTAGTTTAAAAGTTATTATCTGGATTAATGAGTCCCTAAGGGTCAGTGACATAAAAAGGGGGGAAAGCCGCGGGGGATATTTGCATGCCCAGGAGAGGGGCATGGGCAACTGAGGGTAATGATGATTACTCCTCCCCCCACCCTTTGCAAGGCTTGTGAAACTAGAAAAGGAGGAACACAGATTCTCCTTTTATCTATTTATTTATTTATTTTGTTAATCAATTATAATTATTATGTTAATCACTATCTTTTGGCAAAATTTGGGTGGCAGGGAAGGCAGAGCCTATGCCCCCTAGGGTAGCGGTGTCCTTAGGAGGACCCCCTAGAGTAGCGGTGTCTCTAGAGGCAACCCTACGTTAGAATGTAACATAGGGTGGACCAGAAGAGGGGTGCCCTTCTGGAAGGAGAATAGGTCAGATGGTGAGTTGTACCATCTTGGAGTAAGCAATCCGGACCTATTGCCAAGGAGGGCTGTCCCACCTACTGTGGGGTAAAGTGCAGCCCAGGGTGCACTTCCCTGCCACCAATAAGTAAGTAAGAAATGTAAAAGGACACACCTAGTGTTGAGTTTTCTAAATGTAGCTAATTTTTTTTTTTTTAAGTTAGCGGCGGTAACATGCGGAATAATATAATGTACATAACGAACGATGAGACAAAATACCCAAACTAAAATAAAATAGATGAGAATAGTATAATAAAAGAATTTGCATGACAAAGCACAGCCATGGCAATTAAAGGAGACAAAGCTTCCAGTTGGGTGGGAGGGTGGGAAAAATGCGATCTTAAAGAGTGCAACTCAAGGTACTTGCTTGAAGAGCAAAGCTGAAATGTGGCTGACTAATGGTATGGGGGGTTTACATAACTAAAAAGGTGAAACAGGTGAGAATCGTGTGATGCTGTGGAAAATTACTGGAAGCTTTGGCAACCGCTTTAACATTGTAAAAGTGAAAGTACTTTGACCTAAACAATGAGCTTTTGACTACTGGACAAGCCTTGATTGCAAGGGTGAGGAGAGTAGAGTACACTAGGGACAAGTGAGGAATAAATAGTACTCCCTTAGGGCTCATTAACCCCAGTTAAGAGCTTAAACTTATAATAATTTATGGCAAAACCCATTTAAATAAGCTCTTAATTCTCCAAAAATGTGCCCTTCGTTTTATATATTTCTCTGATAGACGTGATCACACAATTCCTTTATTCTTGAATGCTCATATTTTACCTATAAATTTCAATTTTGCACTACAAATTACTAGCCGAAACAATGCATGACGTAAGTAATGAACTTGTTCCGTCAAATTTGAAGGACCTGTTCGTTCCTGCTGCGAAAATCCATTCTTACAATACACGAGCCTCGGCCTCTAAGAATTTCTATATCCAGAAATCTAATACTGAAATTAAGACGAAGTCCTTTTCAAGAATTGGTGCAAAACTGTGGAATGAGATACCAACTAAGTTAAGGGCACTCCCTAAAGCTACTTTTAAAAAGAAGATAAAAATGATTTTGTTAAATATATTGGAAAATGAAGATTCTTACAAAGATTTAGAATCCATCATATCAAAAGTTAACTTTTATTCTTCATAGCTGTATATTCTTATTTTGGGATCCTGTTTTGTCCCAGATTCTTCGCATTTGCTTTGTAGCCTAAATGAACTAGTGCAATACGAGTTTCTCTTAAGTAGTTCTTCTTTTGCCTTTTTTGTAATACTTAAACAAAGGTTAGCAGATTTCATTTATTTTTATTTTTCCTGGCCCGCCTCGATTAGCTTTCGCAACCTGCGGTGCCAGGTCTGTTATTACTGTATTATGTGCAAAAATGTTCACCCAGGCATAAATTTGGTGTTTGAATAAGTCAGAAGTAAAAAATTTGATTTCTCTATCAATACATCTTCAGATGAACTATTGGATAACTTGCCTCACACTGATTTGTAATTTGTAATCTGGCATTAGACAGAGTAGAATCTACTGGCATTAGACAGAGGCATATCTATTGAGTCTCACTCCCAGGAGTCAATGGGTAAATCATAATAAATAACTGAGTGGATAAACCAATAAATAAACAAAGGAATAAATGCTGAGTGGTGTACTTACAGCCTTGACATCTCCTGATTCAAAAACTTTGTCCACATCAGAAGACAACACTGTCCAGTTATCTGCCTCCTGCAAATGATATTTTTGTACTTAATTAGTTTTAGGAACTATTACCATTTACCATTTGAAAGCTGACCTATAGTAAAAGTTTAATATAAAGCACCTGAAGAGCCCTTGAGGCATCCTGCATCCTTGATTTAACTGTATCCAACTCCATCAACATCTTCATTGATTGTGCAGTAGTTTCTTCAACCTGAGAAAAGTAATACTAGAGATTCCTTCAATCCTCCAAAAAATTCTGAGTGCTCTATTTAATTACTACTTTTGGTACTCCATGAAAAAAAGGGTTACAGGATCAAGAATCATCGAAGACAGGTCTCTTCACTAAATGTAGGTTCAGGTAAAAAACAATCCTTACACACTGAAAGAAATGAAATTTCAAAGAGGCATTGATGTACTTATTCACATGGTATTACATTGACAAAATGCTTTGTACAGAAAAGTTGATAAAATAGGACCATTACCGCTCTTATATCTTCTTTAACAAGAGTCATTTGTTCTTTCAAAAGGGAAGCATCATGGCGTATGTTCTCAATTTCACGGAGAACCCTAAAAAGACACAGCCAATAATCTCATAGCCAACAGTGTGTTATTTGCCAAATCAACATTTGACATATCATTATTTTTAGCAATCCTAATTATAAAAAATAACTGGTACTATTATTACAGCCAACTCTACACCCACAGAAATAAATTATCAAGAAATCTCTCAGACTCACACATCACAGAATGTCACCTTTTACCAAATCTTGTTTGATGAGTGAAAGTTGATTGTAGTCGATTAATTTGCCAAAATGCACAGCTTTGATAAAAATGTCCTTGTAACATGAACGGCAAAAATAACAACTTTGAAGACAAATTAAAACTAAAAGGCGAGGCTGAAATAATGCTTCAGGTCAAAATGCAGGCTTTTAAAACAAAAAGCTTAGGATGATTTTGAAAATCCCTTGTACCATGGCCCACATTGCTTAAATCATTTTAGTGCTGAGGGGTGGAAACTATATGGCAGTGTTAGTTTGGGTGAAAACATTGTGCATTCTTTTTGCACTAAAGATTTACTAATCCTGTTCAGTTACAAAGAATTTGTTAATCAATACAAGTTGTTCACCATTTTACATCATACCTTGGAATATTATTCACTGACTGTGTACTAGTTTCCTCTAAAGCATTGTTGACTTCCTAAAATTGAATAAATGCTCACTAATCTTATATTGAGAATTCTTAGTAAAAATGCACTTGAAAATGACTATTAGTTTTAAATAATTTACAGAAAGCAAGCCCTGAATGATTAAATCAATTTTGTTTCTTATCAGATGAAATCTGTTAGTGTAACTTTTAAATTTTTAAACTACAGAATGAACATAAAATGAAGGTAAGAATTAAGGATCATCACAGTTTAGATAAGCAACTTCAGCAGTTGCAAGCAAGTAAGAAAAAATCTGGCTTCAACAAGTTTTGAACCCAAGACTGTGCAATTGTGCAGTACTTGCTCTACCAACTGAGCTATCAAGCCAGATAAGAGTTGGTTAGTTGTGAGTTCCAGTTATATCCAGTGAGAGGTGAATGAAATGATTTTTGAATACGTGAAATTTCATATGCATTTGAACTGCGGAATGCATACATCAGTGCATCCAGAAATGCACCTGATTAATAGATGCACGCCCAATAATAATAAATAATTATTATTTTGACATGCAACAAGAAATGTCCTGTTTTTAGTCCAAGCCTTTGATACCTATTTCGAACAATAAGGTAAGGGTAAATGTTAGCATTATTTTTATGTCAGGGTAAATGCAGCTGTTTATCCCCAAATCGGGAAGCAGCATTTGGGAGGCACTTTGTGATGTTAATATTGTCTGTATTCTGAGACACAAGTGATGTTGAAATAAGCCAGTTCAAAGCTAAAAAAAGACACATGCACGCAACGGGATAAAAACAAGCATCTTTGGTCATGAAAATTGTTTGCGGAAATTTGCATTCAAAATCCTTAGTATTTAATATATGCTTGACTGTTACCCAACTACACACACGTGTTTTTAAAACTTCGAATATGCTTATTAAGGAGAAGAGCAAGGGGAAACTTTGTGACACTTGATGAAATCTGCATGAATCTAATTAGAGGCATTTCTGGACATGGAGCAGTTTTCAATCAAGTGTTGAATGTTTTGGTTTTGCATTACTTCATTCTTTGATTGGTTCAAAGTTCTTGCGCCATTTTTTCAACCAATCAGAAGTGAACCCAAAACCAATCGTGGCTTTGTGCGTGCACATTTTTGCGTGCTTTGTGTCAGCTACATGTACTTACTTCAAGGTTTGATTGGTTTACTGGAATGTCTCCATCCTTTTTGATTGGCCAAAGTAATTACTTTGGTTTTGGTTTTATGACGTTAGATTGTAACTCGCTCTATCTGCTTACTGTCCAGATATAACTTGAACTTGCATTGATTATAACTGACCAGCTCCCAGCTGGCTTGATAGGTCAGCTATTACTGAGCAAATGCTGCACAGTCACAAGGTCATGAGTTAAAATCCTGCTCCCGAGGGCTCAAAATTGCAACCAATACAGTCACATTTGCAACTGAATTTTTTCCCTTTGAGACTCAAATATCCGGTGAAGCTGCAAATTTGCGACTTGTTTTCAACTTCGCTTTTTCAAAACAAAAGGGTTAGCAGTTGCCACTTTGCTGCTCCTTTTGCTAAAATAATTAAAGACATGACAAAATTATGTTGTGTCTCACCATGAATTTTCTTTCAATCTGAAGATAGCATAATTTAGCTGCGATGTATACGTGCAAAACTCAATAGTCCATTTTACAGTTGTGTGCTTAGTTACCTGGCCTATGAATGAAAGTGAGGCTGGAGTTGACCTTGTTTTGATAGAAACCTCCCTGCTTTTCTTAAGGAAATTATTACTAATTAGCACGACAACAACATCATTAACATAAGAAAAGGAGGGAGGTCTGTAACATAACAAGGTCAACACCAGCCTCACTTTCATTTAAAGGGCAGGTAAGTAAGTACACAACTGTAAAGAGGTCTATTCTTTCGATCATTCACCATTTTCAACGGTTTCATTATACACAAATATTGTGGGCCCATATTTTGTTTTGATGTCTGTATTGTATCAGAGACGCATTTAAAACCAGAAATGCCGAATGCTATCGCCAACATTCCCGGCTATTCTATTTTCAGACGGGATATAAACTGGTTGGGACTGGATAAAAGAAGCAAGGGTGGGATTGTTATCTACGTGAGGAGTAACTTAAACATCATCGATGTTTACAAATCAAAGCTTTACGAGCTGCTACATGTGATTTTTAAATTACCCTTGGGACATTTGTTGTTAACGTGTGGTATTTATCACCCGCCTAAACCTACATACCAACCGGTGGATTTTTTGTAACACTTAACCCACTTTTAAATGGACAATGCACTAGATCAACATCCTGGTTTGAGTATTGTTGCCGGAGGCGATGTTAATCGGCTTGACACTAATGAGCTTATTGTAATGACAGGATGGGATGCTCTTGTAGATTTTCCAACAAGAGGCGATGCATACTTAGACAAGGTCTTCACAAACCGGCCGGATTTATTTGCAAAGAGCATTCCATACTTTGTGTCCATAAAAACAGATCACACAGCAGTCAATTTACCAGCAGGTACAAAATTAAAGCCGATCAGACAAAACGTTTGCATTAGGGATTGTAGAAAACACCGTAAGGAGGGATTGTACCTAAAACTAGTAAGTGAGAACTGGGACAGTGTCTGAAACTCAAATGACGTCGAGGAGGCAGTGAATAATTTGGAAGCAAAAATTAAACAC
>OX421448.1:25303345-25348345 GCA_949126865.1 Montipora capitata | reverse complement strand
GCAAAAAAAACTTACGTCAACAGGCGTCCGATCGTCGCGGATTCTCAATGCTGAATTGACCCAATCCTTCACATCAAAGTTATCATCAGAGAACTTGGAAAAATCCATGTTGCTTTGATCAAAAATAAAAATAAAAACAAAAGCGGAGATTCGCCAACTCGCAATTAAGTTGCCGCCATTTTGGAATAGACTACACCGCTGGCTATAAGTAACGATGGCATAGCTCGTCCCAGTTCTCCCGGGAAATGCGCAACATGGCGGTCGATCATGTTCGTTGTAATGTTCCTCACGTGTAGGAATTGTCTAGCCAAAAAATGTCTGTTGATGCAAGGTTGCCTAAGAAAAGAAAGAAGATTACCCCTTTATCCGGGATTGAACCGAGGCACATTGTGTCACCAGGCGATGTCATCACAGAGGACACTGGATACATGAGGTTGGGGATCACTGCTAGTAGCTAGAAGTGAAATGAGTGGTTTTAAGTCTTAGAATAGTTCACACTTGCGAGGCAGATGAAAATGCGAACGTGAGGAACGTGTGAACTTCCGTAACGAGAATGTAATGCGCCGATCAACTCGAAACTTCAACATCCATCCACCCCCGGGCATTTGAACTTTTGATGATTGGATCGTTCAAATTCTCGCCCCCTCGGGCCAAAATGGTGTTCAAACCCACCCCCCCCCCCCCCCTCCTTCCCGGGCAAACCATGGGCATTTGACTATCCTCTCTGCCCAAGGAGTGGGGAATTTGACCTTTGCCTGCGTGGGGTGGGGAAAATTGAACTGGAAGTGTTAGGTTTTTTTTTTCATCTATAAAACACGTGTTTGGACAACATGGAAGAGTTTAAAGGAAGAGACGTAACATTTGTGAGCGACTGGCTTTAATACAAAAAAGGTCTTCAAAAGGATGGCAGGAGCCGACGATGATTGTTCTTTAGTTGGGTATGACAGACAAATCCGACGATAGGGTAGGGCATTGTTGAAGTTTTGATTTGATCGCGCATAAACAAACGCTCTTGCGTTGAAGCAGGAAAAGAAAATGAACAGTTCATTTTCTTCTTGTTCTTGCTCCTCATTTGCATTTGCATGTTATAATCACGAGTATGACCAGGACGTACACAATGCACACCTTACTGCCCCATGCCTCTTTCCATGCTTTTAAGAATGAGTCAAAACCAAGACTGCTTCAGGCTCGTTCCCTATCTACAATCTACAACAAAGCGTGTGGAAACCTTTTCCATTTTTCATTTCTTTGGCATTAACCACAAAGAAGGCCAACACAGCCCCTCTTCCCAAACCCCACCCCCCACCACTAACCCCTTCCCACTTAGGGATTGCAGAAAACCACCCCTTGCATCTCATTTGCACCTCATTAACAATTAAAATAGCACATTGTATCCAATTTGCCCCATTATTTTAGCCCTTTAAGGCCTGAGGGGTCCCCCATTGACATGTAAAATCGTCTGGTTTTAATAGACAGAGTAAAATCTGTGAGTGGCCTTTGGGAATAAAAGGGTTAAAAACAATCACTTTTCCACAATCCCACACCTCACTTGGAAGGAAGCCAAAATAATGAAGTGCTATGTCATGATTAGGTTGGGGGCTTTTGAGGTGTGGGTATGATTTGAAAAATAGCTCAAAGATTGTTGGTTAAAGTCTTCAGAAGCATCTGTAAATCATAACTTTCTTACATTTTGCATTGTTCATGTGTATTTATGCTGCATGTATGACCATGGCGTGCTTAAGGGTTCTAAAAACTATATTTTGATAATCATTTTTGTGTGCATGACATTTCAGAGGACATGGTACATATGTTGATGGTGATAAATTGATAGCCTCAGTTGCTGGAGTTGTGGAGAGGGTGAATAAGCTGATTTGTGTACGGCCATTTAAGACAAGGTACCAGTATGTGTATTGACAAACTCATTAAAATCACTGCAAGCTTTGTGCAAATACATTGTCATACAGGAAGTGCTAGTGCTGTGAAGTTGTTCTCCAGGCTTCCACTCACATAACTTGAAATAAAAAAATAAGTTTGAATGTTTATTTATCATTTGGGAAAGTTTAAATCCAACCAAGATTAAAAAACCAAGATACCATTAACCTTATTTAATTAATCTACAAACTGAAGCAGGGAAAAGGTCATCCCTAACAATATACCCTTCTCATGGTGTATAACTAACAGTATTATTTGTCAGCTTATGATGTTATTACTAGGTGGTAGTCCATAATGGAATTTTACAACTTTGAGAAGGGCTGACAGTAAGACTTCAAGTCACCAAATGCAGGAAATTAATAGGTGGGGAACTTAATATCACATGTAGTGGGTGGGGGAGAGGTGAATTCCTAGAAATGCTATTTCTACCATGTTTCATTAGACACCTCCCCAAAAAAAGCAGGAGCCATCAAGAGTAAGTTAGCTAATTGCAGGTAAGAGGCTATCATTGAAGGCAACAATTTTGTTAATTGTCAAAGTTATTCTGGCATTTTTTGTTGACCAAAAAATAATTGTCTGTGATAGTGACTTGGTTTCTCAATCGCATGTGGTTGTTTTCCAGTTATTATTGAAGATCTTGAGCTTCTGTGTTCATTGTATTGTTGTTGTCAAACTTGAACCTCTGACCTCTAGTACAATAGCCTGATACGCAACCAACTGAGCCAACTAGTGACTGGTGTCAGCGCACCAGAAGCATTAAACCTGCTTCAAACAACTTGCAGTGCCTCTTGAAAGCAACTACATGTACTATATGCTGTCATTGTTTCTTCTTTCATTTGTGAAGGTACAATGGAGAAGTAGGGGATGTAGTAGTTGGCAGAGTAACAGAGGTAGGAGAAAAGTTGTTGTGATTGATTACAAAATGACTGAAGACAACATTATTGTGAAGTGAATTGAAGGGTTTTTCTTCACAAATTCAATTTGTGTAAATATGCTAAATATATGGGAGTAACTTCCAAACTTGTGGCTTCTTCTGACCAGTATTGTTTGCATTTGTTATCATTCTCTTGACAGCAAATTACTATGCAATGGCTGTTATGAAGTTATGACATGCAAATAACAAGTCATGTATTCTGCAGTTAAGCCCCTATGTAATAAGAATTACAGAAAAAGGCAAAAGATACCTAATACTATCCCAATGATTTAGCATGCTTGATAATGTGGTTTCACCATGGAAATACACACCTGTCATGTTACAAATGGTTTCACCATGGAAATACACACCTGTCATGTTACAAATCAAGATTAGCTGAATCTTTGATTAAACTAAATTTCTGTTCATCACAAGGTTGGACAAAAGAGATGGAAGGTGGAGACATTTTCAAGACTGGATTCTGTGTTGCTACTTTCCTCTGTAAATTTGCCAGGTGGGGAGCTGGTAAGTCTTTTTCCCCATTTAGCGAGTGGGATAAATATTATTGGTTTAGCTAATGCAAATTAATTAAACTGCTCCAAATAGATTCAGACAACATATTTTAAATGAACTTAGAACATTGGATTGGATTTGGCTTGGCTGAATTACGGCATCATAGTGCCTTGCCTCAGTTCCTTAGATCTTTTAACCTCTTCTTATGTTATTGTTTTCTTTAGTGGGTTTCTAAAGTTACTTTTTCATTGCTGCAAAATTTAATGTTCTTGTTTCCAACAGAGAAGACGATCAGCCGAGGATGAATTGATGATGCGCCATTTTCTTGCAGAGGGTGACCTGATTAGTGTATCCTTCTGAAATCTGCTTGGAAAGAAGCCCATGTAATATGATGTTGCGTGCTGCTAGATTGCATTATCATGTTGATTGTTTTCCTTGACATAGCTTAGGCAGAGGTTCAGTCGGTATACAGTGATGGATCTCTCTCCTTGCATACTCGCAGTCTCAAATATGGAAAGGTTTGTGCACCAACTGGTCTTTTTATTTCATTTTTAAAGCAATATCTGGAAAAAGGGTTACAGATTTTCCTTTTTCTTTTGTGACATAAGTGCAAAGAAATGGAATAGTGATTTCTATATACACTTCCTTATATATTGGTGAATTTGGGAAAGAACTCTGAGTACTCCAACAGTAGGAGAACCTATAGCATGGTTCATGTGGAATGCAAGCAAAAAAAATACATGCTTGAACTACTGTAACCCAATTATTTTTGTTAATGCAAGTACAAGCCCCAGTTAAAGAAATGGTCTTGCACTTGCATTTCACACATTTCGTCTGGAGCAACACAAATATGTAAGCAAGCCCAAAGTTTAAACTTCTGCCCCATGCCTTGGGCCATACCAGGTGAATCCAAGACTATGGTTGTGTCATCTGCCATCTTGGATAAAGAATTGGACTGCCCCTATGAAACTTAACTTTCTTGGATCCAAGATGTTGATGTCACTTGAAACTGCTCTTGCATCAGCTTTTTCATTTACACCTGTGAACTTGACCTTGTTTGCTCTGCCAATGACCTACGTTAAAATGTGTTCTGTTTCAGCTCAGGGAGGGCACCCTTGTTCAGGTTCCACCATCACTGGTTAAGCGGTGCAAAACTCACTTTCTCAACCTTCCTTGTGGAGCTACAGTGATCCTGGGAAACAATGGCTATGTTTGGATTTGTCCTTTGGAAGATGAACAAGCCACCCTTACCGATAACCAGACAGACAGGCTTGCGGCTGATGATATACCACCTAAAAAGGTTGGCCCCACGTACTCGTCAAAATAAAAAGAACTGGTAACAAATGCTAAATATGATTTTGTTTTTTGGTTTCATGGTTTTGTGCTCGACATTATTATTGTGGTGATGATGATTGTGGTGCTGGTGATTGGACTGTAAGTTCGAGAACGACTTCTAGTTTTTGGTTCTGAGCACGAGCGCATTGGAGAGTTTAAGATCTTCAAAACCTGGGTCCCATTTCTCGAAAGCTGCGAAACTTTTTAGGCTTATTTCGGGGTCCATAAATCTCTTTGTATCTTTAAACTTAGGCTGTTTGAAGGCATGAAACTTTGCAACTATGTTTTAGTTGCAGGTCTTGTGTAATAAACTTAACGTTTATTTCAGATTCAAGACTCGGATCGAGAGACGATCGCTCGCCTACGTAACTGTGTTCTGACGCTGACAGACCATGGAGTGATGCTGTTTAACACTTCCCTGCAGTATGCATACGATACCTCCCTCAGGCACACGGTGAGATGAGCTACAGGTCGTACTACCTCCCAGTAATCTTTTTTGAAGAAACAGCGGTATTGACTTTAATATATCAGTGTTCCTTCGAAGAATAACTTTCCGGAAGTCTTTCCGGGAATTTTCAAGGGTGCTTAAAAGGCATCCTTGAAAATTCCCGCTTCATGAATGCGATGGACAGGAAATGAATACTATTTCATTGCACAGACATTGGCATCATTGTAGAGACTTTGGCATATTCTCCTTTTGCGTGATGTCCACTATCGTTTTGGAAATGCTCCAAATTATGTAAAATTATTAATTGATGGATATGTTCCAAGTTACGGGCTCTAGTAGGCCAAATATCTGTCGGGAATTTAAATTAAGTCGGGATCAAATTTAACAGATCTTTCGCACTTTTCTTGGTACGTTTGATACTTTCCCTATTTATGACCAAAATCTGCGATTTTCCCTACCCTATTTATGACCTGACCAAAAATTTGATACCCAATTTATGACCTGACCCTTAAATCAATACCCTGGTGCAGACCTGCCTTATAATTATTTCCCTAGTTCAGACCAATGTTAAAGGCAATGTTTATCTGCTTTTATTAGGTAGGTTACATGATAAAGAAGTAGCTTCTAAATGAAAAACGAATTCAAGACTAGAGTGCAAAAATGGATACCCTATTTATGACCAAAATGGCGGAAAATTGGCCAAAATCGATACCCTATTTATGACCAAAACGGCTGAAAAACCCTACCCTTTGGGGCCGCACATACCTATATAGCCCATATAAGGGAGTACTTCCCCCCCCCCCCCCCACCCGGGGATACTTTCTTCCTAAAAACTGTGTAAAAAGACTGTTCCTTGTATGCATGGGTATTAGTATTCTGGTGGCAGTTTTATTCTTAAACCCCGTATGTTATACCGTAACGAAAGGATAAGAAACGCAACAGAGAATCAGTGGAGAAATTTGAACTTAGTGGAAAGTAACGCAGGCCTGCATCTTGTCTGCTGTACTGATTGTAGATATCAAATGATATGAGCACACAGTGGTAACCTGTCTTGTCTTCACGGTCGTTAGCTACATTTTTACATACACTGTACTCAGTCTAATCTCCAGTTGTGTGCGGCGGTCCTTCTTTTCCCATTTGTTTGGTACGAAAGCGGAACGAGTACAAGACTTGACTGCCCGTTTTTAGCGAAAATGTATACCCGGACGATTAATCTTACTCTTTGTTAGCAGCATAGGTTCCTCAGATATTCTTATTGCTGATAACTGAGCCTTTTCCTGATCGAAAAATGCCAAAACCACTTGGTGACTTGTTTTGACACGACGACATTTTTGCAAAACCTCTTACTAAAATGACGACGGTACCACGTTTTTCCCGCCAAAATGACGCTGGTTTGCGCGCACTCACTGTTGTTCCAGGACAAAATTTCGTACTCGTAGTCGTTCTAAAGCTCGGATAAGGACGATAAACCGAAGGTCCCGTCTCACAAATAACTTCCATGTTCATTAGTTCCCTGTGGGACGTTAAAGAACCCACACACTATTCGAGAAGAGTAGGGGATGAAGTTCCCGGTGTTGTGGCTGTCCTCTGTTTGTATATTGGTGGGTGGGTGGGTGGGTATAGCAGGTCCACATCAGCTGAATAGCAGCCAAAACTTCAACCTGCTCAAATAAATAAATAAATAACAAACAAATAACAAAGCTCTCTGCTACCGCCCTCTATATACGGAGGCTATGCATAATGAGATAATCCAACGTTCATGCTTGACTTCTTGTCTTGTTTTGCAGGTAAAGGAATTGCTTAAACCTGAAATCAAAGAAGAAATAGCAGAGACTGTCCGCCAGCGCCTTATGCAAGAAGCTTAAATTAGTGTTTCGAAAGTCCACATGTAAACTTTTAAAATGTACAAAATGGAATATCTGCAGAAGATCTTCAACCCATTTTAACAAGAATCAGCTCGATCATTGTTTGGCTAATCGCCTTATTTGGTAATTGTTTCTTGCCATTGTCCGGCATTTTCATAGGCGTCACACGTCCTCCTAAACGGACGTATTCTGTCTCTGGACCCCTTTCTCGAGATTTTTCATTATACTAGATTTCTTACTGACGGTTTCGAACCTGATTTGAGAGGCTGCAGTATGCAATGACGTATTGGGCGGTCCAATTTTAAGGAAAGCAAGGCCCTTCGCAGTAGATTAAACTGTCCCAAGAAACCGAAAGGCTAAAAAGAAATTTGTTCCTCTTTCTGTTATTTACAAAGCACAGACAATTCGTGGAAACGGTTAGCCCCTTCTCTCCCCTCCCCTCTTTATTTTCGGCATTGGTTTGATTTGTGACAATTAAACTATATCGAGCGCGTGCTAGGTTTACATTTCCTGAGCAGAGTTAGGTTACCTGATTATCGATACTAACGATCTTTGTTTTGCGGCTTATTTTTAGCCGGTAGACGAAAGTTTGAATCTTAAAAAGTTTAAAGCCTGTGTCTAAGTTTTATTGCATCGATCAATGGTAACCCAGGCAGTAAATCTCCACCTCTGTGCTCTCGAGGTCGCTCTCGAGCGCAAACGGACTAACGTTGGCGGGAATTTTCCCGCCATTTAGCCGTCCATTTAGCCGCGTACCAGTTAGCGTCAATCTCGTTAAAAACTCAATAATCTTAATAGAAAAACAGAGTTTTCTTTTCTTTGTACCTTTCGAAGTTTTTGTTCAGGAGTGTATTAGGATAGCTTACATAAATTCGACATTTTTTACTGTAATGAGAATTTTGCAAGTGTAAGCCAACCTAAAATTGACGCAAGAGAACGTGAGGACTGGAAGGACTGTGAAAAAAATGTGCTAAGGTAACTTAAATTTTAACATACTGATCTCCTGTTAATTAATGTTGTCCGTCAGTTGTTTAGAGTGAAAGCAGGGTTTGTACCTAAAATACCGGAACTACGTAGTTAGCAAAGTGGTACTGAATATTTAAGCTTGTAAAAATGGAGTATTGATTCATTGAAGTTTCACTTTGTCGAAATATTTCTCCCATATATATTTACTATACCAGGTGCCCTGCTCATACATACAAAAGATTATTTGTGTGTCAAGGTTGTGAAATAGTCGTTCAATGAAGCCCACCGCGATGGTGAAGACCCTTGATTAGCCCTGTTAGATTACAGAAACACCGACAGATGCAAGGTGTAGATGCAAGCCCATCCCAGAGACTCCTGTCCCACAGAACCCCTTACTCTGGTACCCTTACTGTTCAGTCTATTCCTTCCTGAAGTCGTTCAAAATTCTGTAGAAAAGCTGAAGTGGGAAAGAAAAAAAAAGCCAATATTTATCATGATCGTCGGGCAAAGCAGTTACCGGAACTTGATATTGGACAAGAAGTCAGAATGTCACCATTACGCAGGGATCACTCGTGGAAACATGGTACCTGCATCGAGAAGCTTTCAAAAAGATCATACGTCATGCAATCACGTTACAGCACAATGAGAAGAAACAGGCAGTTTCTCAAAACTACTGAAGCACCCGGCTCTTTCTTCTCACTAGCAAAAGACCAATACGGTCAAAAGTCAAAGATCACATCATCCACTTTGTCAACCTATCGCTTGTGCTTGCACTAAACTGCCCTTTGCCACATTTCCACTTGTTTACGAGGTTCTCCGCCAAAACCTCTACGATATACGAAAAATCCCCTTTGTCTTACACCAACGGACTCTTAGCGCAATGGACACCCTTCAATTAGCGACCACAGAGTGATGTACTCCTTACTGTGCAAGTCTGTCAAACGGCATGAGGCAAAACTCATTTATTTTAGCTTTAATCACCCGAAGAGTAAAGAATGATTTAAAGAAAGAATTGAGGGAGCTTGAATCGCTCGAAGGGGCCTTTTTTTTTCAGATGTAGGAGACACCCTATACGCGCAATGGAGCGATTATTATGTGGCAGGCGAGTGGACTGCTATCCGAAAGAAAAGAAAATGCGCTAAGAAGTTCAGTAATGATAAGAACAACGAAACATGAGAGTCGATGAGAATAATGGAGAAACAAAGCAACTAGGGCTGAGGGGAAAGTGGATAAAAGAGTATTGGATTAAGGCAAGAGAGTATGAAGGTAAGAGAAGTAATCCCTCATATTGGCCCTATTCCCATCGTAATTAAGTTATTTTTATATCTCCTGGGAGATCCGGTATTCCCACGAGGGTTAACTGATAGCCAATCATATGTCCCCATTTTTACCAATCATTGCGTGGGAATTCGCTCAGCTGTGAACATTGGTAAAAATGGGGACATATGATTGGCTATCAGTTAACCCTCGTGGGAATACCGCATCTCGCAGGAGATCCAAAAACAGGGTTCGCACGCACCTTGAAAGTACTTGAAAGTCCTTGAATTTGAAAATAAAAATTCAAGGCCTTAAAAGTCCTTGAAAATTGCAGTCAGTGCTGGAAAGTCCTTGAAACTTGTAGCTAATTTCATCCATCCTAGATTCTAGAGTGCCTAATATGAAAATATATACTACTGGCAGAACAGTAGCGACACATAATAGTAAAAAAAAAACAAATAAAAACCATCATTACAACTCTCCGAACGTCCATCAAGCGCCGAGTACATTTTCCTGTTCTTTGTTATATTCATTGCTCTGATTGGTTCAATGTCTGTAATTCTAAGAGCCAATGAAATGTTTTGTAGTCTTCGCTCTTTCCGCGAAAAGCCATGTGCCTCGAGTGCTTCCTGTTGTTTGCGTGGGTGTTGTTTGTTCGGCTATTGTTTCACGAATAAAAGATTTACAGCAATGGGAAAGCGTGTTTTCAGCGACTTGTGGCTTCAGAAACCACTGTACAAAGAGTGGTTACGCGAAGTCAAGGGTGACAAACACAAGGCACGATACATTGTGTGCATGAAGGATGTTGACATTTCGAGCATGGGAGAGTCGGCGGACACTAGCTATATGAACAGCTGCTTATCGCTTGATTTTGCAGGGCGTGGAGTCCTTGAAAAATGGAAAATGTGTCCTTGAAAGTACTTGAAAAGTCCTTGAATTTTTAGTTGAAAAAAGCGTACGAACCCTGGGGAAAAGGGCCAGTAAGAGGGATTACCTCTCTTACCTTCATACTCTCTTGCTTAAGGTTTCCAACGACTTAAAAACCTTCAAAAGTTTACAAAACTTTCCCCCTCTTTTCAAGGGTCAAAACTCTAGGAATACGCCAGAGCATCGCACTCGTCACGCAGAGTTATTATACAGCACGACTACCAGTTAGTAGGTGAGGAGTTCGCAAGTCATTTTTCCACAATTGCAAATTAAGGAGCAAGGGTGGCACAGTCGGTTAGTGCACGGCCTTAGTGCATGAGGTCCCGAGTTCGATCCCCGGATCTCACATACTTGTTTCGACTTCTTTCCTTTCAGTGTAGCGTAAAGTAGCTTTAAATACGGTACCCTTAAAAAACTCATTAATAATTCATGAGCCTAACAGCCTATCAAGACACCGATGAAACGTCACGTGTATGAGCTTTATATCCTGATAAAACACTCCTCGTTAGTATTCTTTATATAAAGAATACTAATAAGGCATAGCTTGTTTTCCTTGAATTGCTAATTTTCACCTCTCTCAATTTGAACCATTGTTTTGAGTCCAGAGGGACACGCTCTTTGTGGAATGTTTTTTAAGCCGTTCAAAAAACTCGCAGCACGTGCTTTATCGGGCCTAAAAACACTTGGCTACGCCTCGTGCTTTTAAACCCCGATAAAACACTGCTGCTCCTTTTTTAAACATTACTTAAAACGGAGCACTGATGGAAAGAGGGGGGTAAAATGAGTGCACCGTCGGCTTCCTGGGAGAATACTCTCCAGAGAGTAAAGAAACTTCCGACGTTAAATAAGGTGTACCTTTACCTTTACCGAGGTGATCCCGCAAACAACCTACATGAAGACAAATGCAGTTAACAATCCATTTCGCCTGTATATTCAACACTGTTGTGATCTGTAAATGGCCTAAAGAGTGGGAGATGGGAAGTGGATACCTGTTAACAACAAAGACAACCTTCAGCGGTATAGGACCGTACACTCTTCTGTTCTCCTTACCTTGAAGCCCACCTCCTCATAAAAAAGATTCTTGTGCAGTATAAGAAATAAGAAGAACATGAAAGAAATGTGCAAACCGTAAAATCAAACAAACAATGTCAATGCAAGTGAAAATTAATAATTATAGAACATTTGGTCAGTGTCTATCACGAAGGTAGACCCACAACCGGCTCTTGAAGGTTCTAGATTTGGGGCCAGCACAACAGAACCTGGTAGTTTATTCCAATCGCGACTCGTCCTTTGAAGGTATGTAGTACGAAAAAAATGGACTTTATAGCTACTACAATAAAGTTGTGTGGAAGATCTCGTCGTTGTGAGCAAAAGTGCTTGTGTGCCGACGTCCACCGCACCCTTAGGAATCTTGTAAAACATACACAACCGCAGCACCATTCTTCTCTAATGAAGTGACACCAGAAATAAGAAGAACATGAAAGAAATGTGCAAACCGTAAAATCAAACAAACAATGTCAATGCAAGTGAAAATTAATAATTATAGAACATTTGGTCAGTGTCTATCACGAAGGTAGACCCACAACCGGCTCTTGAAGGTTCTAGATTTGGGGCCAGCACAACAGAACCTGGTAGTTTATTCCAATCGCGACTCGTCCTTTGAAGGTATGTAGTACGAAAAAAATGGACTTTATAGCTACTACAATAAAGTTGTGTGGAAGATCTCGTCGTTGTGAGCAAAAGTGCTTGTGTGCCGACGTCCACCGCACCCTTAGGAATCTTGTAAAACATACACAACCGCAGCACCATTCTTCTCTAATGAAGTGACACCCATCCAAGTTGCTGTAACATGTCACTGACACTATATGTATGATATCTATCTATTAAGGACGAAGCGAGCAGCCCTACGCCTAGCCATTTCCAGCTTGTCGATGTTCGTCTTTGTGTAGGCGTCCCACACGATGGCGGCTTGCATAATCCAATGTGGGACGGACGAGTGTATTATATGCCAAGGTCTTAAGAACAAGCGAACTAATTCATAAGTTTATTCTAAGGAAGCCTAGGGTTTTATTGACCTTATCAGATCCTCGTTCCAATTAATAAGATCTTTTGTTAAGGTGTTTAGGGTTTCCTATGAAGAATATAACCACAGTGCACCAAATTGCGCTTACTCCCTATACGAAGAACTTTGCACTTGTTGTCCGGGTGGAGTTCCATTTTCCATTCTTTTTCTCAAACGTCTAGGTTATCAAGGTCACGTTGGAGGACTTAAAAGGCCAACCTTCAACCGACAGGCTCTTCGACCGTTTGTTTTTGCTCGCATTGCTTATCGTAGTGATCTGATTGGATGGACTTCAGATGAAAATTGTTCTGGGTCTTAAACAATCACTATCAGCAAGAATAGTCAGGCATGACGCGATAGATGCCATGATGCGATAGATAACATTTTCGAGCAGATAGCCCGGGAGGGGGGGGGGGGGGTACTCCCTTATATGGGCTATATAGGTATGTGCGACCCCAAAGGGTAGGGTTTTCAGCCGTTTTGGTCATAAATAGGGTACCGATTTTTGCACTCTAGTCTTTAATTCGTTTGTTATTTAGAAGAAGCTACTTTTTTATCATGTCCCCCTTCCTTCCATCCACGCTTTGCCTTCCTCTCACCCGGCTGCTTCACAGGCTAGATAAGACCAGCAACAAAAGCCTTTCACAAATTATGTTTACGGTAACTGTGTACGTACCGCAACGGCTTGTCACGCGTTCCGGTCACGGGCCGGGCTCCCGGGGTTTTTGAACTGAAGTTGACCAGATAGATAGATAGCATATTAGTCACCATAAGGTAAGGATGTATTCTGTAGTTATGACGGCATATTATGTCACCCGTGTTGTGGAATTCTGAGCTCGAAACTTTGACATGCAGTCTTATAACCTACCTAATAAAAGCAGATAAACATTGCCTTTAACATTGGTCTGAACTAGGGAAATAATTATAAGGCAGGTCTGCACCAGGGTATTGATTTAAAGGGTCAGGTCATAAATAGGGTATCAAATTTTTGGTCAGGTCATAAATAGGGTAGGGAAAATCGCAGATTTTGGTCATAAATAAGGTAAGGGTTTTGGGAAGCGGGCCGCACACCCCTACCCAATTTTTCTGGGAATACCCCCCCCCCCCCTCCCCTTCCGGGGCAGATAGTCACTCAGCAGCAGAGTGTTAAGTTTGAAAGCTTTTTTGGCCCATTCACGTCCTCTTACAATTACAGAATTTAAAGGCAATATAGTAGCGAAACTATCTGGGAGCCTGGCTAATCGTGGTAATAATCTTGTTGCGGCTCGTCTTGAGAAAACAAACTGTTTCCGCAACAAAAACAGTTCCTCGGTTAAAAAAAATGATTCCAAGTCCACCTAAGCTGAAGTCAGGAGCTGAAGTGAAATTTCAAATTCTAAACAAAAACAAATACTTGCTCTGAATTGTGCCATTGTCTTCGCGCTTTGGAGTAAAAAGAAATTTAACTGACGGCAAACTGAGGCCTTTTCTAGTTGACTTCACAGTGTTGTATTTCCGGATCTGTCATTAAGACATTCGCCGACGAGCTTCAGTTATTGGTGAATTACCTGGGGAAATGAATTTTCCCTAGCTAACGCTTTGGGGTAGCTGTCAAGGTTTATTCTATTGTTCTAGTGACATATCCAAGTTCCAGGCGATAAAATTTCCCCGAGGTAAATTACTTAGGCGGGAAAAATCGGTCACACTGAAAAAATCAGTTTCTCGAGATAAACTGTCAACAAGTCAAGTTTACATAGGTAAAAAGTCTGCAGTGTGACCACGGTTATGCAGACGTCCATTTCCTTTGTTCACCGAGGGGCGTCCAACGAACAAATTCTAATTAAGGTCCTTGTAATGGGTAATGACTCTGGTAAGGAGTTGATATGTTCTACATATTTTTTATCAGGTAGAAGAATTTGATATGTTTGGATTCGTAGTCGAAAAATTGAAACCCGAAAAGTTTCTTCATTGATAGATGAAAGTGACCTTTCGAGAAATTACCGCGGAATATCTCCTTCCCGAAAATTCATGGTGACCTCCACTCGCGTCAATGATTGCGAAAAGGTAAGGGACTATATTTTCCTGCTTTCGACTGATGGTTTGGTGATCTTTCTGTGACTTGCGCTTTTTCGATAAACCACGAAAAGTCGAGTGCGGGATCGCCGAACAAACTTCAGATCGAAATTTGTATACAACATTCCATCCGAACAGATGATCATGATTCAGTACACGAAATCATGCGTTGTGGGTGCTGTTTGATATACGCGGCTGTTAAAGTGTCAACCTGCGTGCAACAAGGAAGAAGAGATTCGTTAGCTGAGCGATTCTTGCTATTGACTGTTGTCTAGTCCTCAAATGCGAATGCGCTCATTAATTAATCTCGACGAGATAACAAATTTTACCATGGGCTCTAAAAAAGCCTTGGAAATTTTACACAGCAGTACATGTTTTTTGGTATATAAAATTTACCACAGCGTGAGTTGTAATAGAAAGAGAAAATTATGAGGAAATGGGTTTAATTTGTTGATTTTTCGATTTTTCGGAAGAGAAAATGGGTTTAATTTGTTGATTTTTCGCAACTCTGTCGCATGATGTTTTTCTCCGGGTTCGCCGTTATCGCCCTCTCTTGTAAATATGTTTTACCCCATTTATTACGGACACTTTAATTGCACCGCATGGTCATTTGTTTGTAAACAATGATATTTTCGATTAGGTTTTTATAATATCCGGAACAATCAAAGTTCAGGTAAGTGTTATCACTGGCCTTGATTATCCGGATATCAGAAAAACCGAATATAACAATTGCTGCTTTTATAACGCACATTGTTTTAAAGGAAATCACAATAACTGCACTGTCGTTCGGAACACTTCAACAAGGGATTATAATTTGCTGGTCGATTCTTCACAAATCTGAAGATCGTACTGATTCTTAGAATTAACCGTCAGATTATACCCTATTTAAAGAGCGAAAGTCGCTACAAGACCTTTTAATTCGTTTTATTTCCTGATTGCCAATCCTCAACCTCATTTCTAGTTTTCGGAGGTCGTGTTCTCAAACAAGTGTTTCACAAATCATACATGGCGTGTCTCGAACCTTATTAATATGAAGAAAAAGAAACAACAGAACGGAAAAAACAAACATGTAGCATTACTTAATAGAGTCATAAATTCCAATTTTCCTTCACGGGAAAAATAAACCTACGACTTGTTTAGATTAAACACTCGTCAAACTTCAATTTACGTCAGCGTCTGTAATGTGCCGCTTAGTTTGAGACCGACTTCTCTGTACTTTCTCCTTTGCTTTCAAAACTATCACGAAAACGTTCTGATGCTTATATCAAATCGGTCCTAACTTTTGATGATGTCTGTTGCTTTGTTCAGGTAAATCATATCCGCTGTTACTACCATCTTCTTAATAGGCAACCCGCGGTGCGTTAATGCACTGCTAAAAACGCGACAGCAAAACTAATCAAAATTATATTGGTATCACGCGATGATTCTAACAGCCAGAATATGATATGGTTACAGTAGGGTTAGATTCCTCTCGAAATCACGTCAGTCAGTTCACATTGGTAATCTAAGTCTACTGTACAACAAAATTATACACAATCATTTTAAATAATAGATGATCGATTGTCGAAGGTGACAGGCTCTTAATACAATCTTATCGCTTTCTTATCGTAAAATCTCTTTAATTGGAGTTGATTATACGTTGTTGGAAGTGATTATGCCATTCTACTTACTGTTAAATGATAAAACAGTACTCGTTTAATTTGACCAGTCCTGTTCGTCTGAATGTTGAAATGGCGGTCCATTTGGCGATCGATTTGTAAACTACGGGAACCAAAAAAAAAGCCAATCTATTCCTTTTTGAATAGTACAAAAGTCAAATTGGATCTTTTTCTTCTCCGATCATAATCACCCGCTGAGAGGAAATCTGTTTCAATCTGTTTCGCTGGGAGTCAGACACGCACAAAGTAAAGATTGTAGAATATTCTTCCGAGGATTTGTTTCCCCTTGAACAAACATACACACAGATGTTTAATAATTGGATTATTAAGACTAACTTGACCAAAAGCTTGAAGGAGATTCGGCTTTTTACCCTTGTGGGGCTGCTTTTACTATTCAGGGGCACCCAACGAGAATATAGTTCAAAACTACTTAGACATAGCATCGTTAAACGTATTTTAGTATTTAAACGGTAGCTGTTGGCATATTTTTATCCCCTAAGAATTTCTCATCTGTTCGGATTCCCTAGCTGAAAGTCTAGTGATCCGAAAATTATAGGGATCAAAACTTACCTTTTCGAAAATTTCAGCCAGAAAAATGGCTCCCGAAAATTCTAGGTGACCCTTTTAGGATAAAAATCCGTTAAAAATGGGCAATTATACCATTTTTTAGAAGTTCGAAAATCCTAGGACAGGCAGGCGAGCAAGAAATTTTACAACAAATGCTCCGAAAATTCTAGATCTCAAACTGTCTTCCGAACACATATTTTCCGAAAATTGACGTTGGGTGCCCCTGACTATTCCTCGTGTTCCCTACCACTCCAGCTAATTTAATTGCATTTTAATATCAATCAGTTTGAATTGGTAGCTTTACACAGATAAACTGAACGTAAGGCTATCCTGTCTGTATGATGACCCACAAATTAAAGCCCTTCCCAGCTACTCACCATCGGCCAATTTCATTCAAATCAGTTGTTGTCTACTGAACTAGGACTAGGACAATGCTTATAACGTTTTTAAAGTGATCTATTGATTGATTAGCTTGAAGCTTATTTACTTTTACTACTTTTTTATCAGACCGTAGTGATATCCGTTAGTTTTACTAGATATTATGTGCCGGTATGACTTTGATAAAGAAAAATGGCTCGTCGGGCGATTCCTCTCTTTATAAATACGGGCGAACAGACGTACCAAACCATTTATCCCGATAATCCGTCTTGACAAGAACTGCTTTCACAGACTAATTCCAAGGGCTCGATTTATTCTTATGGCTAATCATCCGACCATGTTATTCAAAGGCGTCTGATTTCAATGCAGGAGGATGATAATGATTTGGAATGGTCTGGGTTACAGTGAATTTATCGGTTTTGTGGGGTCGACAATGCCGCGAACTATAGACTAGCATGACCTTCGTGCCTCTGAAAATTCGGCTTTTTCAGGCTACTTTAATACCTAGCTGTAGTAGTTTGAAGTAATAAGTACTCATATGCCTTGTGCAGTCTTTATTTTTTAGGCAAGCAGTCTCGTGAAATTAGTATGAATAAATGCTTTATTTGTTATTCTCCTAATATATAGTTTATTTTGCTGGTGCGCTAACTCGGAGGGCATTTCCATTCTCTAGGTAGAGGATCATGCTTTGGTACAGTTCAATGAAGTTTCCACAACAACACGAATTTAGCTTTGACAATGTCTAATTTGGACCACTTCCTGGTGAATCAAGGTAATTAGGTACGTATTACATTTGTCATGTCCCCATTACATACCCCCTGATTTGTGATTTGTTTAAAAGCATTTAGAAGTACATCTTTCTTGTTTTTACCTTACAATACTGAGAAATTTAGTTTACGTTCTACTTGTTCATTGCTTTTTTGGTCGTGAGAAGTATGGGCATTGAAAAGTGAATGTCTGTTCTTTTACTTTGCGAATTTATCCGAGAAGACTTGAAAGTCTAACCATTTGCAGGTGAAATTACAAAGGCAGCCCTTTCTCCTCAGTTAATTTAAGATCCTGAGTGTTGATCCGGGCAGGGGTTCGAACCCGCGACCTCCCGCGTGACAGCCCGACGCTCAACCAACTGAGCCACCGGTGCGGTGTTCGGGAGGCTTACATGCCTTAAAATTAAATCGAAACTGGACAATTTTTTGTTAACCAACTCAGGTATAAGTTATCCTCCCACATGTTCTTCCTGACTTCCTCACTGTGGAAATCAAGGAGAAGCCCAAATGTGATAAGCCTGGATGGCTTCTTTTGTCCGGAGCTTCCTCACAACACTACGTTGAAGCATATTCTCTATTATTATTCAACACATTGTGACAATGTCCAAATATGGTCATAGCGCGCTCAGTATTCGTTGCGCGTACTCAACAGATATCCTGCGATGTACGTAATTTTGTGTGTCGCGGAGAAAAATGGTAGTTTTTCCAGCTTTTTTTCCCAATAAACTTAGAAAATTGTGCTGTGTCATCAATGTGTTGAATAATTAAACAATTATCCTGCTCAATCTTGTGGAATATCGCCTGATTTTAGCTAACTCGGCCTACGGCCTCGTGGGCTAAGTATCAGGCGATATTCCACGCGATTTCGCAGGATAATTGTTAAATAGTCGTCAACCTTGCCATTTGTGTGCATAGGTGTACGGGTAATTTTTTTGCCAGCGGGGGCGGTGAACCAATTTCCCAAAAAGTTTCGCGCAAATTGCCCAAATTTTACGAAACAGTAGAAAAGAAACGAGGGTCATAAGATACACTAATATAGGCCTACATACGAAGTGAAAATCATTCCTTACAAATGAATCTATCACACGAGTTCATAAAACACGTTAAAAAAGAAATAGCTCTCTCTGCCATTTCGACAACCGAAGATATCAATGATACGTTTGCCATTTCGACAACATCAATGATACTATCAATGCCATTGTTGACTACAGAGTTGGCATATAATGTATTCCCGTTCAATGTTAGTATTAAAGTACGATGTTACTGACGCGCTGTTGCCCCATGGTGCTGCTGAGGTAATTAAGTTTTCAATCAACGCAACGCACTAAATGATTGTTTTGCAGAACACGATGTGGCAGAGATCACTGCAAGGATATGTACCACAGTAGAAAACTCTGGAAACATATCAAAAAGATCATTCTCTTGCATTGTCTCCAGCATTTCTGAAACAGTCATATAGCCTAGTCCGCGCACACGACGAAAACTTGCGCACATTTTTAAAAACTGACTTTCTCAGCTTGCTTCCTAAAAACTCTGAGTTGCGCCCCATTTTTTTTTTTTTGGGGGGGGGGGATCTGAATTGAAACTGAATTGTTCCCTCTTTGATTTCCTTTAATATATAGAATAAACGTTACCTTTACTATATTTGGAGTTCAAGAACATAACACCAGAAACCCCAAATATAATATGCTCCTTTCGTCTTATCATGAGGTACACAACAACTGCACATTAATTCATCGAACAGTTACTTCTTTCAGCAGCCTACGAAAATAATATTGCCTGAATGCCCTAAAATGAACACCTTTCGGTACCTTCAGTTTAACTCTGAGCTTAGTTCACTGATCTTATTTTCTAATTTTTTTATTGCTTTAGTTCATGCCCTTCAGTCTTAAAGTGAATTTCAAGCCGATAATTTATCGAAATATCCGTGTATTGAATAATATGTAATTAGAGTCAAAGGGGCCACGGCGGATTTGTTGGGTTGCTTCAGTTCTTCTTCAATCGTGTTTTCATCGCAAATTACTACTTCTAATGATTTTCTTTTTAACTGTGACAGCGTGCATTTTTAGACAAAAGTTTAAAGTCGGTCGAGGTAAACACGTTAATCTTGCATCATTTGAAACAGGAAAGTAAAGTTATGCTTGTTTATTTTTCGTTCAGTGAAACCTGGTCTTCGTCCTCGAGTCTACATAAGTAACTGTCGATGTTCTCTTTGTTGGATACTCATTACTACATATAGTCAATGCTTACACTTCAACGTAAGTTTACACAGTTCAGAATCAACACCTGAAACTTATCTTAAGGTCAACTAAACAGTCAACCGCGGATATGTCAAGTTATTGTATGTTATTGAGTTATGATCAATCCGTCAGTAAATAACAGTTATTCTTTCCTTTCAAAGCGGTTGAAAATTGCACTCTGCATCATCCTCTATAACATCGTAAGCTAAATGAGTTTACTGATCCTTTTCGCGTTGGTTTGACATTTTATGCGATGTAAGTCAGTACTCCCGGAACTCGTTGACACCCATTTGATTCATCAACGATCCATATTTTTAGATTTTCTTTTATGAAATGTAAGACTTTGCTTTAAGGAAAATTTTCTAACAAGTAGCCCGAATGAGAAAAAATTGAAGAATAACTGAAATGAATATGAAGAATATGATCTTGGCAAAATTTTTTTTTAGAGGAGTCAATCTTACAGGGATGTCACGAAACGACGGAGAGTGGAAACATCTCTCTTGACCGATATTTGTTAACTTTTATTTCTGTAGACTTTTGAAAACATCGATTTAAAGGAGCCTCCAGGAGGTTTCGTTTTCTGCAAGAAGAAGGAAACTTTAATCCTTAATAAAAACTCCTTATTCTTGACATTCGAGAAACTGAGGGAACCTCAGTAATCTATTTTTTAAATAAAAAAGAACATCGTGTTTCGCTGATAAAGAAAGCGCTTATTAGTTTTGCTTTCGAACAATGTCTTAAAAAAATAGCTCTATCGTTTAGCAATGCACTGCAAAGTATAAGATGAGCCAACGCGTGGGAGGTGTTGTTAAATGACTATCTCAGTTTTTGTAAGAATTTAAAAAGAATAACTGTAAAGTTGCAATTAGCTTCTCATCTTTAGTATTTCTTTGAAGAAGCAAAGCCACCAAAACTTCAAATTAAAAGAATAATAGAAAACGCAAATGCCACCTTATTAGTCAATAATTGTCTTTGCGGTTGTTAAGAAACGTTTTTGCATGTGGGTCACGAGCTGGCCGAGCTCGTTGACATAACCAAATGTGTTTGTCTCCATTTGCGTCCCTACAGTTTCTTCCAAACTCCCGTTTGGAGATTAGAACCCCCCACTTTTGATTGTCTGTGCTTGTAACGCGCTTATTGAACGAGAGAAATCAATACTGATAAATTTCTAGGGTTTTATGTATATTTTTCAGTCTTGAAGTACCGACAGTCAGCGTAGTATATAGATTCTGAAGCTTATTAAGGGGCGATGATAAAAATAAACAATTAAAAAGAAACTCACTAGCGTCAAGAAGCCTTGATGGAAATAGCCAACCAGTTGGATTTTTACAAAGCCTAGCAGGGCCTACTCGGTGTACGTTATTCTTTCAAGTTGTTTCGCAAGGTCAATGCAATTTCGTCGGTTTGAAAACAGCAAATGTTCACTTAATCACCCTTTTGATTTTCAAGAAGTACTCCAATGATCATGCCAAGTCAACGGGGAGTAAATGATGGGCTATACTTTGGCAAGTTCATCTAGTTATTCTACCAGCGCGTAGTAACCCTAAAAATAAATGACTTGACTACAATGGGAAAAATAACGGATCCACTGTCAAGACTAGCATAGGGTTAGGTTAAAAAGTGGAACTAGAAATCCAAATCCCACATCTTTCCCTAAACCTCTCTGATAGAGTCACCGGCGAGAAGTTTTTGCATTGGGATCGTTGTTGAAAATTGCTGAGCTTTCCAAGAAGCAAAAATAACTATAGGACGTCACGGTAGTTGCTAGTTTAACGATACAAGAAAAGGGAAATTTTCCGACCTTGTAAGTCTGTTGTAAGGTGTTTCAAAATGTGCAACATTTCGGTAGAGTTCGTTTTCGACTTGTTCCCCGTTCTTGTAGTTATTACGGTTTTACTTTATCTCGACGATTCCGACTAAATCCGCGCTCGAAATGAATCTTTTTTAGCTTTTTTTAACTGTAGAACTTAAAAACCATAAATGGATTCTCTCACATAGAATGCTCGACTGCCTTTTTAAATTATGGTCAACAAAAATTATTTACTCCGATTTCATATACTTAGCCGTTTGATGGCCTGCAAGAAATCTCGACTAAAATATACGAAAAAATCAACCATGAGTTTTGTTTGAAAAAAAATCCCTGTCAGATCTTATCTTTTCCCTGCTGCGAAATTCAATGGAAAAGCGTTGAACGGCTAATATGATTTTGGAAAATTATTGTGTACACTGTGAAAGTTATTTGATGTCGGGCCTGATTTCAAAATTTTATAGATAAACGCAAAATGAGGTATTTATTAAAAGATAAGAGTGCTTTATTCTCTTTCTTTGCAGGGTAAACTGAAAGTTCATTGAAAGATGCAATCGATTCAGATGTTTGTTTTCAAACTACTTCCACGCTAATTAACATTTTTGTGAAGAAAGCAAAGGACAAAACAGCTTAAATAATGCGGCGAAATTCGGTAAGTTACCCCCTTCTTAAAAAATGACGTCCAATTTTCATTTTGCTGGCTTTATCAATGTAGTTAAATTAGACGAAAAACTCTTAAAAATTAAATTTACATCCATGCGCAGGCTTTAACAGGTATCAGATTTTCAATTTCGCGAAAAACTGAACAGAAGAAGAATCTTGCTTTGCGACTTCAAATGCCAAAAAAACGTGGACTGTTGCTGGCTTCATTCGTACAGAGGAGTGTATTGTGTATTGTATAGTGCGGCGATGTTCACACCTATACTGTGATGACCGATTTACACTCGTTATCGCTAACAAGAAAGTGAGAATTAAAAATTAAAATAACGTTTGCTGAGATAAACAATCTAAATCTTGTGGTCTCTGCGGGGCAGTTTAAATTCTTAACAGAAATGAGCCGCGCTTGTTTTCTCAGGTATATAGCACGAAATACCCGGCTGGTAAAGCTGGTTATGATGTTCATTGGCAAACGATGGCGGTGCCACGAAATAAACCTGAAATGTCGCAAATAATAAACGGACCACACCCGGTCATCATCAAATTTTCAAAATAACTGTTTGAGGTCTTTATTGAATGTTCGCCCGCTATCAAATGTATAACGGGGGAATGCCTCATGCCAAAACGGAACACAACATTGATTTAAAGGTACGCAAATCTCAGTTTGTGGTGGCGAAAATGGTCTTTACCTTTGTTCTGAGTAGCTATTGAAATTTACTGGTCGTCGCAGCTATGTAAATGGTGTCATAACCTTGGTCTTCAAGGTAGCGAGTATGATATTCAGATCCCTTTTACAATGAAAACGATGTTTTTCTCTTTCGTTCCGGTGTCACAATGTATCGAGACATCCGTCTATTTAGTTTCCCTTACGTGCATGAAGCTTAGCGTCCTAAGTACATTTTGATTTGAAATTGAAAAACTTTCTTTTAATTTCGTAAAATACTTCCGTTGTACATAAATTTACTATCTTGTCGGAGATATTATCACCTCCACGAATTAAAGCAACCGTTTTAAGATACTGTTGCGTTTTTAAAACAACTTAAGCACTGGTTTCTGGTTTCAAAAGAAAAAAAAAACAACAGGATGAATAGATTTGCTGTTTTAGTCAAGATGAAACAGATTTAACGCTAGTTGATCATTTGTGTAAGCTTTTGAAAAGAGTGTTTAAGAATCAAGGATCTAAATGACCCTCCTTCACTCTGGATTTTCGACTGGAGAGCAGCCCACTTTTTCATCAAATCGCATTTTTTAGCTTGTTCGCTCACACTAGTGCACTTAAAATTTCTTCACAAAGTGCTATATTATCATTTCGTCAACTAGTGCGCCAATGACAATCACAAAATAAAGGTGCTCGCGTAAGTTTACCGCTTCTTGACGGCTAATATATGAGTTTTAATTTCGTCTATTTTTGTAGCTGCCTAACGCATTGATTAGAGGCTCCCTGGAGGGCACATATCTCTCTCTAAGCACCTCAAAGTGACCCTTAGCAATTAAAAGTGTATTTGAATTTGCTTTGCATCGAGAACCATAATAAACAATCACTAATTACTACAAACCTAAACAAAGGAAAATAAAAATTGCTGATGATCATTGAGTTAGGAAGCGAGAACCACTGGAGTTGGCGCTTAATGAACAAGATCTTTGTGAGTTTTCATTCCTGGCTGTGTAGCACCCACTGTGTCTCTCCAAGCCAGTCGTTTCTTTTACACAGAAATAACCTGACCGATCATTTAATGGTTCAAGTAGAAAGTGAAAGCAAACTTAATCAATTTGTTGCTCCAGTGTGATTTACATTGTACACGTATTTTGTCGTTAAGCTTCCCTCGTGTTCTCCTCCACAGGAACAACACGCGAGCCCCTGCATTGGACAGACCCAAAACAAAGCACTCACCTCATCTCCGGGGCTGCACTCTTGCTTGTGCCCTCTCACATAGCAAATAAATCAGAAAATAGCCAGCTTCCATGGCTTAGCCTGAACCCTTTGGCTTAAGTTTCTATGGCAGACACCTGTTTGATAAGGCTTTGCTTTACCCAAACCAGTGGCCTGCATGGAGGAGAGAAAACCTCGCATGGTATAAGCTCTTTGAAGGCAATATAATACTTTAACAGTAATTGATCATATATTGTTGGAGGCCGATTTGTTTGCTGTTAAGCCTTTTTTTTTTGCTGCACGTGTAGTTGGAGACAAAGTGGTGATCATCTATTTAGCGAGAGCTTCTTAAAAAGCCTTCAAAACCATTTCAGCCTTTTTTTTTACGGGGCCATGAGCCTGTTCTCTCAGAGAACTGGTCCTCTTTCTTTCCCAGGCGTATTAAAGGCTTCAAGCTCATTAAAATATCACATAACAACAAATCTTTGTAGATTACTTATTATCTCGGCTTAGAATTTTCACTTGTGTAATATTGGCCATCCTTAGTTCACCTACACAACGTTCAATTTTCTTTCTGTGGGATTAGCAGAAAATTGGGTGTTTTCCGGTGATTAGAGTATTAAAGTAAAGATTTGCAAGAATAAATTGTCCGCTCTCGATTTTCTCAGGTAATAAAGCGGAAAGAAAATAGACTCTGTGTCTGAGGTTGCGTGTTGCTCGTTCACTATACTCCATTATTCTTGGTACGAACTGCGGGGCAGGTAATTTCCTCAAACCAAACTTGTAAACAGCTACTACCACAATGCCCCTTCTGCACGAACGAATTAAAATTAGCACTAGCGACTATTGATGTTGTTTGCAATATCAAACGTTCTTCCTTCTACTTAAGTAAACGCTAAATAAGGGGGAAAACAAAGCCTTTCAAAAACTGGCCACCGTTTATTGATCTTCGGAATAAACTCTAGCTGTTTTTCGCCCCTGTAGTAATTTTGTGTCTCATTTATCCTGGTTCAGTATTAATAAGAGCTCATATTTACTCTCGGCGATGCAAGACTGGAAAGTTACATTATTTAAGAGATAGTTTCAATAACGAAAAAGTCACGTTAAAGAGTAAGACAACCGTATTTTTAGTTTTAGAGCTCCATTACTTTGGCAAGCGCCCTCATTGAGCAGAAAGTAATGAGTTTTCGCAAGTAATGAACCCACTCCTATTCTAATGCAAATTTAATTTCCTTCAGCTCTATTAAAGTGTCGAAAAATTTCCGCATCATTTTATCCACTTTCTTAAAACCAAGTACAATGATAAAATGTTTTCCCTTAATTCAATTTGCGATATCCTTTGAAAGGGCTCAGGGTCTTTTTCCAAGCGTTTCTAAACAAAGTGGAAAAACTAGAATCAATTTCCGCGCGCGAGAAAAAGGGAAGAACTTTGACAACACCCTGCAAAGAGAAGCGGGCAGAACTTTTAAGATCATTGGACGCAAGCATCCAGTGTTTCAGTTTATTCCCTTCTTTCTGTGTGGAGAAATCTGACTGATCATGTATAGAATAAAACAAGGCCTTTCAATTAAGAAAAAAAGGGAGGAAGGGTTGCGAGTGCGAGCAAATATGTTTAAGCACCTTTGTTTCTGACACGCGTAAGACACGCGCCAACCAAAAACAGCAGGTGCCAACAGTACACCCCGCCCTTGCCAAAAGTACCACATTTTCGTTCTTTCGTGTTCACCAGACAAGAGGCGACCTGACTCTTCATTTTTTCATCAATCAGGATTTTTGAAAGCAACTCGGGTTTAACAGCTAGCTATACGCGAATTGTAGCGACTTCCAGAGGGCGCATCAACAGTTAACTCGATAACAAACCGATGCAAAACCAAATCCGAAACCTGAAAAATAACACATATTTGTTTTCTTATTACCATTTGCTGCATGTTCCTTCAATAAAAGAGTTGGTGGTCTTTATAAGACTCGTTTCTATTGGAAAATGTTAGAATACTACTAATTAAATCAACCGATCTAATCACTTGTGATTGATTTGGGCGCTAACTTCTTTGTGTTCATTAATTCGTAATTGGGACGAAGCGTGTTTACATCTTTCTATTTCTGCAATGTTAATTCGAAGGATCTTTATCTTCAGAAGTAAAATTAGCTAAAGCTGCCTTCGGCTCGTGGCATAAACTTTATCAATCAAAAATATATATTTATTATTTCTTTAAAGCGCACTCACGCATTTCTTTCTTTCAAGTCCTTTTTACAACAAAACCGTTTTACAATTCCTTCGCATTAATTTGCCGGAATAGCGAGCAGGGTGTTTAAAATTAGGTACTGAGATGAGAAAATGAACTGAAATCCTGAATGAGATGGAACTACGAAATGAGTCAAATTTGATACAAATCCAGAGAATACACCTGTGATTGTGACTGATTATTCGAATCTAAATTTCCTACCACTTCCATCGCTAGATTTGACCATCCGGATGTCAGGCAGAAGAAAAAAGAGGTAAAGATTTAATCTCTGCTAATTTTGCACTTTGCTACAAATCTCACCATCACGGTGTTTTTATTGATCCGGAACATTCAAAGTTTCAGTTTTTGCACCTTGCTAAATCGTTCATTGAAGTCTCTCCTTTATTCACCGAAACCCCTTGGGAATTGTAAGCTTATTATTTTCTTCCGACCAAGAAGCACGTTGATCAGATGCTGAAGTCTCCCTAAGGTGTAGACCATTGCGCATGCTCAATAGCTAGCTAAGGCAGGTGCATTGCTCCCTGGTAGGTCATTATAAGCGAGTGGAACAGCGTTCAATGAGGTGTGAAGGGCATGATGAAAAATATTTGATTTATTACAAAGACTTATTTAGTTTTGCTTAGCTATTGTTCACGTCTTGACCATTGTCAACGACAAACATTGGTCAGAATATAAAGCGCTGACGTTTTATTAAAATCTCATAAACTCGAAGTAAGTGAATACGTAAAGACGGCTGATCGAGAGGAGGCTCGTCATAGATCAGTGACCAAGATACTTGCAGAGATGTCTGTTTGGGTAGCGCCGCCACTCTTAGAAAAACCAAGCGGTCCTCTGAACATCAGTCAGGAGGTCTTGAGGAGTGTTTTATACGGAAAATGGTGCAACGTTTTTGGAGGCCAGAAAGAAATGACTTTTAAATCCGGTGTGCTAGAAAGAGTTGACTACAATTTGGATGAAGGTAAATTCTCTTTTTTTTTCCATTATTACGGTACAATAGTATTATTAAATGTCAATGAATTGGAAAACTACAACGTAATTTTTTAAACCCTGTGTGTGCTTCTTCCTTAGCTGGCGTATTAAAGCAATGACAAATTATGTAATTACTTCTCTATAAATGATGTGTTTAGTTATAAGGGATTTTTCATTTCCTCAGCCAGTTTCCGCACCGTTGTATGGAAAAATGATGTCAAAGACTTGTCTAAAACTGCTTCACGTTACGTATTCTTTTGGAATTTAACTAAGGAATGTCATTAAACATTAACGACTTAGGAAAGTTTATAGGCTCTGGTTTATTTTAATGAGGAGAATTTTAGTTTCTTTTATGTAACACGCACTTTCTAGCCTTCAGAGTTCCAAAACTTTCGCCGACTATTTCTCGTGTGGTTGTTCATAAGTAACGAGACAACGGGTCAATATACTACCGTGGCATAAATTGCAAAATCGCGTGAGATTACGCTCGTATTCATGTTTTTAGTAGTCAAAGAAAAAAATCATCGCTCCGGGCTGTGCCAAAATGAATATTAAAAAGCGAATGCTCTGATTTACTTCTTGGGCAGTCATGTAACGAGTTTTCTTTCTGGGCGGTTGGGGAATTTTAGAGGCCTAGCGCGCTATAACACATTGCACGCCCGTTCTAAGCGGCTTAGCTTTTGCTCAATGTTTTAAGAACACATCGCACAGTTTCCGGCTGTCTGGTGAAACGGTCATTAGAATGTGAACTACCAGCAAACAACATTTCAAATATAGAAGCGAAAGCGCTTCCTCATTTCAATTGTAATTTGAGAACGATAACAAGGTTTAAATACCCAATTTTCTGAAGGCAGGTGGATTGCTGGCCGAATGAATATGTATGCAAACTCGGAAATTTAACCAAAAACACTTAATTCCACCGGGGTTTGTAAACCTACAATATTTCGTGGACTTTTAAGCTCTTTGAGTATAAGTTCATGCCTTATCGCTTGATGTTTTTGCGATTGTGATGGGGTCAGATAAAGGATGCCCATGGTTCTGACTGTGGATTATTCGATTCCAACCTTATCGAAAACTGTGTACCCTCATTGAAATTCTCGAGTGCTTAGGTGACAGAGAATATAAAGGAACACAGTACAGAGAATGAAATACGTTTAAACTGGTCTAATTTCGAATTTGCTTTTGGGGAGAAATTAGCATGTTTGGACATTTTTTATCGTGTAATTAATGTCTACTAGTTGGAATTAAACAAAGATTAGCATATCAAAGAAGAGTAACATGATGGAGTAACAATGAGCCGAAAACAGTCAAACTCAAAGCAAACTCAATCAAAGAAGACAAAACGGCAAAAAACAACTGGGAAAGGCCTTGCGACCACGTGACTCGCAGTCAAAAACCCTGGCCTCCTATCGCCTTATCGCATCCACTTGCAATTGTAAAAAAAAAAAACAGAAAAAACAGGTACTGAAAGCTACTCAGCGTCGAAGACGCTTGTTTTTGGAAAACAAGCTTCCGTGCTTAGAAGGTTCAAATACGTGTGCCGTATTGTTTGACCTTCTTTACTTTTGCATTGTTTACGAAATTTTACCAATACCTAAATAAAAACCTATTATAAAAGAAGTGTTCAGTAATGAAAATTTGCGAATCATATCCTTCCTAGCCATATCTTAACTTCCGCAATCATCTCCAAATTTACTTCTTTGGTTTGTGTTTCACACTGTGAGCTCCATCAAAGGTGATTGTTTGTCGCTGATAAGAATCCCATAGCATAACAATTCGTTAGAGATTAATGCGTCAAGTAAACCATCCTTTCTTCTGCTTATCATGGTGTATTTAGCACGTTCCACGGGTTTACTTTAATTCAAGATCATAAAGATTATTAGAAATTCCCTAAAGCAGGTGGCTCCATCGTAAATAACCTCACTGAATCTCAATTCACAACTAGAAATCGATCTAAGGAAGCTCGTCTCTCTTCGAATTCGTCGTCTCGGCAAATATCCCTTGATCTGCGACGCGCGAGACCGCTTTCGCTTTTTTACAATCTTTACCCCAGTCATAAATAAAACGTTATGAATAATTGATTGCAAGCGACTTCTGTTAGCTGCGATATATTACTACATCACAAACTGACTAGCGCTTCGATTTTCATTCACTCGTACACTAGAGAAATCGTCGCTAATCTTAACCTTCTTACTACTTGTCTGCTGATTCTGACTTTAGCACTCTTTAAATCTGTAAAAAATTCTGAATTTGTCAGTTCCCGCCTGTGTTCATTGCATCCATTGATTCAAAAGGATCACGCTGCTGTCTCTATGCTTTTACTAATCCGGTTTAAAAAAGCAATGTCTAGACCTGGTTCAGGTGTCAGTTATCTTGACTATAAAAATCATTTTTTACATGGCTGAATTCAACTTTCTTACCCAATCAGTATTTAGCACCGAAAAGTGAACTATACTACTGTATGTTTCTTTTTTTAATCAGAGCAAGAAGTAAACTTTATAAATGGGATGAAGCGCGTCGAATCAACAGCTTTGGTCCCTGTTCTGAGCAACGACAGCACCAAAACCAAACAGCTATGTCTAGAGAACGAGTCGTTCTTCATGGCATTTGTCTCTCTTCCGGAACAAGTGACCATAGCTCCCTCTTCAATTCCTGGCGTTCAACTTGGCGTGTTTAGTACATGCTGGATCAAAGAAGGAACACAGATGGGTCCTTATACTGGTCGTATAGTTAAAATAGAAGACCTCAACTCTGACGTTGATAACAGCCTCATGTGGGAGGTAGGTATATTGGACAAGAGAAATAACGCGGTCGCCCTAGTGCATGTTATCAAGTTTAAGATTGCGTTAGAAGGCACGCTGGTTGAACGTTATCGCCAAGCACCATGTGATGTTCATCCACATCCGAGCCCTGTAGGTTGTCGATTTTAAAATCAGTTAAGACCTACCTAAATTTTTATTACAGTTGTTTTTTCGAAAACCCGGGGCATCAACAGTTATCGGCGAAATTCAAAACAACAAATACTTTTTTAGAAAAAATAAATGGTAATTCACGATTGATATGCAAAGCTTGCTGTGCTTGGCTGATGACTCCAGATTAAAATGTCTTAACTGTCGGAAGATAATGCTAAAACATTAATTTCTTGTTCCTTTGCTGTCAGTTACAAAATCTAGTCGTTTAAAAGGGATTTTTTTTCCTGCTATACTTTTGCAATCTAAGAGGATATTAAAAGACAGAGTTGGCCTGAAGCTCCAGATTATTAGGACAACTAAACCAAACAAAACATACGAGAATTGCGTACCACAAGAAAGAAAATATATAAAACTCCCCGATCTACCCAAGAACATTTCATGAGCGTCGTTGACGCTCGAAATAAACTAGGGCGAGCTATAAAAACTCAGAGAATCCGAGTTTTATTTGACAATCTATCCACTATTCTCCTTGTGTTTGAACAGTACACAAGGCATTTGAGGACCTCCTTGACTTCCACAACACAGCATCTTTTATTCTTCATACAAATCTAGGAATTCCCCCAGATTATCACAAACTGTGAATAATAAAGAAATTACCATTCCTTGCAATTCGTGGTCGAACAATCCGGTTACAATTCGTTACAACATAATTCTGAATGCATTAATCATACTGCAAGCGGAACATCAGGATGGCGATTAAAACAGAACATTTCAGTGATGCTTCTCTTGTAATGGAATCATTTGCTTTGAATTATTTTATTAGGTTCTCAACGAAGATGGCTCGGTGAGCCACTTTTTAGATGCCAAAGACGAAAACCCTCGTAATTGGATGGGTTTTGTAAACTGCGCTAGGAATGAACAAGAACAGAACCTTGATGTATTTCAGTACGGTGGCAACATTTACTACCGCGCGGTAAAAGACATCCCACCGGATCAAGAATTGCTTGTTTGGTACGGCGGAACATACATTCAGTTTCTCGGTATACCAGGAATAGCGCCTGTTAATGACTTTGTAAGAAGAAAGCGAAGAGGACACGAAGAAGACGAAGGGCACATTTCAGGTTGGTAGGCGTGGGGAGCCCAAACATGGTTATATTTAGTTTTACCATTTGTCCGCCAGGTCGAAAAAAAAAACAGGAAAAATCAATCTATGCCCTTATAAACAGGCATCAAAGTATATTACATTGTAATTGCTTCTAGTTGGGTTCCTACACCTTTTCGTCCAAAAGCACAGACCTGCTCGGCAGGCGTGAACTGTGATTTGCCATCTACATGCAACACCATGCTCAGTGAGCTTTAACCAACTTAAATGATATCTTCGACAGCAACAATGCATAGAACTTAGATCACTCTGAGACACATGCAACACTGTTTCCATCAGTATTAATTCTTCACCATCGAAGAAAAGCAAGCGCAGAGAATACGTATGCTAAGAATGGATCTTGGATAAAATATTGAAAAGAAGAATGACTTTTTTTTTTAGAAAAAAGAGACAGTAACCTTTATTCCATAAATTCTCAACGATCGTTGCAATGGTCTTTTACTTACTTGTCGAAAATGAAAACTACTATATAGAATGCTTTCTTTACTCGTTTATTATTAAAAGCTTTTCTTAATACCATATGCCTTAGAAACTTTAAGATAAAACTGTTTTACGATATTATGATGCCTTTTTAGCTTTTCCATCCGAAATAATAACGACGCGCGAATTAAATTTTCTGAAATTCACACCAATTATGCCGTAGTATTTTCACATATGCTCCTTACGAGGAATAAAAAATGTTATTCACATCCTTACTAGAACTCGACTTGTTAAATTTACCAGTCGACTTAACTAATTTTACAGGAACTGCTCAAAATAAACCAGTGTTTTATTTGTTTCAAGTGATTCTCTCACAAAAAGTTACAGAGAATAAGAGTTCAACGAATTTGCTAAAAAAAATTGCTTACATGGGTATTGAAAAGTGCATTCCCGCATAAACTCATTGTAGCTATCTGGTATTCTTTGAATATTTGCTAAAGTTAATAAAAAATACTTCGGTATTTATGTTTATGAGTGCAGTAAAAAGCTTTTCTACGGCATCGAATTTGTTTTAATTTTCCCCCACCGGAAACCGAATTCATTTTCACGCGTTTTCTTTAATTTTCCATGCAGGTTTACTATATTCATTAGCACGTATTTTTATTAATATCTTCTCCCAGTGTGTGCTACGTGGTCATTTCAGGCAAAATAGGCGAATCATTTTGAAATAGCCAAAAATGAAAATTCCCGGCTAAACCTAAATTCGGTTTATCGCGTGCGAAGCGCGGTTCAATTTACTAAGCAGACTCAGTGGCTAAAACAAACTGTTCACGAATTTAACTGATTTCTTTTTTAATTAGAAAAGGAGCAAGTTTTTCGAAATTTGCATTTCCAACAGCGCGTACGGGGAATTAATGAAACTAATAAATATTGAAAGAGACCGTTTCAGGAAGGTGCAAGACCTTGCTAGTAGGTTAGGCAGGAAACCTTTAAGGAAAACAGATGATTCCATTTGTTTTTTATATTCGAAATTAAGGAGGAGCCACCTAACAGTTTGGTACACTATGCTATAAGTAACCCGGTGGGTGCAGTGCGTTTTAAGCGTGTTTAATTTATAAGTAATTCGTAAAAATGAGAAACGGAATAATTCTAACAGTCGTCCAAGACTTCGAACATCGGGGTGGTATTTCTGAACTTTTCTTTTCCTGTTCGAAGCGCCGGCGTACATGTATGTTCTTGCATACCTGCATTACTTGCTTACGTTGGTGGTTTCAATTGCTTTTACTAGATTTCAACCACACTGAAACGGATTATTTGCTGAGATAACTACAGTAATTATTAGGTAGTTAACCCTCGAGCTAACATCATCTCTCTGATGTCCTCTGATGTACGCCTAATGAAAGTAATGCACAAATTACAACTTTATTTTTTCCTCATCGATTGTTTGCTCCCTCAAACCAACTTGCTTACTAACAAGAAACCGTATCTTAGTACATGGCGCATCCGGAAGCCACGAATCGCAACTTTTATCGTGTAAACAGCGATCGAAGAAATTTACATTTACATGTTTTTATTTATTATTATTTTTTCAACCAAAAAACTACGAAGAAAGGAAAGTACCTTGAGTATAAAAGAAATAAACCTTCGTTTGCTTTCGAATTATGATTTTTTTTGATAGCCAAAGTAAATTTGCTTAGACAGTTTATTTTAAAGAAATCGAAAATGGATCGTGTTACCTCTGTTCTTGGCCAAAAAACAGTACAAGCTTAAGGCAGCTGTATTTCGATTAATTTAGCAGGCTTTCAAGGAAATCAATTAGGACGCCAGGGTATAAAATTAATAATGGATTAACTATAATGATTTGTAAACGGTTCTTATTCGGCATGTTTAAAAGTGTTCAATTAAAGGGAAGTTTATTTAAACGAAGTGGTTTAATAAAAAGAGCTTTAGCAAACAGAAAGGGGGAGTCTATATAGTATTAAAAACTGCATTTACGCTGCCTGACCGACTCCAAGTACGCTTTAGTTTCTGCCTTCGGGTCTCCCTAATCTCCCGATCTTTAAAATCGTAAAAACGTTCAAATTTGTTAAAAAAAAAATTCAAAACTTGAGGATAAAACAAAAAATTCGATGGAAACTATTGAGACCCATTGTTAATTAAGCTTCACTAGAGCCTTAGCTTTCTTTTTTTTCTTTTCTTGTTCTGGCACTAATGAAAGGAAGACAGGTGATTTTTGTTATATCTATAAATCGGTTCCTTTGTATTCCGATAACATCACACTAGTTTTGTTGAAATTCTATCCTGCTTGAATAGCTTACTACTAGAAAAATGAAGGTAATAGAGTGAGCATTGTCAAGCCAGTATTTCTATGATTTTAAAAAAAAATCGTCGAATCTTTTTAAGATCTTCATTTTCCGGAGAAAAACAACCCCACATGCATTCTCATTGTCCATATTTACTGTAACAAATCACACAAACTGCGTCAAGACTTAGTAAACCAAGTCTCTTTCTAATGTCTTGGCTTGCGTGTCTGTTTAATTTAGTTTTAATGTACTTCTTTCCACGTCTTTCGCCACGACCAACAATAGTTAAAGACACAATACTTTGGCAACTTTTTCTTTTTTCATTGAATTCACGATTTAGCGGCTCATGCTTAAAAGTAAGCCATTTGATTATTATTATTATTTTTGGCAGTGTGCAATGCTTCTAATTACATGAGCATTGCTTGAATTTCGAAGTAAATGCGGTGAGACTCAACCACAGTTAATTAGGACTTCCAAATTGGTTTTTTATTGCGTTGATCACCTGGTTCGAAAAGACAGGTTTTTTTCATTTGTTTTTTTGCTTGTCATTTTTCCTCCTCTCAAAACGCGATTGCCTTGAATGCACGTATCACATATCATGAATCAATATTTTATTTTTGCCCGCCTTGGCAAAGTTTTTAGTTAATCGAAAATCACATACTTCCGCCCAAGGTCATAAGATAAATGCACGTTCGTTTTACTTGCCAAAGTACCCCTTTGGGCTTCAAGCTAAGAAACGGCACGCCCAGTGTTATCGACCACGAAACGTTTCCCTTGGGGCGACAGCAAATAAATCATCAGAAAGCTGAACGAACTAACTTATTCTGGGAGGCGAGAGCGTTCATTGAAAGACAGTCTTAGTAAAGATGGCGACAGCTCGGATGTCCTCTAGTTAGGAACGGCCCGGAAGAACTATATTTGTACGTTCTCCAATTATTCCATAAACATTTAAGTCAAAGGGGTACGATATCATGTCATCAGGAGTCCTTACTTCCCGTTAAGGTATACAAAACTTCTCCAATTTAATGCCAATGATTTTTCATCTTTCTCATTTTCCATACTATAATTTCAGTCTCATCGCATTTCTTGTTGTTACACAAAAATTCAAGAGAGAAAGTGTGACAATGACCAAGCGCCAACCGAAAACCAATTCAGTCTCGGTCCAAAGAGATGTAGCTATAACTGATGGAACATATTGAAGATAACACCTATAACACAGATGGTGAAATCTCTATTCCACCATCAATAAGCCGGGATACCAGATAATACTCATTGTGGCAAGAACTACCTGGCTTATCGGCAGTTACGTTTTCCTTCGCTCTTACCAATGCCGCCTAACCAGAACTTGTTGAACAACGAGAAAATGAAAATATTTCTAGCTCTGACTCCACTTTACAACGCTGAAAGTTTCACCCGCATGCTTTAAAATATTTTATAACAGTTACAGGTTACCAGGCATTCAACGAAAGAGAAATCGATGTCAAAAATAATCCCAGAAGGACAAAATTAAACCTGTTAAGATTTGACCTCCCGTCCCATGGAAAGAAAGACGATTTAACGACTGTTACAAGTATGATAAGATTGAATTTTGGCGTATAAAATTAAAAAGAAAAATAATTAAAAATGTTAGACACACTTTGAGTAAAAACTAGGACTCGATAAAAGCTGGAAATCTCCTATTCAGAGTCTCTCAAGACAAGTTCAAAAACAGTTATTTTTTGAAAAGGTCCTTGTTTTAATTTGCGTTGTGAATAGAATTTTCTCATATCAGTTTTGATTTCAAGCTGTTTTCAAATCATGTTGTATAATTTACAACACAGCGTGAAATGTTTATCTTGGAACTCAACTACCTCGACCACTTTCCACATTTCCTGTCTACCATTGTAATTCTAAAACAGGAAATCGCGTCCAACTGAGCCACAAATTGTAGAAGATATCTTTTGAATATTAGTTCTAGTGAAATAAATCTTTGCATGTTTGTTGTTGTGAAAATTGTGACTTAAAAAAGTTTTTTTGTCTCTTTTTCAGACGACCCAATTTACAAATTCAACCCGGAGCGAGTTAAAAACACCGTTGTACCAGGGAGACTTAAATGTACCCTTTGCAGACGCGGATTTAACTCGCGCAGTAACTTGCGCTCGCACATGCGTATTCACACTCTTGAGAAACCGTTTCAATGCAAGTATTGCAAGAAGTCCTTTTCACAGTCTTCAACTCTTCGCAATCACACCAGGCTCCACACGGGAGAGAAACCATATAAATGTAATGTTTGTCACTTCGCCTACTCACAGCTCGCTGGACTACGAGCTCATCAGAAATCGGCAAGACATCGGCCATTACACGAAGCAGCGAAAGTAGCCGCTCAAAACTCAAAAAATCTTCATGATGAATCAAACCTTGACGAACTCTCACCCTCAGAATCTCCTAAATTAGAAAGTGTGTCGCAATAACTATAAAAGGCGACATTTTAATTTGAAGAAAAAAAAAATTCGTTGTGAGGTGTGTACGCATATTCGTTTATAACGCCGCCGGCTTAATTTTAAACTTCACGGAGAGTTAGATATTCTATATGTAGCTGAGCTGACAGAATTAGGAGTTTCCTAAAACATTGCTAAATACAAGTAGTAGAATAAAAACAATCAGCCAAGAACTACTTCAACAGACATAGTGCAGATTATATTTGATACTAAGAGTTGATACACACAAGAACATTTTAAATCGGTTAGTCTACTGTCGGGGATCGCCATACGAAAATGCATGTACTTTTTCTGCGCGGTTAGTGAGCTTCTATAGAGTAAACACATCAAAGAAAATCTTAAAATACCTGCAAGCGTTTCAGTTGTATATACTATGTAAATATTTTGTTTAAAAAGAATGGCGGAAAGCCCTACGAAAAGTAAAAGGTAACACCATGCTTACATTCAAGCCGTCTGTGTGATGGACACTTCAACAAGTTTAAAATACATCGATCCACTCTAGTTTACGGAAGAGCTTTTTTATAGGAAATAAACAGAAATCCATGAGCCTGAAGTTGATGTGTGGTACTTTCAAAGAACTCCCTAGAACCATTACTCACGACATGAATTATTTTTCTCAGGGGGACACGGATGATTTCCATGTCAAACTGAACGTCGGCAGATGATCTTTCATGTCAAAAAGGGACCATTAGGTCACAATTTTAACTTTAACAAGCACTCACAAAACTGAAAAAAGGCTTTCGACTCAAGAACTTGATATCCGGAAAATAAAGAACAAATCAATTCTCTCACAGTTTTTGACACAGCCGATTGAGAAACCTTTCTGTGCATGAATCTCAACAAGGCCTGCTTAGTCTGTTGCTTATATGCATGTTACAAAATACTACTCCCTTGCTTTGTTCATTCGAAAGATGCAGTTTATTTTCACAATCAGATGGAAACTCAGTTTGAATCTCTAACCTCGGCTTCCCTCCTCTTTTTTCCGTTACATTTTCTTTAACTTTATATTTGAAATGCAAATCAACAAAATAAACGTGAAAAAAGAGAAGTTCGGCGTTTCTTGAACATATCTTTTACCAAGTCATGCGAGCCATGCAAGGGCAAGACCGAAAGACGGACTTTTTTCAAATCATATTAGTTTTAACAGTCATATCGCGATGGCCAGGATTAAGTGAATGTGCCCGACTCTGCTTGCTCTATGAAGATTTTCTCAAGAAAAATGGCATAACACATCAGCTGCTCCCAAGTTGGACAAACGTTTCTCTTTGACAAAATGAAACAAAAACGAGATTTCATCCGGCATGTCGCTTTCCAAATTACCACTTCCCAGTCAATTTGTCGGGGGAAAAAAACTATGATTACCTCTGCTTCGAAACGTCAACTCTATAGTGAACGTTATTTACGCTAACTTTTGCATTTAGATATGATCGAAGTTTTCAGTCCCTAAGTGCTTTCTTTGGGAAAAAAAAGTTCACGAGTAATGTAGTGGAGTAATCCGAGATAAGCTAAAGCTTTACTAATAAGCCGGATTTTGTGGTCAAGATATCACCGCCATTAGTCACTAGCATTGAAATGGAATATTCCAAAACAACGAGTACGGAGGCCAAAATTATGGACTAGTAAAAGCCTACCCTCGCCTTTTCGGCTATTTTATCTGCCGGGACAACAAAAACAACTTATAAATTAAAACGCCACTTCACGCCACTCTTATCTCTGTAGGTGACTCGATGATCCTTATACTCTTCGCCGATTCGGTTATGTTTGCTTCAGTGTTTGTTCAGTATTCCGCATGGTCAGGTGTAGTCAAGGATTCATGAAAAGCGCTACCATATCCTTCTCACGCACCAAAACGAGAGAACATTGTTTTTTAAGCATATCAACCTGGCTGAAATATATTTGGATAAAAATATTCAAATGCTTGGGTTAGACTTGTTTGTTTTCTTATTTAAAGTTGTCTTTCTTTCTCGCCCCATCTTTGGACTCTTTCGGACGGTAAGGAAACGATTTTTGTTGCTTGTTGAATTTCGAAATGTAAAGGACCATTTGTGACGGCTGTTTGGAAACTTGATTTTTTCCCAACCGGCCCCGCGCGTGTCAAATTGTGATCGTTTTTTGAGTACTTCCAACGTTACCATGGAGAACAAAATGCCATCGCCACTTTGTACGCAAGAGCAGTTGAATTGGTACAGAGGGGAAATGATTTTTAAGCTGCTAAACAGGAAATGAAAATGATTTACAATGGAAAACGGCCTGACCGACAACATCGGAGAAATGTACAGGTTTCCAAACGAACCTTCCACAAATCCCATCGGCCAGCAACTCATTATGTCAATTCAGTTAGTACTAGTTTGATAGTTTGATAGTCAGTCAACTAAGCCGGTGTGCGTCCGTCTGGTCTCAGTTGGAAGAGCAACGGTGATGTAATCAGCAGGTGGTAGGCTTCTTTCTCTACCCTTGTGTGGGCGCAATTTCACGAGATTTGCATAAGCACTTTAAGAACCTTAAAAGTAGTAATATAGATAGTCCCTATTCATACGCTACCGGATGCTAGCGTTGGCAAATCGTGTGGTTGGTGCAAAGCCGCTGTAGGTTGGTTGTATTCAAAATCTGGTTACTCGTGCTCTGTATCCAAACTTAGAACCTAAAAATACCTCTCTTCGAGATTTGGAACGCGGATAAACCAGAAAATAACCGCTTCGATCGTGAGACTAACACGATCCACACACAACACATGCCATACCATACCAGATTAACATGATCCACACACAACACACAGGTGTCTCACTAACCAATGGTTTGCGCGCACAAACTGCAAGGTAGTGACCATAAAAGGAGGCAAGAAACTCTAAAGCTACTCCAGGAAAAGTATTTTGAGTGAAAAATCAAGTTCGGGGCCAGCACAGCTATTACAAGCAATCTTGCGAACTGAATACGTAGGAAAACAACGGGTACAAAACACTACAAACAACAAACAATAGGCCCATATACTAGACACAATAGAGCTGTGGCCTATACCAATCAAATGAAATTTGGGGTTGTAAAGGGTTTTTTTGTCTCGCTGCATGGTATCTGCAAAATTGAGGAAGTACCCTTACGACAAACTGACACATTGCTTATCGAAGATGGCTTTATAGTTTATTCAATACCTTTGGGACAAAGTGCAATAGCGACTTGCCAAGTAGGTCATCTCAGTATACAAGATCAGTTTCATCAAGTCTCAACCGAGTGCGTGTCACACAACAGGTCTAGCTACTTGTCATCAGGTGTCAAATCCTCACCGAGATACACATTACTCAAAAAGTCACATAAAGGAAGAGAACAAACAGCTTTGTGCACGTGACTGGGTGTGACAAGTCTGATGCCGTATGAGGTATTCTGGTCGGTGACGCATGCCCAGGATTGGCGTAGAATATCCTCAGCAAATCTTTGGACCGCCGCTAAAAGCATGGTCTCGATGACGTGAAGATATACTCCGTCCATGCTTATGGATTTTAGCTTGATACCTATATCACTGCACGCCTCCCGAACCCACGCCTGCTCCGGTGTCACGGACAATATATACACCACTGACTTGCTTTCTTGCTGTTTGCTAGACTCTCTTTCAGGTGATAAACCCACTACGTCTACATCGAAGTCTTCACAGTCGTCGTCTGCTTTTGGAACGTCAGGGAGCCGTTTTTCTTGTTCTTTTATTTCTGACAAGAAGCCAGTAGAAGACGTAACGCTGGTGAATGACTGCTTTTCACACTCGTGGACTCCAGTTTCATCTAAACTGACTTCGTGTAAGTAGCCTCCACAAAGTTTGCAGAATGAGGCATTCTCGTTAACAGACGATATATCTGACGGGCTGTAACCATATCGACGGAACCACAAAAGCACATCTTTCGTGCTGAGCGTACACGAGGGTATACATCGGGATAGGTATCGCCTGACAGCAGCTGCCCTTTGCCATTCGCAGGCTCTCCTCTTACCAATACCCCAGCTCGCAAACTGTTCAACTGAGGATGCACAATAGGGATAGGTAACTAAATTTCTCTGAGAGTGAATCAGCGGGTGATGTTTCCCTGCCAGTCTCAGGCATTCACGTATTTCGTCCGTAAACTTGACCGTGGCTTCAAGTTCGCAGCGGCTGCTTGAGATGGTCTCGGGGCTGCTACACCGCGAAGCTGGCAAACTGTTGACAGGTGTGGACGTGACTGATGAAATAGCCGAGGAAACATCGACTGATTTCGGAGATTCTAGCTTCATTTTCTTCAACTGAGGATACTGCACCGAAATTCCAAAACTAGAAGGGCTATTATGCTCTGTGACAAGCTTCTTAGCAAGTTCCTTGTTGCGCACAGTACTACCGGGTCTCCTTTCTGAATGACAATGATGATTTTCCTCAGTAGCATTAGCTGTGACATTGACTAGATTTGTAGATAAGGTTTCTTCTATGCCTGATTTCGATGAATCAAATGGAATGCAATTGTCGTTAAATGTTCTGCGATCTAATTCCAAGTCTACGACAGTCTCTGCTCCCAATGTCTGTAGCCCTGTATATGTTCTATCCAGCTTCAGCTCATGAATGACATCCACTCTCTTGTTCCTGGGATCAACAAAGTGCAACTGGACTCGAACTGGAAATTCACCCCATCCTCTTCTTGTTAAATGAAACGGTGGCTTGTTCACTTCCACGATGTCATTTGGACGGTAGCTCGGATGCAGGAAAAACCAGACTTTCTTTATGAATCGATCAATGTGTGGTTCCTCTGGCGGACCGCGCACGTACACCATCCATTTGTGCGTTGATTTGTCGTTTTCTTCTCTATTGTCGATGGAGATGAACTTTGACGTGTTGCCAATAATAATTCGCTTCTTTAGGTAAAATCTCGAACCCAAGAAAGTTAATGATGTGGATTCTGCATTCCAAAAGTTTCCTATCGGATTTGGTCCGCTCTTTTCGCTCGCATCGATCGTCAAATCATTTTGGGTTATTTTACCAGTTAGCTTCGATTCATTATTTTGCACAAGGGTATGCGATGGAATCGAAACTTGTAGTTTCTCTTTCAATCCTCTAGTCATATTCAAATCATCACAAGCAGTTATTTTTAATCGCCCTTGCTTTCCATTAGAAAGCGAGTTATTGACACAAGTTTGTCCTAACGGAATTCGTGACCCAGCTTCATGAGATTTCGTGACTTTGGATTCACAAATAACAAGGTTACCGTTTTTAGGAGACTCCGTTGCTGAGGGTGTCTTTAGCTCGCTTGCATCTGAGGTGCTTGACTTGTACGAAAAACCACTACCTCTCGTTGCTGATTCAGAAAAAGTCTTTGGAAACCGAGCTGCTGAGATAAGATTTCGAGCTGACTTCCTGGCACCAAAGTTTTCCCTGTCCGGTCTATCAGTTCGATTTCCTTTTAGCTCGGATGTACCGTAGTATTTCGCCAACACGCAAGCTCTTAGTCGGTCCAACATTGCCTTCGCTTGACTGATTCGTTCATGAATTACATTAACTTCCCTCTCCCTAAGATGTATCTCAAAACCGAATTGTTGGCGAATAATGTTATCTATTTTCTGTATAGTTTGGTCTTTCACGTCTTGTTGTCGAGAGCTTAGGCTCCATTGTTCGCGCTTTTGTTCACTGCTTATTGACTCATAATCTGGATCTTCTGTCTCCTTCTCGTCTAAAATAGTTTCCATTTCTCTCTTGTATTCATTGAAGACGCTACAATCAAGACATGCCGTGAGTATCCAAGAGAACTCAAGAAACAAATCACGAATGAAATCTCACATGGTGTTTACGTTCTGTGCGCATGTTCTTAGCTGTGAAACGCTGGTTGTTTAAGGTTTTTTTCGTGGGCGCAATCACTTTCTTACCAGGGTATAGACTCCCAGAAATTGCAAAAGTCCCGAAAATTCAAAGGAAGAGAGCAGGAACGACTGAAAATTGGAAGAAAGAATGTAATAAATACATTAGTCGCATGAGAAATGGTGAAAAATTATGGTGCCTGTCACTTGCCCTGAAAATTTTCTAATACACTCGCGACCGAACTACCCTCCCCTCTGTGTTACAAAAAGAAAGACATTTGATGCAAAATGGCGGAAAAAACAAGATCGATCAGTGATAGCAATTACACTGCTGTCATAATTTTCCCAGTTTTTTTCCGGGATTCCTTCGAACATCAATGTTTCATATTGTCGTAAGTGGCGAAAGAAAACTAAAGATCAAGTTTTTCGTGGTGGTTAAATCTTTGCAGCGATGACGGCCTCAGTTTGCAACGAATTTGAGGGGTTAAATTTACAGTCAAGGAAACATACGTGGAAACTTGGCAGTTATCTTGGACGAGGAACATGTAGCGTGGTGGTCGAGGCTTGTGGGTCCATAACGTCCAATCACAGCCAAAAGAAATCTCGGGATATCAAAGCGGCTGTCAAGATTTTCAAGCAAGGACTTCATTTTGACGTAGCTGGTGCTAATGAAATAGAAATTTTGGAGTATTTGAAAAGCCAAAGAGATTTTAACGAAAAGGGTTACGTAGGTAAGATTGCCTAAACTAAGTCATTCCTAATTTACATGATTTTACACCTCAAGGCCCGGTAAAACAGATTCAACATCATAGTACACGACTGTTGTATCCAGCATTGGACAATATGGACTGGTGGTCAAACGGGGTTGTCCTAAAACCTGGAATCCGGAATCCGGAATCATTACCAATACAAAAACGTTTGTTTAGGCCTAATTAGGCCTAAGGTTAGCTTTTATGAATGTTTAGGATAGTTTTTACTCTCTGTATTGGTAATGATTCCGGATTCCGGATTCCGGGTTTTAGGACAACCCAGTCAAACAAATGTAGTCATGTTTCGGAACTCTTGAACTCAAGGGCTCACATCTGTGAACTTTGAAATACCAAAGGAATTTATTGTCGAGATCACCCTTTGTTTTTTTTGGGAGGTGTGGTGGCCTCATGGTTAGTGTGCTTGACTCCGGATCGAGTGGTCCGGGTTCGGGTCCTGGCCGGGGACAACGTGTTGTGTTCTTGGGCAAGACACTTTACTCCCACAGTGCCTCTCTCCACCCAGGTGTATAAATGGGTACCGGCGAAATGCTGAGGACTGGAATCCCATCCAGGGAGAAGTAAAGAATATTCCTAGTCGCTTCATGCCACAGAAACTGGGATAAGCTCTAGCTCTGATGGGCCACTTGGCTAGTAAACAGACTTTACTTTACCCTTTGTTTAGTATGCCTACCAAGTAACCCAATCAGGGGGCAGATCCAGGATTTTTCTTAGGTGCGGTTGCACCACTAAGGAATGACGTAGCTGACTGGTGACATTTTTTCTTGCAGAATAACAGTTGTATTAGAAAGCTGCAGGTCATCTCAGGGGGGATGGGGGAGGGGGGGAGGAGTGCACACCCCCTGCACCCTCCCACAAGATCTGCCTCTGCTAATGTATGTAAATATTGCTGCTGAAATAATGGATTCTTTAGTTTGAGTGGTTAACAGTTATTTGTATGACAGAAAAGGATGTTTGCAAACAGATATCGATCTGCCCAGTGGTGTTTGGGGGTCACAAATGACAGAGGGGGTGTTGCAAAAAATGTGGTGCTACAATTTTTTCTCATTCTTTCCTATCATTTGTGTCACCATCACCACAAATTTATTTGTTTCACCAAAACTAGGCACAATTTGCTCTTTCATTCCTTTTCAGTACAGTTGCTGGATTACTTCTCTTACAAAGGTCAGATGCTCTTGGCTTATGAAAAGCTTACTTGTAATCTTCACCACATTTTGGTCAAAAACTCTGGCAAAGGCCTTCCTCTGTTCATTATCACCAAATGTTCAAGGCACATTTTGAGTGGTTTGAATTTTCTAACCACTCACAAAGTGGTTCACGGTGATGTCAAGATGTCAAATATCATGTGGAATGCAAACAGTGGCAGATTCCAGCTTGTAGACTTTGGTCTTAGTTTTCTTCTAGAAAATCAAGTGAGTGGAACAAAATTGCACTTTCAGTTAATAGTGTGAAGACTAGTTTCAACATTTTAAAGAGTAGTTTGTGGGTGACTTTTTTATATTTTGGTCATTTTGCCAAAATGTGGTTAAATTTCTTGAAATAAAAGCAGCATGTCTCAACAAATTGTGATTGCAGTGATGAAAAAAATAAAATGGCAGGGACTTCCTTCATTTTTGCATGGGTCCTGCAAGAAGATATTAAGAGCAGTTTATTGCAGCAATTTGATCACAATTTGAGTAAATAACTGAAATTGAAAGAACATTGACTTCATAAATAACCTGGTATTATTATTATCACTGT
>OX421448.1:25288345-25298345 GCA_949126865.1 Montipora capitata | reverse complement strand
AACAGAACCGCCAGCTACGCAGGCCAATTGACTTCTTTAGCTTGTACGTTTTGTTTTCCTATTTCAGACAACGTGATGTTCTCAAGGGAATTTTCTTTTTGTGTTTTTATAAGTTATGCGTACATATACACGTGCATAAGACGACATTTGAAAGAAACTTCTCCCTAGAGTAACATCACGTGGTCTGAAATGGGAAAACAAAATCTACAAGCTGAAGAGGTCAATTCAAATCATTCGGGATACAACTTGAACTTGCAAGTGACCAGCTGCCCGCTGGTTTGATAACTCAGTTGGTAGACCAAGTCCAGCGCAATTGCACGGTGATGGGTTCGAATTCAGTTTAAATCCTGCATGTTTTCAGGCTTGTTTGCAATTGCTGAAGTTGCTTATCTAACTGCGATGATCTTTTCAACTTTCATTTCACGAACAATCCAGACTTGATCACCAACTGAATTTGCCCTCCACCTCCCTAAAAACAATTTTGACATGCGGCTTGGAAATTTGAAGTTCTTCTTGAGCGACAGTGTTTATGGTTTGGCGGGGAGAAGGATGGGGGGTGGGGGGGGGGGGGGGGCGGGAAGGGTTGCCTCTCTTTCAAGTTAAGGTAAAAATTATCGAAAAATAGGAAAGGTCATTATCCATTTTGTTCAGAATTTTAGAAACGACGTGGTACTGGATGAATTTCATGATCTTTAGACAGTTTGATGATTTACCTTGACAATTGAGTGTCTTTTGCACAGATTGCATGGAGCATTTAAAAGAGATGTGTGCAAAGTTTGGTGTTGTTAGAGGTCTTACAAGAGGATGTGACGAAAAGGTGAGGAAGAAACCTACTATTTCCGCTTTACTACTGGGTATGAAGACGATGCGTTCTTTGCAAAAAATACAGATTAATTCAAGTCTCCCAGAATATCACTGCTGAAGAATGATAATTACGCGTAAAGTAGATCAATTAGGCCCATGGTTTGATTTTAAAATGTTTGGCTTTGTCGTGAAGTTTGGTAACCCACTTGTCGCTTTGTTTTATATAGTTTGTTGCCGAGTGACGCTGTGACAGCATTATCAAATATTGTTAAAATATTGACAACAATAAAAGCAAGGTGACACACGCTATCACCAACCCGGTGTGGCCAACACATCACGCATGTGCACAACCATTTCACCCGGTCAATTAGCAGCCATGGACAGCTGTTTCGGCCGTGGAAGAACAGTTTTGCTGTTCCCAACCCAGCTTACCACATGTCTGGCATGTGAAGCTGCCAATTAAAGGGGTGCTAAACACATCCGTCTGGTAAATTAGCTACGCCATGCTGATGAGGCCCAAAAGGCCGCAACAGCTGTCCATGACTGCTAATTGACCGGGTAAAATGGTTGTGCGCATGCGTGATGTGTTGGCCACACCGGGTTGGTGTTAGCGTGTGTCATCTTGCTTTTATTGTTGTTAAACTATTGACTCCATGCAGCTAACTGTTTTGTGGTCAAGTGATTAGGTGACTTGTTAATCAACAGCCACTCCCAGAGCTGAGTTCGAGTCCTGTGTCCTTATACTTGAGTTGCCTTTAAAAAAAAAGACCATTTCTCATAATCCATATCAAACATTCAGTCTTCTAAATTAACGATAATAGTAAATTCAGACCAAATCAGGAATTGACGATAATCGTTAAGTGAGAGGTAGAGGATTGGTTGGGATTTTGGCGATTGCTCGCGAAACTACTCGTCACCATTCCACTCGCGGCCCAAAAACAACGGAGCAATCATCAATTTACTCGCGCGTGCGATAAAATTTCCCGCCAGCTACTCAGGTTATGCTGTAGAGGCACTAATCAAGACGCCCGCCATTTTATTTAGGTCAAGACTATTTAGTGTATCCATTTTATTAGTATCCAGTTGGAAAGTTTATAATATTTGTGACTCTTTGTACTGAATTACCTTTTATGAGAACTTTATTTCGTTCGACCAATCAGAATGGATGATTTTTTCACAAGATGTGCGTAAAGATGACGATGAACCCTTATTGTTAACCATTTATAAGCGGAAACTGGTTGGTCCTCGGTTTCTGTAAATGGTAAGAAACTACTTAGAAATGTTTGGTAAATGGTTCTTGTATTTGATTTCGTGTCAGGTACTGGTCGAGTATCGTGAGGCTGACAACTGCTCGCAAGCTCACAGGGCACTTACTGGATGGGTACTCAATGACAGGACAATCATAACAAGCTACTTTCCCACCGGTAAAACTACTATACCTGGATTTTTTAGTCCTGTTCCTCCTGGCTATGACAGTGAAAGTACAGACGATGAGTTTCGAAAAAGAAGTCGGCGTGATTCTTTCAGGGACAGTTATGGGAAATGCTTAAAACAGGGAGGTGCAGAGCGTAGCTTAGGGTCCGAATTTCCTGGAGATAATATAGCACTCGCAAATAACTGGTTACCAGAGGTTTAGTTTATCCTTTTACATGTCTTGCTCTAAATGCGTATAGAGCGGTTTTCAATTGAGTGTCAAAAGTAATTAGCGAATAGACCATATTCGTATTCTCGGTATTGGACTGGAACTAGCTTGCAATGGAGGCTAATGCTGGGGAATCTTTTCAAATGCAAATACTTTCTAATATATTCCCCCGCATTAGCCTCCATTGCAAGCTAGTTCCAGTCCAATACCGAGAATACGAATATGGTCTATTGCTTTGGTTTTGCATTACTTCACTCAGTGATTGGTTCAAAGTTCTCGCGCCACTTTTTCAACCAATCAATAGTGAAACCAAAAGCGTGCCCATTTTCCCGCGCTTTGTGTCGTCTACGTGTAATAACTTCGAGGTTTGATTGGTTTACTGGATTGTCTCCGTCCTTTTTGATTGGCCAAAGTAATTATTATGGTTTTGGTTTTACGAAACTCGATTGAAACTCGCTCTATTCACTCACGGCTAGATGTGGTTACGCATCAATCAGTTTCGCATATTGAAACTCGGAAATTGTAATTCGTCCACGGGAGGAGTTATCGGCTTTTCGAAAGCTCGACGTGATGTACAACTGATACACCGCTTAAGGAGGCAGTGAATGAACTGTTTTCAAAACTGCTTGGTGGCTCATAATGGGATCCTGGTTATGAACACGCATGCGTGGAGTAGCCGCTAACAAATCCACCCCGCGCCTCACTGTGGATTACGCTTCCACGCGTAACTAAAATGGAAAATATATTAATGGCCAAAAATATACAATATTAAGAAGATAAATTAGAGACAAAAACGCATGCCTGATGAAACTTTTCTTATACTGAACACTGATTTTGGTTCAGTGATTAATTTAACGTTACTAGTGTTAGAGCGATTTTCAATTGAGTGTCGTAAAACCAAAACCAAAGTAATTACTTTGGCCAATCAAAAAGGATGGAGACAATCCGGTAAACCAATCAAAACTCGAAGTTATTACACGTAGACGACACAAAGCGCGGGAAAATGTGCACGCGCGAGCCACGATTGGTTTTGGTTTCACCTCTGATTGGTTGAAAAAGTGGCGCGAGAACTTTAAACCAATCACCGAGTGAAGTAATGCAAAACCAAAGTAATTCGCTAATTACTTTCGATACTCAATTGAAAACCACTCTAAGAGATTCCAGTATTTCAGAGTAATAGTTAATCCAGCTTTGGCTCTCGATAAGAACTCTCCGGCACCCGTGTATACATTAGTCTACAATGCATGCGTAAGAAGTTTCCTAATTTTAATTATTTTCGGAAAGAAAAATATTTTGACTTGCCTCAACAAAATTTTTTGAGTGGACTCGCTCTAAAATCAACTAGGATATTTTTGTTGTTGAGAGAATCTGTCTCGGATATTAAATTCAGGGTCCTTCTTAGTTTTTAGCGCAACAGGTATGTCACCTTTTCAAACCGGTAAAGCAATTGGTTAATGTTGGACGTTCTGCAAAGGATAAGCGACTTCTGAGCGTTTGCAGGCGGTAATAAGTGATCTTACAAGCGGTAAATTTTACCGGTTACCGCCTGATAAGGAGAACGCTGCCGGCGGGCACCCGCCGCCCGCCCGATAAAGGAAAAGAGTGATGCAGAAAGAACGCTTACCGACACTCCAAAATATCCTCGAAATAAAAAAGTAATGAAATATTTTGTAATCTGAGTTAGGTTAGAACGACAATCGTTACGTCGGAAACAATTTGCGTTCGGAAATTAACGTTGCACTGTGCTTTCTGTCAGCGACTATAGTAAATATGTCTTTGATCTTCTCCGCGAGACCTCTTGCTCATCTTATCCCTTGTATTATCCCGAGAAGCGTAAGAGTTTTGTAGCTATGTGTTGTGTTCGAGACACGGATTCCCAGAGGGCTTGAGGTGACTGGGAAAGCGATTTTTCGGCACTCACCACCAGCAGGATCGAGCCCATAACCCATATGGGTCAAATTCATACATTTTGTGAGAAGATTACGAAACTTTTTAATTTGTTTCGATGTGTTTCGCATTAGCCGTCATCAGTTTAAAAAAAACGGACCTGAAAAGGACTGTCTCAATCTCTAACTTCCCTAAGCTTTTACAAATTTGGCAACGTTTTTTTGACCAATTGGAAAATGACGAAGATGTGACACGTCGAAACATGTTTTGCAAATAGAAAGGTTTCGTGATCGTTCTAAAAACTGCGATTTATTTACAGATTTCAAGACTGTATAGTTTGTTATGAAATAAGGGTCTTGCTGTACTAAAACTAGACTGAACCAGCTTGATGTTGAGGAAAGCCGGTCAATTTTCACGCGCCGGTGACGCACGAAACGCGACTCAAGAACGAGAGGCTGTTTTATGGGGTTAAACGTTGTGAAGCGAGCGTGATGGACACGTGCGAAAGCATTCGATGCTTTGGGATTCTGGACGTGTTCCGTGTTGTAATGAACATTAGCGGGCACTTGGAATACTGACTTTCTGCATTTCATGGGCAAGGCGGTTTCAGTCAAGCTAAGCTTTCTTTTTTCTTTACAAACTGTTGACCGACCTAAAATTAACCGGCCGAAGGGCTTTTGTGAAGTTATTATAGCACAAAAGCTCTTCCGTTAAGTTTTTGGGTCAGTCCACTGTTTTTAAAGAAAGCAAACCGAGTAAAACTTGAGCTTTTTTTAATCAAGCCATTCTTGTTGAACGGTGTAGAAATCTATGCCGCAACAAAAAATAAATAAATAGTTGAATTTTGTCTTCAACCGGCAAGTTTCTTTTACTGGTCAACAGGCTGGGGGGAAGGCTACACTACTAGTGCTCACTGATTTTCGTCAAGGGATCAATTCTCCATAATTCAGATATTTTTCCGCGTTTGAACTGAAAAGCAAACAAAACCGAGTGATTAAAGTTATGTGCATGTCTAGAAATAATATTTGCGACAAAGTGCTAATTGCAAATTAATAGTTTTTATTCTCACGGTTAGAAATAATTGCAACGATACTGAGTGGAGCGAACGCCAAAAAGTACTTTCTTTCATTATCTCGTTTTGTTTGTACTGCAAGTTTTTAATTTGTATTGTGTGGTGCATGTTAAATCTTGATGTAGTTTTGTATAAATTTACTGACGGAGCAGGAATTTTTGCTTGGTTGTAAAATTTTGACTACCTCCCAGTTAAAGACCGGTCCAGGGTCCTTTGATGAAACTGCTCTTATCCGCAGGGTTCAAGCCCAGTAACCCGCTTTTCAACTACATCTCTTCTTTTAATCGTGATAAGAATTCTGATCTTGACACTTAACGAATCGAGAATCACGGAAAGCGGTATAGGATGTGAATTTGTGCCTTGTTACGAGGTTTCCCGGGCGAGGTTTCCTTCACCAGATCATCTTAGTTTTGAGCCGAGACTGACTAAAGTCAAATCATCGCGGTGATTCCTTTTTCCCAGTCGTTACATCATGTCTGAGAACTTACGTGCACTATGTTTGAACGATTTCGAGTTCATAATGGCCCAAGTACAGACAACGTGATTGATTTTCCTGGCGTTTATAGATACTCTTTGTTAGCTTGCCTTGAACTGTCATGAAGAGAATTTGACAATGTTTACATTTCGACTGAAAATTGCCTACCTCTTTTGACGCTCGTCACTTGCCACTTGTCAGTTTGTTGCGGTGATGAACTTTTTCTCACCGCTGTTGTCATTCAGACCTTTCTTCAGTGTAGTTAAACACTGAGAATGGACGCCATTTTTTTCTTCAAAGCTTGCGGCTAAGGAAGCCCTAAAGAGTGACCTTCCAGCCTAGCAGCTCCAGAGTACTTCTTGTCTCCTTTTCCCTTTATTTTTAACTTTCGCCTAAGATAATCTATTTTTAACAATTTTTAATCCTGCCACCCTGCAGTCTTTAAAGTTCCACAATGGTACTTTAATCATGAAGATTTTTAAAAGTGTTGAAAAAACAAACAATGCGCGTTGGCCTGTACAGTTTTGTTTTTAAGGTAAAAAAGTCACATCTAAAAAATAGATTACTTTTTCAAAATAAAAAGACTCTTGCAACACTTAAATGAAACTATGTTGTGACACGAATGAACTCTCTTAATTTATCGATACAGTTATACTGTTCATTGCGACGTTTCTATCTTTTTTTACCAAATATTTCGTCGATGCCCAACTCTCTGTCTGGGTCGTCCATATCCATCTCGTGTAGAGGCTTTTTTGGTCTCCTAACGTATCTGGCCTTCTTTGCCTCCTTCAAGAGATCAGTTAATGGTGGTAGCAAATACACAGTTCTGGGTAAGCCGTCCGGGGGGACGTTCATGTACGGTGTGATATCTGGGTCAAAATCATCGTCCTCTTGATTTCCCGGTTGTGATAGTCTGTTCTGTATCCTGTCCTTAACAGCATCAAGGTTAATCGTTGCCAACGAAGGATCTTCTTTTGCAATGATCCCACGCGGTGAAACCGGTCGAAATTTGGTCTCACCACTGGCGTCCGTGACAGAAACAGAAATCCGTCTGTCCTCCGTTTGACCCTCCAATGCGGTTGCCTCAAGGCTCATTGTTCGTGACATCGATTGCCTCTGTCGTCCTGTTTCTTTTGTCTTCGAAGGCAACGACCCCTCTACAACGTCGTCCGCCCGTTGAGCGCCTGCACGCGAATACAACTGAGAGGGATCATCGCGAGGGGACATTCTAACCGTGTTTGTCATAGAAGGCAGAGTTGGTAACGACAAACTTTTTCGTCGTGAAAAGGCCGCAGTTTGACGCGATAGCGTTGCAGTGTTAACATCTCTCACAGCATTCCTTGACAAGTATGAATCTTGTTCGGTGCCCGTAGTTTTACTTGACGTCATCCGTTTAGACTTTCTTGTCCTCCGCGTTGTATCGGTTTTGCTCGGCATTGCTTTTCGGTTTATCGTATCTCCCGTTTTGTCAAAAATCCCCGAATGATTCGTGATCCCCTTCAATTCGCTTTTGAGTCTCCGCATTTCGTAGTCCAGTGAATTCAGATTGACGTTCTGGTGTTCATCTATGTTTCCATGGTGTAATCGCAATCGATTACTCGCTCGTTTGTTCAAATCACGGGCCAGGCTTGCGTTGTGATCAAGCTGCTCCGCCGATAAAACTATGTGGTTGTTGCGTCTCGGTGATCGTTCTCCCATAACAAGATTGATTAACAGTGCTAACACTATTTCGTATCTTGAACCTTAAGCATGACCCTTTTAAAAGAGCTGTCCAAGAAGGCGAATCATCAGATCTTTTCGCAACTTGTTTAAAATCTTCGCCTGGTTCAGCTTTTTAGTTTCGTTTGCGTAACAATCCTACAAAGCCGGGTTCATCTTCACTGCGTTGGAAGAATGTCAAACATCTTCGGTATTAGCATAAATCGTCACACCACATTTGACAACGAGAGTGGATGTCAGAAGCTTGAACAGCCTCAATTGCTGCGCAACGTTAAAAAAACTATTTTAAATTGGGCATGCATTCAAAGAATGCAGCCCTTTTTATGTAGTAGTCACTTGTAAACACTCTCTGTTTAACCTTCTTGAGATAGCAGGAAACCTCGTGCAAACCGATCGCAAACAAATATATTTGATTACCTTATAAATGATCTTTCATCTCCATTCTCCTGTAACATCAACATAGTGACGTCCAAGAACAATTTCATGGTCGATTAGTTATTTCGTAACGTTCTTTTGTCTTCCGAGATCGGAAAAATATTGTGCCTTTTTCATTGTTTATAAAAAGCTTTCGTGACCTTCGTCATGAACTTAAACATAGCTATTTGACGGCTGATTATCACATTGTTCGCGGAATCTTCTTTTCTTACCTCCGCTGGAGCGGTTTAATTATCTCAAAGATTATGCCCGTTTTAAACGTCGCATTTGACATGTGCCGAATCTAATTGAAATGAGCGAAAACAGTAGATTTTTCTCATTTGCATTAGATTCGGCGCATGTCAAATGCGACGGTTAAAACGGGCCTTAGTTTAGATATCCAACTGTCAAATCACACACCGTTTATTAGATATTAGACCTTTTTTTCAAGATACGATAGTAATCAAAGTAATAGCGTAACGCCATATTTAACACATGGTATATTTTCACGTGCTGTTTTCCTAGTGCTTAGATCATCGTTTATTTGTACGCGACTTCTTTTCCGATTTACACGAATGTTTCTGAAATGCTGTATCCCTGGGGACGGGCAAGGGCTGGTGGCACATTTTTACTCATCAGGAAATGTGCAAACTGTTGATCATTTAACGAAAAAGGCATCTCGCAAACACGACACTGGAAGCTTACTGCAGCCAGTAGAACGATGTGATGCGGGAGCTCGTTACCCGACTGAAGGGAATACTGGATTTCGACGCAACCCCGCGAGCTGTTGTCTTTTGCACTCGACTGGCAGCATCTTGGTGATAATGCTCCACTTTGTGGGATTTCTTGTCACGAGAACCATTTCGGTGGGGGAACTGAAAATGCCGGATATTTAATAGCCGGTTCTCGTCACTCTCATTCATCGTAGAAGAAGACAGTATAAGCTTGCTCCCTCATCAGCGGTCGATAACTTGCATACGATTTGAAAAGCCTGTTTAGGGAGATCAGGCCCCAGTTTTTCAAACGATGGATAGCGCTATCCGCCGAATAAATAACCATCCAGTGGATAAGTCATGACGAAACCAATTGCGCTAGATCCAACGGATAGTGATTTCAAGTAAAGCTATGATATTCGCAGATATGAACGCAATTTTTACAATTGCGTAGAGAAGCCTGAAAAATTCAGGACTTCAACGCGGTTTGAACCCGTGACCTCACGATTCCGGTGCGACGCTCTAACCAACTGAGCTATGAACAGTATGAAGCCACTGACGTTGGGAGCTGGGCCCGGTTGTTCGAAAGCCGATTAACGCTAATCCCAGATTAAAAATTAACCAAGGAGTTAATTTCTCTTCGCCCAAATGCTGTTCAACGCTGATATTCGGCAAAACTTTACATTAGAAGAAGACAATCTTGAAAAACAAAAATAAGCAAATGAAACTTTAACCAAAGAGTTGAAAACATGAAACAAACGTTTACGCTAATCCTGGATTACGTTAATCGGCTTTCGAACAACCGGGCCCTGGTCATTTGTGGGCTCTAATGGTCCCGTGAGGAATGAATCATATATGATTCATTTCACATACCATTCATCATGGATAGTGATTTATTCAGTGGATAGTGTTATCCACCTTTTGAAAAACTGGGGCCAAGTCTTTTTGTCTGTTTACCGTGTCTTTGGCGATTTTCTCCGCTTCCTGGAATTGAAGTGCCCCGGATAATTTTTGTCTATGTCGAATTTGTTGTCTCTCTTTCCTCAGCGAAATCGTCATTATAATTTCAAAACTTCACGAGTGACCATAAATCACGAAGTGCACGTAGCAAGCCTACACAATTTTTTGTTGTATACTCAACAAAACCACCCCATCGCTGTGTTTCTACAGGAATTTCCCAGAGTGACCAATCACAAACCCGATATTCTGTTGAGTATGTAATAAAAATTGCAATTATTGTAAATCTTGTTGTGTGGTGAATTGATTGGAAAGGC
>OX421448.1:25280845-25283345 GCA_949126865.1 Montipora capitata | reverse complement strand
GCGCGGTCATGGGTTCGAGCCCCGTTCAAATCTGGATTTTTTTTTTTTCAGGCGTTCTTCGAAACTACTCCAGTTAAGGTGATCTCCCCAACTGCGATGATCTCCAACTCTCGTGTATTTCAAAGTAGTTTTGTCGAGCAAAACTCCACTTTTATTGTCTAAATCAATGGGATCACCGCATACTTGTTACTAAATTTTTTACATTTTCGAAGTATCAGGCTTTTGGAAAGACCAGGACATAATCCCAACGTGATTTTCGCAGCTTGATGCGTGAATAATGATAATTAAATGCAAACTAATCATACTAAAATTGTGTGCTTAGTAGCAATTTGCCGTCGTAGAGCGAAAGTGGCTCTGCATCAATACATGTTGAAACTGACCGTTTCCCAGCATAAATAATTTCACTATTAATCATTTCGCTTATCAATCATTCCGTTAAAGCGCTAGACCCATGGTCTGTCATTTTATCTTCTGAACATAATCTACACATTAGGCAAACCGCATTCTGCGCTGCGAAGAAAATTTGATTTAAGCCGAACGCAACTTTTTTTTCAGCATTCAGCTTTGAAAGGTTTGCTGGGGTCCACCTCGATTCGACTCCATTTACAAATGATCGGCCTTCATCGTCTGTTTTTTGCTTATGCTTCTTCAGCTTGTGGGTTCCAGGATCGGGTTCCAGGATCAGATTCCTTGCTCGGCGCCTCTAGCCTCTGAGCCTCTCTCTTCATCTTAGTAATGTGGTAGCACACAACAATCATCGCGATTATTAGCATACCGAGGGGAAGGAAACCTACTGCCGCCAAAGCTGTGGAGAGGAATGTGACGCATGTGCGATTACTGAAGTGTCATGCAGTCTACTCTTGGTAACAATTTCGATTGGAGTAAGGTGACGATTAGGAGCTTCAGAACTGAACTCGTGCGTGTTCTCAGAGCGGAAACCTAAGAGTCGTAGTCGTACTATAATCTAAAGATATTCATTTAGTTTTGAAGGCAGCCCACGAGCGAAAAGTCGTTCCAAAAATAGTCTCGACTACTTTTGTTTTGGCTACCAACACAGTGGTGAAGATTATAGGGTGGTTATAGGCGCGATGCCAACCCTCAAATTACAGCTCGTGAGAGAAAAAATAAATACTCAACTCATTATTTGTGTATTTTAACTGAATTCCAACAAGCTGAAGACAATAATTTTCAGATGTTTAGTCATCTTGAACCAAACGCTTTTTGCCTTGCGTTGGTTGGCACTTATGAATTGCAAGTAATTTGATGTACGCTCAATTTTGACATCCAGCACGAAGGGTTTCCGCATTAAGTCTAAGAATTTGCAATATTTCTAATAATAGTGTAAATGTGAGAAAAGCACTTTTGTTGTTTAATGTTTTCCTTGGTTTTCAAGAAAAAAATATCGAAAAACAGCTCCCACCGAAAAGGAGACTGCCAATATGTACCTACCAACCTTTGTTAGTGTGTGCATACAAGGTGTTCTTTCCCTGTCCTGGGAATGACTGCATACCAGTTGGAATGAAGAACCTTGCTCTCTTGTCTGTGAATCAAATAAAAAGGCATAAGATTAGAACGCAAGGGCGACTGCGCTTTGTCCATAGTCGCAGTCGTTAATAGGGCGAGTAAGTCTCTTCGACAGATGCGGCAATGGAAACACCACAAATCAAAGAAACATTATTGGTTTAACTGATGAAAAATATTCGTCATGCACTTTTCATTTCGGAAGCCTGGCTGAAATTTCCGTATGAACAGATGCCAATTTCAACCGAGCGCGAACGTCTAAACCCTTCGTACCAATCAAGGTCTCGGATAGTTCGCCCATGTTGCTCAACGTGAAAGAAATGAAATCATACCCTCGAAATATTTAAGATGGCGTAAAGCTCTTTTGATGTTGACATCGCGCGTGGTCGTTATTTGATGCTGGTTTTTACTTTATTAGTGCATTTTACTAAAGCAAAAAGTATACTAATGGTTAAAACGCAACTGAGTTTGGATGTGTTGCTTGTGTTTATGCTAAGACTTCAGTCCTGACGCCGACTCCCCAGAAAGTGACAAGAGGCCATGGAGTACGGATTGAAAGACTCCAGTTTGCGAGGATATCAATATGTCACTCACCCTGCGAGCAGAGCCTCCTTTTGTCTTTTCTTTACTGAGGAGGAGAAAAGTAGGCTCTGCCCGAATCGCGTCAACTCTTTGAAGCCGCCGCAGCCCGAACTTCTGGACTAGTCAATCTTGTTTTCTCTCGTCAAACCGGTTTTTCCAGTGCGAGCGTCCGTTTAGTGACAAAACCGATGGTTATAATTGAGCCCGCTGGCATGAAAAACCAAGATGGCGGCGAGATCTGGCATATTAGGCTTGGGTTCGAGACTGTATCCTGGCAACTTGTAGCGCATATTCAAAAAAGATTTTACTCGATTCATGCAGAGCCTTTCTCGAGAACGCCAAAATCAAGCAAGCAAAAGAAAGGCTCTGCTAGCAGGGTGTATGTCACTGTCATTGC
>OX421448.1:25260845-25273345 GCA_949126865.1 Montipora capitata | reverse complement strand
GGTGGCTACGGAAAACAAATCAAAGAGTGAAGAAGACAAAATAATAAAGCTCCAAATCCTTTCGCAGAACATGAAAAAACAACGCAAGTTGAAAATTTGTGCCGCCTTCTCTTCTCTCGGGATTCTGAACCAAAGTATTGGTCCAATGTAAGTCTATTGCACTTTTGCGGCATTTTCGCATAATTGTAATTGGTATAATTAAATAGTTGATTATAGAAAATGCTCCGCGCTGATAAGGCCGGATTATTACGCGATAATCACCTAAGCGTTTTTTTTTTCAAAATGGCGGCAAGCCGTTTTGTCGAGGTAACAGTTTTAAAGAAAATGCATATTTTTCAAATAATAACCTATGTAATTATACTTAAACAATCCTAGCGGGCTCGTCAAAGTACAGCACAACTTGTAAAAATACACACCAAAATGACTCGTAAGGCCGCACCCACGAGCGCTTTCGTTGGAGAGCATTGAAGAAATCCACTGTATGAGGGGCGTACGCAATAATTTAACGGAAGTCGGTTGGAAAACTTTAACAAGAACTTAACAAAAACCGGTTTCGGTTGAAAAGGGTGGTACCATCAGGACGAGACCATATCATTATGGAAGAGAAATTAAAACTAACATGAAAATTTAAAGACGTGAGAGCCAAGGCGAAAGACACGAGGTCGGCTTACCGGAAGTTTATTTTCTCGTCTGGTTATGCGCATCGTCATCATCTCGACTACCCCATTTTCACTCTTTTCGCGTTGTGTGGACAACGCGTTAGTTCATTCCAAAGTTTTCCGTTTTTTCCTTCGATTTAGAACATTTTCATCAAAGAAGTATCTTCAGTTTCGGGTGTCCATTGATAATTTTTTTTGTTATCATGGAAAGCACTGGGAAAGGTTTGGCGAAGCGTGGAATCGTGTTGCTGTGTCGACATTGCTCGAGAATGTCTTCAGTGGCATGCACAAACCACCCATTCCATTACACACGTTTCGCTGCTGGCAGTGAGTAGTGTCTGGGATTTGGCGTGCCTCAGAAAGAGAACACAGATCATTCTTCTTGACTCGAAATTCTGCCTTGTATTATGCCGGATACGGCGAGCGCGACGACTGAAATTTAAATTGACCAATCAAAATTCAACGGGCGGGAAAAACTGTGCTATCCGACGTCACGTCAATAGGTTCGCAGTTAAAGGACCAGAAAACCATTTAAAAGATTTTGTCCACAAACTTTGACCGCAAAAACTGGGTTGCCGATTCGAACGTCATCCGTTGTGCTTTGGCTGTTATTTGTGCTTTTTTAAATCTGTTTTAAGGCGAATTCAGTCTGATATTTTTGAATCAATTAAGTGTAAGAAGACGTTAAAACTGTATTGAATACGTATTTATTTGCGTTAACTTCGCGAGAAAAGACATTTGGTGGCGTCCTTTCGACATGGTAGATCGAGAACAACGTTAGTTACGCACAGAAATGCACCGTTTCCAGTGAAAGGGCAAATGATTGTCAATGATTGACAGGAGAGCGCGCCCGCACTGCCGCGCGCAGTGCGGGCGCGGGTTCCGTAAGCACGGAGAGTTTTTCTAATCTTTCTCAGTATTGAAACCCGGAATCTAGGCAAAGTTCTTTGAAATGTTTTGCTCTCATAAGAGGACGAATTCTTCATCATCAGTTGTTCCTTCATTGCTGACTATCAATAGCTCGTTAGCTTGCAACTTGCCACGCGGGTCTCGCCCCAGGCTTCCCACGGATTTGCCGTCGCCGTCGTGTGCCTAGTTGTTCTTTTAGTCTTCAGTTTTGACATAGATTTTTGCTCTCCTTCAGCATAGAATTAGACTAGGTTATTTTTGACAAAACTCAAACCTGGGTTGGTACTTAATCATGGATTAGTGTTAATCGGCACATTGGAAACACGCGCGAGGTACGGCCCTGCGAGATCCACGCGCTGTGCATCCACGCACTGTGGAAGTCATATGAGAAAATGTTCATCGTGTTTCGTCCGGCCATCCCACCTTAGCCAAATAAGTAATAGCGCGTTGTGACTGAAATAACGTTTAACCTACGATCAACAAAATGGCTTCCTCAGTGTGATTTAAGATTCGTTATTCGGTTTGTATGCAAAAATACTAATTACAATTCTTCACCGTTGTGATTTTACTTGTACTGTACTATGATCCAAGATGGACATTCTGATCTAGTTGACCCCGAAATGGTACTAGGCTGACAACGAAGAAGCGAATCAATTAGAAAACCTTTTAGCACTATTTACTGATCGTATCTAAAACGCATTTTATACGTGAATAACATTTGCTTTACAATGTTCGTTTATTCGAAGCTCAGTCAAGGTACATTCTATAAAATTCACGTGCTACCAATGACTTGTTTACAGTGTGTTTAGAGCACAATTTATTCATACCTTTGATTTGAATAAACGTAACGCTGCTTTCTTTCACGTAAACAGGGAATTCTATGGCCTCTTTGAAGGAGAGGTTACCATATACTTCAAATTCTATAGATTTAATTGCTCTTTGATCTTCTTGAGAACGCAGATTTTGAGTCACTAAAACAAAACAGACAAAACGGGACTTTTTTGAGTTAGTTTTGCGCGCACAACTTTAGGCAAATTTGTAACAGAGTAACATTTATTTCATGGTGTTTTTTAAAGTGAATAACGTTCAGTCGAAGAGAAATGTCCACGTGAAGAATGACAAAAAAGCCATTGTTTTTGGAACGACCTTCAGTTATCTTTTGAATGGAAGAGCGAGTGTGCACAAGACGCTCTATTTTCAACATTTACTGGGTGAATATTAATGATCTGAAATAATCAATATAATCACACCGTTCGTCAACGTACAGAACTGCATTCATTCAATAATGGTACAGTTTTAACAATGTTCCTGGACAACAAAAACACTGTTGAATAGAAGTTCCTGTCGATATTCTTTCAACCACTTGCAGCTTTGCGACGCACATGTTGTGAAGTTCAGAGTTACGTTGCACTTACCTAGAGAACGTCAGCTGTTATTGGAAAAGGACGAGAAGTGTGCAAAATAACTCCATAAAACTTTACCTGCATAGTTCGCAAGTGTCATCCACAGGTATAGCATTAGCGCCATCTTTTTTGTTGGTCATATGAAACCTGTTTGCAAAGCGAATGCAGAGTTTTGCTGTCAATCACTTGTCAAATATGCCTTAACTGCATGCTTTGACGTAGTCAAATGTAAAATGAACTTTGAAAAGCCGTTTTTTTAAGAACGCCGACAAATACTAACAATGGTGGCAGGGGTATCTTCTGCAATTACTCTTCCGTGTTCTTAACTTCAGAGTGACCAAATGAGAAAGAAAAAAAACATTTCCGGTTAAGTTTGCGCCAGCAGTTTTTAGAGCCAGCACCAACTTCAAGAGCGTGCGTAAACAAAAGACCGGTCGGAAAAACGGAAATAGAAAGAAATCAATAACAGAGGGGCGAAAGAGTCGAATCATGGGATCTTTGTTGCACAATTCACCTTAGATGTTTGCCAAACTTAAACAGAAGATCGCTGAGGAAGAACTGACCGCTGATTCGAGCCGCTCTTCATCTTCTAGTCCGAGTGTACGGCGAGCGAAGGTCAATGGATGGACGGAGAACAAATGGGAGAGACGGAGGCTTAGTAATGCCAGTAGCTTGTACGAATCAAGAGAATCTATTCTAAGTGAAAGTAGCGTTGCCTCATCTGGGTACAATGTCTCAAGGCGTACTTCATTTACGAGCAGATCATCTGCTACTCCTGTTGGAACGCCAGTGGAACCCTCGAATGTTACGGTAAGTGGTAGATGAAGCGATCGCTGGTTCGATTCTCTTCCTCATAATTTTTTAATATCACGCATTGTTTCGTTGTGACCTTGACTACACCGTGTATCAGTGCTGTGGCTGAAAATCTCGATGAATTGAACAAATGATTAAACAGCAGTGAAACCAAACTGATCCAAACTTTTCGAAGGCATAATTGTATAGTCATTCAGATGGCCTATTTTGTAACAAGATATTGACTTCAATATTTATCCTCCACGTAGTCAACTTATTATCACCTTTTATCACCTCTAATGAGACTATCCTGTCAGCGTGATAACTACGAATGAGTAGTAGTCAATCTTAGCTATTAAAAAAAGCTTTTTTTTTCAACGACAAGGACTCTAAGTATTGTAAATATGATTTAAAAGTGAAACCAAAGTAATTAATAATAAATAGAGATGGGTGCCGAGAAAAATCTTATTTGTTGCCTTTAAATTTATTTTAACTTAAAACGAATTTGGGGTTTTTTGGGAGAAGGAAGGGATTTCAACCAACGATGCCATCAAATAGTCAACCAGCTTCAACCAGAAGGACTGTACAAGTTAAGTTCTGCTTTAAATGCATGCATGCCCTCAGGCCTTTTCTTTTTAACCAATAAATCAATATATTCTATTCAGGTGCATACTGAAATTGACTCTTTGAACTTTCAGCGTCTCTCAGATGTAGTTTACGTGACATTGAGAAAATAGTTTTCCTTGGTGATGTTTTTACATGTATATTCACAAGTAGTACCACCACTTTCTTATGTACTTAAACTCCAAGCTCCATGGATCAGACAAAAGTCCCTGACAGTCTAAAAACTGTATGTTAGTTAGCTGTGTTCCAACACGAGCACCAACATGTACAATTTAGAAACCACATAATTGGCATCAAAGACAAAAGCCTAGTTTACATGTGCCATAGAAATGTAAACAGGAGTTCGAGTTATGCAAACAATGTTGAAGAACATACCAAATTCAAGAAAAAGGCCAGTACTGGAGTGGAGGGGGTAGGGGGGGGGGGGGGAGGGGAGGTTCCCATGTTGCTTGTCTCCATTTCAGAATACCTCATGCTGCTGTTTCCTAACCATTTTTCCTCTGTCCTTGTTGATATCATAATTTCATGGCAGCAATGTTGTCATTCGTTAGCATTATATTTAGTTCAAATTGCCAATTCAGGGTCTAGTTGTCTATCGGAGGGTTGTGCATCCAGAGAGTTCTTTAGGTGTCGGGGTCAGAGACTTCTCCAGCCACTATGTGGAATTCTGTGGCTTCTCTTAGTAGCCATTATGGTCACAAGAGAGCTTTGCTCTTTCAGACAATTCTCTTGTTTCAATTACCATTCTCCTGCTTCTTAACTTCTTAATGAAAACCCTGTAGACCTGGTGACAAGTTGCTTCTTTGTCAGTCATCTTGTTTCTTTAAGTCATTGAGTACTTAATGACTGGCATTAAGGAAAACAGCGACTTTTGTTTCCCCGAGACCCAGGGCTAGCACACAAATTTGCCGTGGTTTCAAGGTGCTCAACCTGATCATGTGCAAGTCGAAAGTTCAATAATTTGTTGTTCCCCTAGGGAGTTAGTGAGTTTTAACCCAGGGTATGTGACACATTCTTTTCCAATCAGAAAATGTTTTTGAGTTGGGGAGTATATAACAAATAGGGTTCAGTCTTTGCTATCTAAAAAATAAGTACATTGCACTAATCATAATTTATAGTACTTGATTTACAGAATTCGTTGTGATCTGTAGGTACATGCAACTTTGGTTTCCATCTTACAACAAAAAAACACTTGTAATTTTTTCCAAGAAATTTAGAAAAGCTGCATTTGCTGTGACAGTCCTTTATAATAATATTGTAACAGTTATATTGTTATCTCTCTGCCCGACATTGAAATTGTGTTAGTTACATAATATTGATCATTATTTTTCAAATAAACAGTGAAAACTTAAGTTGATAGTTGTTAATCATGGATTCTAATTTTTTCCATCTAAGTCTTAATGGTTTCTTTTTATCTTTTCTAAGGTCAATAGTAGGATGTCTAAGGAGGAAATCCTTAGTCTCCTTTCAAATAAAAGTGACCAAGTTTATAGACTGGAGGCCAAGATAGCAGGTAAATGTTTGGTTTTCAAATTGCATTGGTACCAAAATAAGGGAAATAGAGTCATCTGTTTGATAAACTGTTGTAGTTACAAGGGCACTAGATGAGTAAAGGAACATAAAGATTGTAGTTCAAACTGATTTGGAGGAGGTATTAGTGGCATAATTTATTGGCAGGAGCACACAAAGCTTTAGAAAAAGAGGTCTACACAGTTTCTTAATGTTGCCTTGATAATACCCTATGCTGTGTTGCAATAAGCTGACTTTTCAATTCAATTTTGACCATAACCCTAACCAAGACCTAATCACCCCTCACTCCCTACCCCCAACCCCCGGAATAGACATGCTGCTTCCAATAGATTCCAAAGGTGACATTTTAGGCATTGCCCTTCATGCATTTATGTCCAGGAATGCACCTAATTAGAGCAGCACACCCAATTTTGACATCAAACATTAAGGCTCCTATATTGTCCCTTTAAGTCTAAGCATTTCCTACCTACTTCCAACAATAAGGTAAGGGAAGGGTAAAGGTTAGCGTTATATTGTTTATCCTTACTTGATGAACAGCATTGGAGGGATACTTTGTGAGAATGATCACCTGTATTCTGCAAGGCTTATTGAAATCCCATGCATATAATTAGGGGCATTTCTGGACATATCTGGAGTCCTATGCAGGATTCAAACCTAAGACTATTAGTTGCATTTGATTAAGGGCAGAAGACGCATAATGAAATTGATCTAAGAATCGATTTGTGAGGTCTAGTTATAAACACGAAGATGCACTATAAAAGGGGTCGCTCAATGCACTTCTTTTCTTCAAATTAATTCAAGTATGACTGATTATAATTGTCCAAGATGGTGATCATCAACAAACAGTAACATAGGGATGGAAGCCCTAAAAGATACTTTTAGCACGAGAAAAAGGGACTCAGGATTAAAAAAAGAATGGCAGATAACATTTTTATGACATATTACAGACACATTGCCATAAGGGGCTTTTTTATTGCAATCAAATCATTTGCATGTGCCTAAGGCACCATGCCTTTCATAGTGTGTCTTCATGTTTAACCTTAGTTGTAAGTACAATGTACATGTAGCCCATCCATTATTGAATTTTAGTGCTTCACTCTGCAATGGTCATCTATCACTTTTCTTGTCGAATAAAGTTACCAATTCTTGTTCTTTTAGTTAACAACATTAACATACCGTAATCACTATTCATAGCTGTTATGTTCACATGTTTTAATTACTTGTTATTGATGAATCAATAATTTGGTCAAAGACATGGCAAGTGTCTTGAGAGAGCAGACACGCATTAAAGAGTCACTTGAAAGTGCTTTGGAGAAACAGAAGGAAGGTATGTTTGATTATGAATCAAAGATAACCACAGTAATTCGGTTTACAGAATCAGCAACAAACTTTAAATGCAGGAAAAATGAAACTTGTGATAGTAGCAAAGAATCACGGACAATAAAAGTCATCATGAACCAGGCAATAATAAGTAGACATTAAGTGAAAAGTATGTTACATGTAGCCATGGATTAAGAAATTTGTTAGCCAACGTCAGAAGGACCCTGAGATACATGTGCGACATCAATCATTTAATATGACATCCTCAGACAATGGAAACATGTCTGCTAGATATTGCATTGTCATATAGATACCTATGTTGTAGTGTGGAACTTCTCAAAACAAGCACCCATGGGGCACAAAAGTTGAATCAACAACTAGAAAGCAGACATGTCTTGCTAAATCTGTTCTAAAGACCATGAGAGAGTATAGCGTGTTTTCTGTGGCTGCCCCAAATTGGCACAATGAAGCTACACAATGCTAGGCGTGATACAATGCTACAATCCAGCTTGTATCATGGTTTATTGGACACATAAAACTTTGAAGAATCGTAGCACTTCCATGGTGTAAAAAATATGCAGCCAAGCCAAGATTTTCTGGGACATCCCAATTGACAGTGAGAGAGCATCTACACAAAGGCACGAAACTAAAGAATGTGTAATATTATTCACTTGACTAAAGATTGAATTATTATGGAGGAAACCGTATCTTCCCGGGAAAAGCAGTAATAATTATTATTGTCAGGAGTTTAAAGTACAAGTAATCTAATAAACAGATTTAAAACTGGCTGAATGAAAATCTGTATCCATGTTACAAACAACTACTTATGACCAGGGTATTCTACCCCCTTGCTGCTTATAGTGTAGATCTTGAGAAAGAAGTAGCAACTACATTGGACAACAAAATAATATGAGTAATATCGCAAAAATGGATTATTTTGCAAAATGCAAAATTTTACAGAGATTTCCTTCTCAGATACGTCCAATCTCATTTTATAGAGAAAGAATAATAATTGTAAACTACCATGAGACTTAATGATGTGTGCGGTATAATGTTAATCCTAAACTTTAACCAATAATAACAGTGAATGAAGTGCATGTGCTCAACACGTTTTATTATTTGGACGCACATTCCACTATGTAAATGCATTAATTTTCTGTTTTTACTGAGGTTTACTTATTACGTTGTATACAATGTATTTAGTTCTTAGTTTTTGAAAATCCAGATTAAGTTAATTAACATTGCCTTTAGGTCTGCAAGTGCTTTTCTAAAAGCATTCCTATTAAGAGGAAGCAGTATGGCAGTGAGGCAGTGTGGCCCAGTGGTTAGAGCGCTTGCCTTGAGATCCGGAGATCCTGGGTTCAAGACCCGCTCTGACCACTCCTTGAATTTGATCCTGATAGTCCCTGGTTCAACTTCCCAGCTGCACTTGTAAATAGCTAACTGGTTTGCCTCCGGCCAGTTGGGATTCTTAACAGTTGCTGTTGTTCTGTTCTGTCGCTTCGTTGTGTATTTTTTTTATTAAGTCCTCCAGTTTTCAGTGGATTCTCTGATACGGTTTTGTGATTCAAGAGTAATGTCTGCAGACTAATAATATGCTTTTAATTACTGATTTGATTTCAGAACACAGTTCAAGGATCAGAAGTATGAACAGTGACTTTGAGAAGAAACTCAATGAAAAAAATCAGGTATTGAATGAAACAGTTGATTTAATTATCCCAACAAGCCTGCATAGTATACTTTTTCATGGGACTGAGGAAGAAGAAGCAATGTGAGGCGAAATTGAGAGGTTAAGCTTCTAGGGATGAGGGGACAGAAAGATCTGTGGTAAGGGCCTAGCTTTTTCTGTTCCCTTCGCCCTCATGCAGCTTGCCCGTAATTGGATTATGTCATTTTTCAGTGTGTTTTCCTAAATGAGTGTGCTTTTTTTAAATCTGGCTTACTTTGTGCAGGAATTTGCTATTGAAATGTAGTGTATGTGATATAAAAACTCATAGCTTACACCTGTAAATATTGTTTATTTTGCTGTAGCCAATCAAAATTATTTTTGCAGCCACTGGCACTTGCAGAAATGCAGAAAACCTGCTTTTCCCCCTCTCCCTGAGATTTGCCCTTCACTAGGTTTTTACTCCCTTCCCCCCTCTCCCAGCTACCCACACTCCTTAGAACAAAAAAGGTTTCTAGCAAACTCCTATGACTTTCATTGAGATGATCGATGACCTCCCAGGTCCCTTCCCTGTGAGTGAGTGTGAACTAGGTAATTATCAGAAAAAAGAGTTAATTGGCTGACCACTGTAACGTCCCAAAAGAATAGTTCTATAGGATACAGGATCTGTAGATGTTAGTCTTAAACAGATAGGAATTACTATTCTTTTTAGTGTAATAAATACTGATACATTATTGCAAAAGCTCTCATTATTGGATGAAATTATCATACTATACAATATAATATACAATGATATGAAAGGAGTTTTTAGAAATAATTATTAGTATAATTTCAGAACCAAAAATGGAGGAAAACTCTGTAAAAAGATGATTAAAGATATTCCATAACCAGTAAAAATGTGAAGATTGATCATGAATACCAGTAATATGTATTATAGCAGAGTCCAAGAAAAAAATATGAGTAAATACACAATCAAAAAATAGATTAATGGCAGTTAAATTACTGCACCGTAAGGCAAGTGATGGAGCTAAAGGTAAATTTAAAATTATTAAAATTTAGTTTGCAAGTTCAGTTTTTAGAGTGTTAACAGACATTTCTAAATGTTGTGAATTAATGGTTTTTAGGAGCTTGATAGTAAGCTGAAGGCACTAACATTGGTAAGAATTGAAATCAAATTACCAGTAGTTTAATGGGGTTGAATTAATCAGATAAAACTTGGGAGTTGCATTCTTAGTCTCGGGAATTTACTGCAACTTTTTAAAATCTTTATGACTTGAAATAACTTGGCAGCTGAATGCATTTGTATGAAAGGCATGATCATCATAGGAAAAATACAACAGAGTTTTAAACCCAACATCATTTTAAACTCAAATCTTTTTATAAAGTCTTAAAATAATGTTCTTTGCATAATACCAGATTTGTTTAAAGTTTGCTTTCTGTATGATACAAATTTGGCCCTTGAAATGAAAATCAGTGATTGAGGTCTTTGTCTTGCACATTGATGGACTGTTCTGAATTTATTTTTACAATAGGGTATTTTAAAACAATAAATTATAAAACAGAAACTAAAATTAAAACATTTTGGTGGTTTAGGAAAGCACACGTTATGCTGACATGAATGAGCTTAACGAACTCCAACAACAAGAACTGTCAAAGATGAAATCGTTGGTATGTTTTTTTTTTTGGCAAAATAAAAATTATTGCTTATTCTTTTCTCTTTTAGTCATGCATTCTTTTTTCATTATTTCATGCATTCATTCAATGTGTCCAGAAATACAATGTAATTAGATGCATTCCTAAATTTGATGTCCAACACCAAGTGTCCCATTTATATTGCAGATTTTAGATTTCAGATTTTTGTCATTATTTTGCACTATTTACAAAATAGTACATCAAGATACAAGATATAAGATACAGTACGGGAACACACAAAATTGAAAAAAGAAATTATATTACTCTAAGCATTTTCTAAATATTTTCATTAAAGGGGAACTGAAGGCAAAAAAATAAGCATTTTATTTACACTTTAGACCATACTCAATAACGTTTTCAACTTTTTTTCTGGCATATCCGTTGTTTTTCCACCCGATTTTGGGCCATCAGCATTGTGGCTCAGAATGGAGGAGTTAGCGGTCACTTTTGCGGCTTATGACGTATGATATGGGGAAGACATGCGAGAGCGCCCCATCTAGAAGAGGTGTGTTCAAACTGAAACGGCTGAGCACCATTCATTTTGAAAAGAAAACAGGAAAACAACAAAGAAATTATCCTTGTTTCTCTTGATATTACGAAAATCATACGTCACAGCATGCTGATTTAGTTTTTGAGCCCGTACTGAAAAGGCCGAAAAAGGGGGAAAAGCCCAACTTTGGACGAAATTTTCTCGCAAAAAACAGGAAACCAGAAGAAATAACTCCACAAACTTAACTTAACTTTTGTTGGGCTTTCCAAAAAAAATGTTGAAAAAATTGCTGATTTTGGCCTTCAGTTCTCCTTTAACAAGGTAATTGTTATTACTGGTAGCTTGGCATCACCTTTACGTGAGGGTGAATGCAGCTGTGTGATATTGAAAAAGGGAACACTTTGTGCCACTTATCAAAATTGGTGTGCATCTAAATAGGTGCATTTTGGGACATATCTGAGTGGAGTCTAAGGCAGGAAAGCCTTCATATTTCTTTTAAACCACACCCCTTCCGTGATCTGAGTTTATGCATGCATGTAGAGGGAGGATGAAAGCAGGGAGGGGCTGGTTAGTTGGTTGGTCAGATAAAAAGGTGTAAAATTCTTCATCAGAATTGGTCAATCTTTAGGGAACCCCACAATGTTAGGGTTTAATCTAGATACTAGTCACCACCAAACCACGACCGATTCAATAGCGGGCGAGTAAACAATGGACACCGGACAACTTTAAACACAACAACTTTACTCTACTGTGACAATCTGACACTCCACTTCGACCGTTTTCCAACAGAAAGGTAACGCGACGATTACAAAGTACAAAGGTACAAATAGGCAAAACGTCGACGAAAAAAACAAAACTCGCCGAGCTATAGCGGCTACTTTGAACGTACACACACAAAAAACGACTCCGTCCTCAGTCAAAACGCACTAATCACATGACCCTCCGCGTTGGTAGCCACAAACCCATTCAAGCACATTACATGTGACCCTGACAATTTCATTTAAAAGACTGCTACATAAGGTAGCAAACCTAGAGATCCTTTCATACAATACTAGCTATGTGTTGTATTAATCCAGGAATTCACCTTTCAGTATCGGTATTTTAAAATCTTTTATAAATGCTCTTCTAATGGCTGAAGCATGGGTTAATTCTTGGAATATTTGAATGAGCAGCCAGTGGTTTCACATTGCTTCCACACAGTAATAGGAGTTTGCTAGCAAAACCAGGTTACCCATCAAACCAAATTAATCTTTATTACTTAATCTACCTCTGCGATTTCCTGTGACTTACTTGGCCTGAGAATAGTTTATGTAATTACGACCTTGTTATGAGAATGAAACATTTAAGAAAACTGTTATCCATTTTAAGTGTACTGAAATTTATGCAAAGGGCTTAACAGTATGTTGACAGTAAAG
>OX421448.1:25230845-25255845 GCA_949126865.1 Montipora capitata | reverse complement strand
AATTTATTTCTAAACTCTCAAATGCTGTTCAATGCTGACATTCGACAAAACTTTACATTAGAAGAATTCAATCTTGAAAACAAAAATAAGCAAAAGAAACTTTCACCAAAAACTTGAAAACGTGGAACCAAAGTTTACGCTAATCCTGGATTAAGTTAATTGGCTTTCGAACAACCGGGCCCCAGAACGTTTGTACCTACAAAACACTGTCCGGCTCTTAAAATGCAGAAACTGTTGACCGACTAAAGGATATTCTCTCTTTGCTTGTACTCGAAATTGAGAACTGATGCACGCACTTCACTGTACAATTTAGTAAATTGTCTCTCAGAGAGGCAAGTGAAAAATTCAGGCGGCTTCATCGGCGTTCAACGGAGCACATGAGCCCAACGAATTGACCAACTCCCGACTGAACGGCTTCATAGCACAGTTGGTAGAGCAATGACTGGCATCGCAGAGGGCGTGGGTTCGAATCTCGTTAAAGCTGCCTGGATTTTCAGGTGTTTCTTAGAGACAATTGCTTAAATTGTCCAGCTAAATGCGAGGATCACGTGTCAATTTCGTCTTAAACCCTCACTTCAAATATTCACGTATATTTTACTTGGTTTAGACTCGAGGATAGCAAACTATCCGGTAGCGATCAAGTGACAGCCATGGAAAAAGAGGTAAGACTGAAAGTTAAACGCTTGTTTTTCAGGTGAAAAAAACCCAATAATAATAATAATAATAATAATAATAATAATAATAAAACTGAAGCACCCCGGGAAAAAGCTCTCGAAGCGGAGTAGAGAACCAACGTACTCAACCCACACTTGGCGTCGAATCCGGGAATCGATCCCGGGCCAAATTGGTGGAAGGGCGAGTACTCTCACCACTGCGCCAGCCCTACTCCCCGGGGGCTGTATTTCTGTTCTTTTTCAAGTATGAAGAATCACATGCAATGACCACGCGTTATTAAATCTAATTTGCAGCGTGAGCAGCTAGAGAGTCGCCTCCAGGAATCACGTGATCAACTAAATGAGCTGAAGACGAGTTCAAACGACCGAATTAACACTTTGGGATCACTGGTAAGATCTCACTCTCCCCTCTTAACCCCCCTCCCCCCTCCCTTCCCCCATTCCGTCTATCTGTATTTTGTGACTGCGTATTTCATGCCATTCCTCCCTTATTATCCAGTGATTTGATTTTGTGGTCTTCGTTTTGCTATGCAGGGGGATCTTGTTAAATTTCCACCATTCTCCGACCTTATGAACACTGAACTTGAATTTTCTTGGCTATTTTAGGTGAGCACCCTTAATGAAAGACTAGAAAGAAAGGAAACAGAACTTTCGGACTTCAAAACCAAATACGATCAAGAATATGAAAACTGGAGAAGTAAAGTGAGTGCTTTCAAAAGTGTATTGTTAGTATGTATGGTCCCGTTTGAGGAAGGGCGCTTTGTAAATAAAAGCTGCATCTAGTATTTATTACAAGCTCATTCATTCTGAATCGACACTCGAAATTTGAACGGCACCAACGAAGGCTTTTTGAAACAAATCAAAATATAAAGCTAGGCAAAAAGCACATGAAAAAAAGACCGCTTCGCGAAATTGGACATTTTCTATTTCGTTTCGCAACGTACCATACATAAGCCAATGATCACGCAGGTATCCGTATCCCGTGATTCAAAGGCAACCAATTATCATCTTCAAGTGTTTCAATTGAACGAACAGTCGCCTTTCCTTCGATTATGCTTTTGTCAATCTTTACCGTTTTCTTTGATCTTTTGTCCGTTGTCTTATGACACTGTTCGCACTGTTCACTGATTCTTGTTGGTGTTTTGACGGATTGGTCGTCCCAAATCTTTTAGAAAAATTCAACTTTCTCTTTTCTTGCGGAGAAATCAAATGAAAGCGGAAACAAGATTTGGTTCGGGCTCAGTGCTTTCCGGTCCCCCCCCCCCCCCCCCAAAGTATTTAAATAGATAAAATGTGCCCATGATCTCAGCAGACCTCTTTCTATGCAGTCAGTCCGTTAGTCTATCTAATATTGTACAACTCGTTCGTAATCTGCGTGGTAAAATGAAGCTTATACTACCAAGAGCAAACACGTCTAAATATGGACTCCATACTTTTAGATATTACGGTCCGAAGATGTGGAACTCCTTGCAGGATGAACTTAGAACTGCTGCCACCATTAAAAATGTTGTATCTCAAATTAGGAAAATAACATTCGATACTTGTAATTGCTATTTATGCTGTATAGAGATTTTTATCTTCTCGTTTTCATACCATTTAGTTTTATTATTTAGTCGTATATCATTTAGTTAATTTTACTTCCTTTCAATTTCCTAATATGTAAATTCTCCGCTTATTATTTAGCCGATTTTTGACTCGAATACCTTTACTTCTCAACTAATTTCCATAAATTATTTGTTAACTCGACGCATTAGCTGTATATGCTAGGAGCCTAACAAGCTCCAATAGACCAATTTCGATATACTAAAATTCAGTCCTAAACAAAAGATATCATCTCGAGGCTCTGGGGAATAAACTCATACAAATCCTTATATTTATTCCCCAGAGCCTCGAGTTGATGCCTTTTGTTTGGGACTGAATTTTAATATATCGAAATTGGTCTATTCATTCGAGTATAAATAAAGTTATGAGTTATGAGTTCAATGTCTTCTCAACGTTAAGTTGACATCAACGTTTTCTTACATGTTGTCATGGTTATAGGGTAAATACTTTTGTTTTTCTCTATTGTAGAACCTACAACTCGAGCAGCAGTTAGTCAGACTGCAACAAGAAACCAAGACAGGAAGGCGATCCTCACAGGAACAGACAGCCCAACTGGAAGAAAAGGTATCCTGAGAGTTCTAACTGCTGTAGGTGTTGATGATACCAAGGCGGTTCACTCGGCAGACCATTCTTCTCATGTTTGGGCCTTCAATCGAAGTGACCGTCGATTTTATACCCGCATTGAGTCATGGTGCCGTCCTTAATAATGGAGAGGTCCTATTGAAATGGAAAAACCAAAACCAGAATTTCGAGAAGAAATACAGCTTTCTCATCTTTTCGGTTTTTTTTTCTTCCTAGGTTATGCACCTTGAAGAGGCTAGGGAAAGAGAGAAGACTGCGGTGCAAACAAAAATGGTGGGTGCGCTCAAAAGAACTTGTGCCTGGTCCGGCCTCTTAAAGATAAGCATGCAACATACGCAAACGCTATCTGTACTAGGGTCTTTACCTTTTGTTACGGTGGAAGATACTAGGGAGTTTAAGCAAGGCACAACGGAACTGAACGTCAACGAAAACGTCACTTCAAAATAGAACTTAGCGCTATCGCGAGTATTTCGTTATTATGCCGTCTTTCTTGTTCACGGTACGGGCGAAATATCCTGTAACTGGATGGGTGCGAATGGTTTTAAAGTAACGATACTAAATGAATGGTTCATTGATATATGCCCATGTTGTCGTCAAAACCTAAAATTTGGTGATTTTGTGGAGTACGGCAAAAAAATGCACGAAAATTCGTGCTGTACGTGCAGCTCAATTATTTTTCCCTTTTTAACCAATCATATGCTTACTTTGTGGCGTTGTCGTTGCCGTAGGCTAACCGTCGTCTTTTCTTAAGGCTTGGGAAAACAGCTTCAACATTTGCTTCAGCATCCATTCCTTTTTGCTCAGGCTGACCGTTCACTCCCCTCTTTCAACCATGTTGAAACATGTTGAATCGAAGTTGAAGCGATGTTGAATGAGTTATCGCGAATGTTGAATGAAGTTGAAGCCGCTCTGACCAACTGAGCTATGAAGCCACTGAAGTTAAGGGCTGGTCATTTGTGGGTTCCAATACTGTTCCCGTGATGAATGAATAAATGAACGAAATGATATATGAAATGAATCATATCTTGAACTGCGGATATGAAATCAAGTAAAGCTATGATCCTCGCAGTTACGAACATAATTTTAGAAATTGGGAAATAATTCGAGTTCAAACAAAACGTGCTTTGTTACCATTCAGTCAACTCCGCTCCTTCCAGTTGGGTGTCTTGTCACTGTCTTGTTGCTTTTTATACACGATACCACACTGAAACTTCAAACTTAGAAGGCTGTATCGGTAAACCTGAAAAACTTTTATTCTTGCCCAAATTAGAGGAACCAGTACTTTTACACCACGAAATAGAAATTCCGACGGTTGTGTTTTTAGGACCAACTCAAAATGATCGAAAACGAGTACTCCAGACAAGAAGATTCCTACAAACAGCAAATGGCTGATCTTGAAGAAGAAAAGGAACAGTTACAGGTCGGTCAGTAGGACTTTTTCCTGTGTTTTTAAGGAGGCTAAGGGATGATGACGTCATCACGAACGAGAACGAGACAAACGAAGGAAAACAATGGCTGTGTACTCTCCGCTACTGCGTTCTGCGTTTTTGCACTTCACTTTGCCGCTCGCATATTGAATTCGACTCAAGTTTGAGGTTATGTGCAGGGCGTCCACACTGTTCATACCAATGTTATTCCCGGAAAGTTGGTATATATGTTAATTCCATGCCAAGCGATTTAGATTTTAGAATCATTGTAACGAGAAATTGTACTGATTTTAAGTTGACGCTCAGGAAGCCGTCGTCTTTGTCCTTGATTAAGTTCCCTATTTGGAGCTGTTTCATCTTCAGTTTCTTTTTCCGATTGTTACTTCAAATTATCATTCTCCTTATCTAGAACGAACTTATGTCCAAAGCGGAGGAAAACAGACATGTTTCGTTGTGTTTGGAAGACGCAATGAAAGAGACAAATGAACTTAAAAGCCAGGTATGGTGATGAGCTTCTGCAAGAGAACATGAAATAAAAGATCGAATCACCCCATATTCTGTTGGAAGTTCTTTGCAATACTGCGTGTGTATTTCAAGAAGGACATCTTATTGGTCAGTTAGACCCCGTCCACACTTATCCAGAAATTTTTGTATCCGCATTTCTTTTTCCGAATACGGATTTCGTCCACACGTATCCGGTGAATTCGGTAGCCGTTTCCGGAAATTCTCGAATACGTTCTGCAGAAAGGAAAATTTTTGAATACACTGCGAATTCGGATTCGTGTGGACAGTCGTATCCGCAAATTTTCGAAGACGCTGACGTAACACTATCGAATCCAGTCTTTCCCGGGTGAGATAAATCAACCTGGCTTATCGAGACTCTCACGTGCAACTCGTTAACAAAACAGAGAAAATGGCGCCAATATACGATTTTGCGCATGCTTAACCGGGCCCTAGTGTGTATACGGATTCGCGTGGACAGTGAAAACGATTCGAAAACAATTGAAATGCGCTACGTGTAGATGCGTGTGGATGGGAACCGAACAACACACAAAAATAACCTTCTCGTGATGGGCGTAATCTCAAAATAAATTCCAAATAATCACCATGGGGCATGGGGATTCGCTCCTCCACTTCATATTCTCTTGACTTCTGCAAAGCGCTTTCGTTGACGGCACAGATATATTACCCTTTATTAAATTCAATTAATACTGGTGTAAATTACCGATTTTTAAAATAACAATAATTAGATGCACTTTTCACATAAGGTATGAAGCATGGCAACATTTCGCTAAGAGTTTACAGGAACAGAATTTTATAAGATAGATGATAATAATAGTATTAATAATAATTATAATAATAACAATCATCGTCGTCATCATCACTTTATTTAAGTCTCAAATGAATCACACATAAATAAAATGGTGATCTTGTTAAAAATAATAACCTTTCCTGTGAAACTTTTATGCTATGACAATGGCAACTTTAATTTAGCTTTGAAGTGACACTTAAAATATGATCTATAAGTATACCTATTTTAGGTGTACATTTATCAGAAAACATCTTTTTCTGATTGATACATGATGCATGTAACTGAAGACGTGCTCTAAAAATGGGTGGTACCTAAGGTACGTGGAAATCAATAGACCTTGTTTACAGCTATGTGCTTAGTTACCTGGCCTGTAGATGAAAGGGTGGCTGTAGTTGACCTTGATATGACACAGACCTCCCTCCTTTTCTTGTGTTAACGATATTGTTCTCATGCTAATTAGTTGGAATTTACATGAGAAAAGCAGTCAGGTTTCTATCAAAACAAGGTCTTCACTTTCATTCATAGGGCAGGTAACTAAGCACACAACTTTAAAATGGTCTATTGTCGACGCATCCTGGATGAGCTCCACCAATATTTGTGCAAAGACCACTTGTGAGCAATCCGTGGGTGATATTAGAAATTTGTTTTTGCGACGATGTTCGTCTTTGTTGTTTTTTGAATTCTCAGTCACTCATTTCGGCACGGACAAAGATTTTGCGACGAATTTGGCTACGGCTGTTGGCCGCCATTTTCCATAATTAGCAAATTTTAGCTGACGAAGAGTGTGTGTGTGTGTGGGGGGGGGGGGGGTGGGGGATGTGGGGAGGGGCGGGGGGATATAATTTTTGAAGCGCGTCTTCATGTTTACCTCGATCGATTCTGGCTTTGAGCAGATCTTTTTTTATGATAAAGGTACTCGTGTAAATAAGTGGAAATTTCAGTAGCCGTTCTTAAACATAGTGACTTTTGATTTTCTTTATCGTGGAAAAGGTAGTGTAAATATGTTTAAAATTACCATGTTTCAGATCGCAAAATTCGAGGAAACGTTAAAGCAGAAAAATGATCTTTTAACTTGCTTTAAAGGGAGTAAGGTGAGGAATTTTAAACATTTAAATAAAGTTAAGCAGCCTCGACAGACCATCAGGATCTCAATCTTTGCTCTAAACTTCTTTTATGATAAATTTTCTTCTCGTTTAAATTCTTTACGTTATGCCATCGTTTTAACTATTCCTAAACGTTATGAATCCCAGAATATTTTAAAATTTGGCTGTGGGTAAAGCGATTTGTAAACTCTTATTATTCAATGAAACGTTTCGTCCTTATGATTTTTCAGATTATTCGGATAATTGTTAAACGTCGTTCGTTCAAGAATTGTGACGTCAGTCGTTCAGTAATGGCAAATGTTGGACGATTGACGTCATATGCCTCTTCAATTGTAGCTATGAACTTTTCAAACGGTTGAGAACGTGACAAAGAATGCTAGCATTGAAAATGTTTGAAGGAAACTGCATTTTACTTTCGCATAATACGAGAACTTAAGCATATTTTGCAGGCTGTTGTCTGTCTCGGCAACTTCTCTTATGTGAGTAATTTTTTATATCATAATCAGCCTCGTCCACTAATTGTTAATTGTTAGAGGATACGTGAATTGTCATATATCTCATTAAATGATCGCAACTTAGGCCCTGTTTACAAGGAGGGAGGGTAACCCTACTGCTAGGGTTACCCTATTGGAAGGGTCAAAGATAGCCCGGGTTTACAAGTAGAATTTGAAGGGTAGGGTTACCTATCACCCGGACAGCTCTAAATGGCCTTGGTAACCGCACCTGGCTAGGCAAACTGGCCGACAAGAGAAGAGTTCTACTTGGTATCTCAATTCTCTTGTCTGTGTTGCCTGTTATTTCTGCTTTCCAGTTTAATTTATGGAATGTTGTTATGTTGCCTTCTTATTGGTAAGCAACGACAAGAAGTTGCAATGTTAAACGCTGCCCTGCAATGCAATTCAGCACTTGCTCGATTGCATGATTCAAAAAGGAGATCGATACTATATCACTCACCGGGCAAATGAATAATAGTTAAAACTGTGAAAGTCATATGTTTTGAAGTGCGGATCTAACCGGTGACTCTAAACGAGAATGATCAGCGCAGTTATGAACAACTGAAGTGGTTGCAAAGGAAGCCAAAAACGATAGCCCTTATGCGTGATGACGTCTTACTAGCTGATTTCACCACCAAGCCTCGAGTTCGAAAATCAAACATGTAAATTGTAGCCTGAGCTGAATCCCAAAGGAACAAACTTGTAAAGAAAACCCACGTGCGAACAGATGATGTCATGTCCAGATGATGCGAATAATTTTGTGCAAACGAGGCTTGGTGGTGAATTTTTGAACAATATGACATGACGTCATCAGCATAAGGCCTGTCAAAGCTTGAAAGGGACTCGAATCCCATAACCGTGCGATTGATTTGCTCGCTGCTCTACCAACCGAACTATCAAGCGTCTTTAAAGTGCCAATCAACTCAAAAAACTTTTCCACTTTATTTATTCTCTGAAATCGTCCGAAATATATTGTGTAGTTTTGGAACCCTTTTAAACTGAAAATTCACTTTTTTATTCGCTTTGAAAGATAGGAAAAGTAGCCGAGAAATGACAGGGAATGCGTTCGATACCGGGTTGACGTCTCAAGTTAAGTTGCATCGTCTTTTTTCAAAGCACTATCCATTCCCTTTCATTGCTCGATTATGGATCAATATATGACCACTTTTCCCATCTTCCAAAGTCAATAAAAAAGTGAAATTTCCATCAAAAAGTTCTAAAAACAACACAATGTGTATATTTGGGACGATTTTGGAGAATAAATAAAGCGAAAAAGTTTGTTGAGGTGATTGGCACTTTAATTGCTAGTAACTTTCGCCCATGATCGCTACTGTCAAATCACTGGCATGAGAATAGTGTCAGCTGGTAATGTTTGCTTCTTTCTACAAATCCCAGCTTGATTCACCGTCTCATTTCGCGGAAACTAATCTTAACACTGAAGAACTGGAAAATCTGAAAGAGGAGTTACAAAGCTCTAAGGTAAGACAGAGGTACTCGTCGTAAGCTTAATATACCTGAAGACTGAAAACAATGAAAACGTTCTTTTCAGCAAGCATTTTAACATTCATCCATCTTCTCAACTAACTATTGTTCGAGCCATTTTATATCCCTTAGGAAAAAGTTGCTAAAAGTGGTAACGGTAACCTATGAATTTTGTAGTTTTTTTGTGCGGATTGGCAAAATACGAAGGGAAGTGGTGTGCGCAAGAGGAAATTCTTTGTCTGATATCGACGTTTTAAACAACTTCCTCGGTGAACAGACATTTAAACGTAAACATGTTTAGCAAAATGGCGTGTTAATTTTTTTTTTCAATGTTTCAGATTCGTTATCAGAATGCCGAAGAAGTGCTTGAACAAAGGTAAGTCGATCTAAAATCTGTTGTCGCCTGAACACGTTCATTTGCAGTTCCCATGCCCTTGCACGTTTAATTCATCGAAGGCATGAGCCGAGCACGATTTTCAGAGGCCAGTAGTGCCATCGGGTGGTTGGCCTGTGGCTCATACGACTCTGTGTAAGATACATACAGCGGTGATGAAGTGCGAGAAGTCAAGGTAAATGGCAGCTTTGTCTCGTTTATGCAGGGAAAAAACAATCGCTGAGCTGAGAAAAACAGTTGCGGAGAAGGAGGAATTACTTCACCGTTCAACGACAAAGGTGGGCTTATGTATTCAATCAACTTTTTCCTTCATACCCATGGATGGGTGATTCGATAATCATTTGATTCTGAGAAACGAAATCTTTTTAAATTTCCTTTTAGATGAGGCAGTATGAAGAAAATAACAGATTTCCGGGCAACGACAGAATTTATACTTCAGATAGCAGAGGTGAGTAAGAAGAAATTAGAGAGTTTACGAAACGGCGAGGGCCACGGTTAAGACAACGACTCAAAACAAGAATATCATTGGATAAAAGACGAAAAACAACCAAAACAAAGTTCTCACGTGTGGCACACATTTTATCTCGTACTTTTGCGGCACTCAGCATAAATAATCGTGCTGCACGTGCGGCATGCATTTTAGCTCATATTTTTGCGGTTCGAATTCTCTTCACAACAACGACGTGAAATCACCAAATTTGAGGTTTTGACGACAACGCGAGCGTACAAATGTGAATCTTTCATCTTCTATTTTTACTCTGAAACAGCTCGCACCAATTTATTTTTAGGATACTTATTCCACATCGTACGACATGAACGAGACAATAATCGCGAAAGACTTTGGATATTGCATAGTTACATTTTGAAGTGACGTTTTCGTCGACGTCGGCGTCGTAGATCTTGAAGTCCGTATTTTAGGGTTTGACGACAATGTAAGCGTACAAATGCGAAATTCTCATTCTATATTTTTTTCTTTGAAACCGTTCGTATAATTCTCCCACATTGTACGACATCAGTGAACGAGATGGTATACCCGCGAAAAACAGCGACATGTCCCCTCGTTTGAACTGATACTTTTGTAACTGCAACACTTATTTGGGGGTTATTTTGTCCCTCCGACGTGTCCCATGGACAAAATCACCCCCAAAACTGGTGTTGCACAAATTTAAAAGTATCAGTTCACACGAGGGGACATGTCGCTGCAACATATCCCTGAAATATGTACCGGCAACATTTTCACATGTGTGCACATGTTGTGATTTTGTCGCTGCTACATGTCGCCTCAGTGTGCACTACACAAGTTTTTTGTCGCTGCAACATGTTGCTGCACCATGTCTTTGCAACATGACCCCTCGTGTCTCAGCACCTTTAGGATTGTGTAAAGTTATAATTTGAGGTGACGTTTTAGACGACTTCTCCGTTGTAAATCTTAAAGTCCCTAATGATCGGCAAATACGGTAAAATGAGAAAACTTTGGTTATTGTTACCCAGTGCTTATGCATGGGCACCCAACGACCGATTTTTTGTAAAATGTATTATTGTACCCCAGTTAATGAAAATAAATGTTATTAAGGCATTTGCAGGTGTTTTTCAGTGTTGCTGGCAAAGCATTATCTGTTCCTTTTTCCCAGCAAGACACACAAGAAATTTCCCAGCCAGCTAGATAAAATTGGTTGGTTTCTTCAGAGTTTATACAGCCAGCTCGGGTTGAAATGCTAGAAAAAGTCAGTAATTCCCAGGCAAAATCTCTATCAATAATAAATTTCCCGGCCAGCTCAACGGAACACCTGTATTTTTGCCAGCCAGCAAGTTTCCTCTGGGCAACAGATAAAGTGAGGAACAGATTCGCTGGGTGCCCCTGCTTATGACTGCGGATTTGTCATTTGTTTTCAGACTCGCATAAGGCCGTTGCCAGTTTGAGGGGGAGAGTGAAAGAATTAGAAGAGCAGCTTCAGGAAAGAGAGGTAAGAAGGAAATAATACATTGTTTGCAACCAGTTTCTAGAGACACGTAACAATGCTGCAATGTACAATTGACCTCTTTAGCTTGTAAGGCCGGGACACACTACGCGAGAAGTCGCTGCGGCACGCCGTGGGGGAGGACAAGTCGGCGCAGCCAATTTCCCTTTCGTAAACGGTCGTTGCCATTTCTCAGAACGGTCGTTGCCATTTGAAACGGTCGATGCCATTTTTTAGCTCTGAATTACACTCGTTAGGTCTAAGAACTCAAAAGGTTGCGGTTACTGGGAGTTGTGTCTCGCTGGTCATATGAGTTAGGTTCGGGTTAGGCTTCTGTTTAGGGTGAGGGCTAAGAACCCGAGTTCGAGTTTTGACTCTTTTTTTCCTCCAGTTTTTCTTTTATAAATGTTTTTTTTTTCCTTTTTTGTCTTAATTTTTGTTAATATTTTTTCTTAGTTTGTTTCTTTTAATTTTCTTTGAAGTGAAGTGTGTAGTCGACCGTTTCAAATGGCAACGACCGTTCTGAGAAATGGCAACGACCGTTTCAAGTGGCAACGACCGTTTACGAAAGGGAAATTTGCGTCGCCGCAACAGTTCGCCTTGTATCATTTGTATGACACGGTTAATTTTGAGAAAATCATTGTCGCAGTTGCACGAATTCAAACCAGTTTGAATTCGTGCGACTGATCGCAGCGACAAAATATGGCGCATGCAGTGATGTCTTACCGTGTGTACACTTTCGGCAACAAGTCGCTGCGACAAATTATAAATGAACCAACGAGAGAGCGTCATATTGTATTCGCTGGTCTGCCATATTGAATAAGAAAACTAGTTATTATTCCCCCTCATACAAGATCATGCACTACGTGTGCACGAAACAGGCGTCGTGTCGCAGCGACTTGTTTAGCAAGTTGTACACACGGAGCGACTTGTCGCAGAGACCTGTCGCTGCGACTTGTCGCCTAGTGTGTCTCGGCCTGTAGGTTTTGTTTTCCCCTTTCAGACCACGTGATTTTACTGTAGAGAACAGTTTTTTTCAAATGTCGTCTTACGCACGTGCTTATGTATGAATAACTTACGAAAAAACAAAAGGCGAATTCCCTTGAGAACATCACGTGGTCTGAAATGGGAAAACAAAACGTACAAGTTAAATAGGTCAAATTGCTGGTGGACGAACAAAAGGAGATAATGAGAAGTCTTTTGTTTTCGTCCACCAACATGGCGTCGATGACGTAACGTGAAAACCACCTATTGACAGGGTACAAGAAAACACGAAACTTTAACAAACTGTCCCCCCCCCCCCCCCCCCCCGGCTTAAGGGTCTTTCCATTGGCTTTCTTTCTGTTCGCTTTTTTAAAAATCAAATGTGCTGATGATGAACCCCCCGTTGTGGTCTGATTGGATGCAGCCCAAGGTGACTTGCTGTACGACGTTACGTGTTGGTCTTGGAACTTTAGCAGCCTCGAGCCCGCCACTTTTCCCCAAATTTAAGCAAATTTTAAAATCTCGTTACCGTCTGACTAACTGCAATTGATCTTTTTCAGATGCTTCAGTTGGATGAAAACGAGGTTGGCCATTTTCCTTCATTTACACTTTTTATCGATGCTTCGTTTGAATTAGCTACTAGGAACCCTTTTTCGGTCCAGACACAAAGGGATGCAAGAGTTATATGCTAACAATAATAAAAATAAGCGAAAGAATTCGAACTTCATAACTACCCAGTCACTTACTCACTCACTCACTCACCAACTCACCTACTGACACACACACACACACACACACACACACACACACACACACACACACACACACACACACAATCAATCAATCAATCAATTAGTCAGTCAGTCAGTCAGTCAGCCAACCAATCAATCAACCAAAGTCCAATATTCTTTTCTATGCGGCTGTTAGCAAGTTGAAATTTCACAGATTATTTTTTTTAACAGTTACGTGATCTCAGAAAAGATAACAGCCGCCTAGAGACAGATCTTGAAGACAAAGATAAAGTAAGTTCAAAGGGTTTTGGGGGTAAGATCAAGTATATTGCCAATCTTTTTTGTTTCAGCTTCTGAGATTTCATGGCCCAACAGACACAAATAATCACTTAGGTAATGAAGTATTACAAATAGGGAAAAACACATCACACAATGATTATTTACTGATGTGATCTGCGTGACGTAGTTCGCGACCAAAAGTTATGATGATAACACCAGATTCTTCATTATAACAACGGTAACAGCAAGGTGACACACGCTAACACCAACCCGGTATGGCCAACACATCACGCATGCGCACAACCATTTCACCCGGTCAATTACATCCATGGACAGCTGTTTCGGCCTTTTGGGCCTCATCAGCATGGCGTAGCTAACATACAAGGCGGGTGTTTTTAGCACCCCTTTAAGTGGCAGCTTCACATGCCGAAACAGCTGTCCATTGCTAATTGGCCGGGTGAAATGGTTGTGCGCATGCGTGATGTGTTGGGCACACCTTGGTTGGTGTTAGCGTGTGTCATCTTGCTTTTATTGTTGTTCATTATAACGGAGCTCCGCGCGCGCGGAGCACCATGAGTAAGAAAATATGGTACCGTACGACCGTACGTATGTCACCCCTCCATGTATGCCAATGTGACCAGTATCACGTGACCATATCACGGGCTCAAGTGTAGAGCTCATCAAGGTCAGCTGCGTTTTTGAAATTGACTGCTGACCAGGTGCTGGGTTTATATTGGATCGCAGGTTCAATCCAGGTTAACTTATTGTATTAAGAATAAAATACCCTTGAACTCCGCTTCTAGACTTGGCTAAATATATATATATTACTTGCAGAAAATGAAACTTCTTCAAGCCAAAATAATCGAGCTTAAAAAGGCGTTCCAACGAGAACTGGTAAGAACTCTTGATGTGTAGGTTTCTTTGGTAGTATTGTGTGTGTATTAGTAGTCGCTGAATAAAAGGCAGACGTGTAAATAAGAGGAAGAAACAGTTTGCGGAAGCATGAAAACTTGTTCCTTCAGAAGTGTACTCGAAGATAATTAGCACTAACCTCTCGCAGGGAATCATAAATGTCAAGCTATATCAAGATTATCTCTAATAATACGGAGATCGAATACAAGCAATATCAATATCATAGCATTCTGTCAAATCGACAGTGATCGTTTCACTTTGGTGAAATTACTCAAAAACAGGTTAGATTTAAAAATACATTTTTTTTAGCGTTGTTTGCTTTTATCCCGACGCTCGCAGGTGTCAGTATATCATTTTAAGAACTCTGTCTTGGCTGTGATTCTATATCTGATTCTCTTCCAGAAAATGGTAGCCCCTGGAATAGAGGAGTCGGATAGAAGTTGTCCCGGCACACCTAATGGTGACGTGATGACCCCGAGTGAAGAAGCGAAAGAGAGACAAGAATATCTCGAAGTTAATTTTAAGTATCCTTTTCTCTGAATTATTGGCTTGTTTGAATTTGTGGTTAGTCAGTAGTCGACCAGTGCATGTAAGTGAGCCCGTCGGTCTGTTGGGGGGTCAGTCAGTCCGTCAGCCAGGCAATCAACTATGCATGATCCATCAGTCACCCCTGATCTGCCAGACAAAGCGATCATTCATAATTGACTGACTTCATGAGTCTCCCGGCAATCAATTCGCTATTTTGACCAATCCAATAAAATAATGGATATTCAGTTCACAGAAGCATGATACAGTCCCAAGAGTAAACAACTTGCATTGTTTTTATGTAAAGAACCCCCAAAACGTATTGCATTCTGGGATGGAGGAAATGGTGAATATGGAGATCATTTCGATCAAATGTTCCTGTATGGAGTTTCTACTTACGCGAGTATTTGTGCTCTTTGTTATTGTGCGAACTGCTGATGACCTTAACCCTGACTCAGATATTTAAAACACGTCATTTTAAAGTACATGTGCAGCAACAATAAGCAGGTAATAGTCATCAAGTCAGTCATGGGGAGGATCTCATTCAAATATGGATTTTTTTGTGTGGTTTCTCTTCATTGCAGCGAAGTTGTGTAAACTATTGTTGTTCAAAGGTGTAATGCACTCGTGAGAAGGATGTTGAACCAGTTGCTTGGCAACGCTAGTTGCTTGGCAACACTAGTTGCTTGGCAACACTAGTTGCTTGGCAACGAGCGAAAGGACAACTGAGAAATCAGAGTCCTCTGCAGGATTCGAACCTACGACCTCCGTAGCACCCACCGGTCAGCGATCGGATGCTCTCTACCCATTGAGCTACAAGAACCGGTCATTTAGCTAGGTTCTTCGTGGACAATGTGTCTCGCTGGTCTGCGGTCTCTACGATGTCATGCGCCTCAGATTTCAGATGCAACTAAAAGGTCCTGCGGTGCACTCTGAGTTCGCCCCTTGCTAAACAACCAGTCTAAGTTTTGTATTTGTCATCCTTTTTCATTTCCATTCCTAGTCACGCCAGTTGATCAACGTGATCGCGTATTTATTGAGATTCACCCCAAAAGAGGAAAAATGCGTCAAGGAAGCCATGGAATGGAAGGTTTGTTTTGGTGCTTTCCCTTCGGTATTGTTACTCATTTAATGCTATTTTTTGACGATCTTTTCTTCTTTGTTTTAGTTACCTCTTGACTAGAGATATTTTTGTAGCTGAACTTAACAGCACCGATTGGTAAGTTTCTTTTCAATAGTGACAGACCTAACATTTAACTGGGTTAAAAGGACATAAAGAAAGTTCATATATGAAGGCCATATATATATATATGAACTGCGGAAAGAGTCAAGTTAAGGTGCTGATATGAACTTTTGTCATATCTTTTTCCTCTACGAGGTCAATACAGTATATTAACTTGTCTAACGGACACTTTGTGACATCCGTACATGAATGTAATTTTCCCACTGTGTTGGATATGTGTGCCGGTTTAGTTAGTATGAACTGTTTTTTCTGTGCGGCTGAAAGCGTTCTTTGCAGTAAATCACGATTTTCTCCGCTTTCAATAATGGTTTTGTTCGGGGCTTTTTTGTTTGTCAGAAAATGGTTAAGTAAGCTAAGGCCTATGGATACTCGGTGGAAAACGCAATACGTACTTGCTCAGCATGTGGTCTCTATATTTTCTTTTACTTTTTCCTTTATTTTGGGGAATTGACTTTTTAAATCTCTTTTCGATAATTGTTGTAGGATGATAGAGTTTTTCACTCTGGTGTTTAGCGGTCATGGAGGAAGGAAACGGAGTTCGCGCGCAATTATTACGCGTGGCTGGTCTTGGAACCCGAGAGTACAGTTTCCTGAAGGACATCATTGTGACCAAAAATGTTTAGAGTACATTCATGCTAACGAAATGAATCAACTATAGGTATTGTTCCCAATTACGATTTCTAAATTGTGGTATTTGTTTGGAAATTTTCCAGAAATGTTTCTATACAGACAGAATACAAAATTTGATGTATTTTTAATACGGTGATTCTTCGAAGAGATATGTGATACGATTATTGAAAATTATATTTATTTCCATATTTGCGGTGTGGTGAACATAATTTATTCATAGATGCAGAAACGATGTCAATACAATTTGTGACGAAATAAAGTACATTTGTGAAGGCTTCGTTCTGTTACTTGTCCGGTCGGTAGTATTAAGGCTATGCAGCCTAATAAAGCTCACTCGTGGAATGAGCCCTTTTGGTAGTAAATATCTCTGTAGGTGAGACCATCCAGCTTGATCTTGGATAGTCGCCGGTTGCACATTGTCCTATTCAGCCGTGATTCACAGAAGGTGTATAACTTATCTCAAATTTTATTTCATATGCTCAAAAGAACAGTTCGTTGCATTTTTTGTCTTACTCATGTTTTTCGTTAGAGCCGCAAAACCCCGATGAGGTTTACATAAGTTTCTGTGTTGTGCACTTGACTGTACACGTTGTAAAAGGAGGAGAATTTGGATGGATCGCTGCGGAACCAAATGGTTTCTTTTCTGAGGTCTGTTGAGATTGAATCCACTGATTTAAAGGGAAATTTTCACTCCGACTAATGAATAATTTTAAACCTAACAAAATAATTTTTGCAATCAAATTTGATCGGCAATTTTCTTCAAAAAAGGGCTTGTATCGAAAAAAGTTAATTTTAGAAAAAGTTATTTTTTCTTCCAAATTTCCCGGGCGCCGCCATTTTGAATAATTGTGACGCGTCGTGGTTGCCCTATTGTTTCATGCTCGGGAAATTTGAAAACCAAAACGAGCGTTTTTGAAATTTATTTATTTCAGATACAAACGCTTTCATTAAAAAATGGGAACAATGTTTGTTGTAAACATTATGTTCTGTGGTTTAAAGTTATTGTCTTGTTTTAGTGGAGGGTCCCTTTAGATGACACAGTCACGTGGTTTGTTTTTGATATGCTTGAAAGACGACGGAGAGAAAGAAACCCTGCTGTTTTTTTATTCACTTCCTTACGTTGAATTGCTAGTGAAACGAAATTTTTCCATGTGAGATTTTTGCGTAGTTTATTACTTTCAACCACGCTGATCGTCGTGGTCGGGTTCGTTTTTAGTGAAAAATACCGGGAATAGTGTTTCAGGCCGTTGAAAACTGCATCTGTTGCCCCAAACCATGTCCGGGACCTGGCTGTTATTGTCAGAACAGATTGCACAATTTCTTTCGAGTCAAAACCTCTCTTTCTCGAAGAAATCAACTTTTGTCATTGAGTCTTGTTCTATTTTAGGTTGGAGGAAATTCAATAGAGAATACAGAAAAGATCATGAAATCCGGGGAAAAAACATTAGCAAACAATTATGCAAAGTCCGGATTAATTCATAAATCGCATATATGTAACGCGAAACACTTTTCATCCCTTCGTCAAAAGCGGATGTTTCAAAGGGACATAAATTTGCATTGAAGTGAGCCTGATACAGTTCCATGTCAAGATTATCATGGAAAAATGAAGGGATAAAGTCTCTATTTTCCTTACATTGTCGATGCGCGACAAGCAAAAAATTCATGAAAGTTCTCGACACTAACTTTCTTTCGATAAAACGAATGGAATCAACCAACAGCTGGCAACTAGAGTAATACAATTTCCCAACGCAGCGAAATTCTACTCAAATCTAAAGATATTTTCAAGTTTTTCAGGTATTTATAGCTCCCCTATATTGATTTTGCTACAATGCATTTGTCCGGAGAAAAGGTTTTGTACGGAATCACACAAGAAAATTATAATTGAAAAATACTATTTGCAGGTGTTCCGCAAACATCCTCCTCGCTTTTTGTTTTATTTTCTCAAAAGAAAAGTACCTTTCACAGTTAACGCGAAAAATAAAATTGCTTTTTCTTGCCTTCGTCTCTCAAAACTGTTCGTATTCCTCCGGGATTCCAAACCTCTCTTTCTTCCACACCACTTTTGTAACGATCACAACTCCATAACAGAATGTGGCAAAAGCAATGATAATAGCGATACCCGAGTCCAACCACCACGTTGAATGCATTTCGCAGTAGATGATTGTACTTGTAATAAGGCCTAGAGCCATCGCAGCGCCACAGGCCGAGTCTATCGAGTCGATCCTCAACGCCAAACTTTGCAGCTTCTCAGCAATGCGGAATTTGAGCCAAAAGAATACAGAGTAACACAGGAATCCCACAATTGAGATAGACAGGAGAGCAATGGTTTGTCGTGGTTCCAAATCGCTGACAAGAAACTGGATTGCTCTCGCGAACATCATGATCGCAGATAAAATGAAGCACAGGGCTATCACAAGACACGCTTTGCGTTCTTTGTCGGGGCCTAAGTCGCCATTGACGCCGTGGTAAAAACGCCAGACTATCACTCCAGACGACACGACACCCAGCATGGCGTCAAAGGCGATCGCGAAGGCTGCCGAGCTTTCTGAAATACCCGAACTCACAAACGACGCTATGGCGAGCAACAGTGTAACGTACATGGAGGCAAAAGACACAGCTAACGCCGCACGACGCCAGTGTTGCTTCTCATGTACAGACAGTTTGCGTCTTTTTTTCTCTCCTTCATCGTCGTAGGGCGATACGCATGGAAAAGTGCCGAAGTCTTCTTGTGGTTTTGTACTCTCTGTTGTTACACTCACCGCCTTTAGTGTTGGTGTTTCCATGGACAGTTCTTCCTCTGAATTTTCCATTCCTTTGTTGTACCGGCGTCTTCTCGCCAATGTTTTTAGTTCCAATATATTATTTTCTCTTTGCTGATAGAACTTGTTTTTCGGGGAAGTAATGTACAACCGTTGCTCAAGTCTTCCTGCTCAGTCGTACCTTAAAAGTGAATTAAGTTGCGCGTTGAAACTCCAAATTAAATCGCCATCATTTGCACCTTGTTACGCACAATTCTTTGGCCAAATTTCAAGATTCCGAACGTTTGTGACTGCCAGCTTTTACACAAGACAAAAGCTATCGGTTCAGGGCTACGATTGAGGGGAAAAGGTCGATTCAAGTCACAAAGATATCGTTGATAAATGCATAGCAGTTGATGTCGCGATGTAGTTCACAAAGTAAGTGCTTTCCAATGAAATGTCGATACTGTCAGTGTCAAGTGATCTCCCTCTTTGGCCGTAATAAAATTTCAGAGCAAATTCGTAGATAAAATAAGTTCTCTTTTAGATTTCAAATGTCGTTGATTAGTACAATGCAGCGCGAGGCAAAATTCTAGAATCAACAAAAGCGGTTTAATTTTTGGTGCTGTTTTCAAGACAGGAAATAGAAGAATGGCAGGTGTTTCTTGCGAATGCAATTGGCTGATACGGAGCGCTACTACTCACCCGAATCAAAACTGAACCAATCGGGAGGACTTTCGGTGGAATCATTTTCAATTACACAGCTACGGGTATCTGGCTGCACTCTCGATTTTTTGTTTCGAGGCTCTCTTTTCGAGCGTGTTAAAATTTTGTCAAATTAGTTCGTAGCCCTGAAATTCGGATGGAAAACAACCTCGCGAGACCTGCTGTAATAAAAGTTTGCTATCAGACATGGCTTGATTCTACTCTGGTTTGAAGAAATTTAAATGCAGCTTAGAAATTTACGATTCAAAGACTTTAAATCGTAACTTTGAAAGCTGCAGTTAAATTTCTTCAAGCCGTAGTACAGTTCTATTAAGTTCTTTAGGATGCATCTCTGTCTGGGGTGAACATATCTCTGTCGTGGGTGGACACGTTACATCATGGTGACTGAATTTTGGTCTGCGTCAAGCTAATCGTGAGCCTTTGTTTTCCTTTATCGATTCACTTCTTTCTTGGTTGAGGGATTAAGCAACTATTTTCCGCTGTCCTTGTACCAGCTTCTTCCATCAAGCCCTTCCCTGAAAGATTTTGGTTTTCGCAGAATCAAACTCTGATTTCATTCGAAATTTCCTTGTTGTCGGCTGCACCATCGCTCGATAACTTCTTCCGTGGGTCTTGCCTTAATTTTTAACGTGTGTTGTCTTTAATGCCACATTGCAGCATTTTGAGTTTATTCAACGACACGATTTACAAAGACGCAAGTATTCAACGAAATGTAAATTTTTATATGACAATTAAGACATCAAAGTTGTCATGACTTCTTTTCATAAAACATGGAAGATGTCGCACGCTGTAGATAAAATTCTTGCGGTTTTGTTTTCATTTCAGGCAGGTACAACAAAGATCTTTAGAACCTCTGATTTAATCGAACCATGTACCATGGATGCAACTACTGTTTGGGGATTAGACTACCTTGCCAAGTTCCCTTGTAATTTTTTTTGTGCCTACTGTTTTCTAACCCATTCACGTTTCACTCTAACCGTTGTTAGAGCTGGGTTCTGGCCCGTCAGGGATTTATTCACTTGTCTTTATATTCGTCTGTCACGATCTAGACACCAGTCATGTGTACGATTCGTATTAAGCCCCGGCAGACGGACGCAACATTGTTGGGTGTTACAATGTTGCGTCCGTTTTTGCACTCTGTTCTGTTGTTGGGAGTTGTTGCACTAAGTTCGAAACTGGCCAAACCTTCCAACATTTCTTTTGTTCCGTGATCGCCGAAGCGTTCTTCCAACATTGTTGGGGGCACGCACGCGTATCACCTATGGTCTCCATGGAGATAGCAACGTAACAAGATGGCAGTCAAAAAATCTTGTAATTCTATTGCATCCCCGGGGGGGGGACTCCCATATGAAACAGACGGGGATGCTCGTCGGAAATTTAGAATTTAACCCCTAAAGGAGACCAATCTAGGGGTGGCTTAAGCAAATTTTGACCCCTAAAAGAGACCGTTTAAAAACACAAAAATACGACACGCAATTAGTTTTAATGATAAAAAGGCATAACCATCGAATGCTTTTATCTAAAAAGAAAATTTAAAAGGAAATTTGACTTCTGTTTCTCTTCGCGTAATTCTGTGTTACTTCGCGGAACCCTAAAGGAGACCTTGGTGGCATAAAATATTGGCGCTTTGCCCAGAACACCCTAAGCGAGACCAAAATCCAAAATTTACACCCCTAAGCGAAACGACGAGCATCCCCGTCTGTTTCATATGGGAGTCTCCCCCCCCCCCCCCCCGGGATTGCATCCCTCTTCTCTTTGAGGATTCACTCTTTTTTTATAAGAACGCCGGTCTAATTTTGGAGGCTGAACGTTCTTATATATTTCCGTGATGTGAGGCTGACAGAAAACGTTCTTAAGATGTTCCTAAATTTACAAACTGAGATGTGTATCATGCAATAAGCAAACTATTGTTATGTTATACAAAATATCCCTTTAAGTATTTGGGTTCATTTACATTTATTTGCCTTGTTTTATGCTTTTGTTTAAAATAGAAATGAGCAAAAAAGATGTTCTTAATGGACTCAGCCTGAGGATCGGAAAAGCTCGGAATTCGTGACCAACTTTGCTTAGGCCAGTTTTAAATGTCGCATTTCACATGTGCCGATCGCGAATCTATTGCAAATGAGACTGAAAATCTATTGTTTTCGCTCATTTGCATTAGATTCGGCACATGTGAAATGCGACGTTTAAAACGGGCCTTAATCATTTGAATACAGTTAAAACTTGGTCCTTGAGAATTAAATGAAAAGCGTTCATCTCTGACACCCGTAAAAATTGCTTTTCCAGACAACTGGATTTTCAGTGAAGTGTTGACAGAACTGAAGGAGAGTTTCGAATGAGTGAATTAATGAATTATTGTTCAATTGTCTCTTGATATCAACCCATGTTTACTATTCAATGCTTCCCGTGGCCTGAGTATACCTGAAAACGGAGACCGTTGAAAAAGAAAACCTTTACGCAAGAATTAAAAAAAAAACTTCAACATCAAGGTAACTTTAACTCCAAGGGAAATGACATCGTGCCTGAAATGTTCGGGGTTCGAAATAACCAAGCAAATATGCGCCACTTTGTACCGACCACAAACCAAATTGGTGTTAATGTTATGTACAACATTCCTGAAAATTGATCTTGGTTCCCTGGAAGCTGTATGTTATCGGGAAAAGTTACTCGGCTTGCATATCAAACTTAACAGGTTTCCTTGCAAATGATATAGACAAAACGAAAGCAAAAGAATAATAAGAGGACAACTTGTGTAATAATATTATGATGTTCCTAAGAGCGACAAACTAAACTGATTGGAATTTACGTGGAGAGATGGAAAGTCAATGGCTTAATAGTCACACATTGTAACGGTTTGTTTACAATCATAAGGCACTAACCGTTTACTATATGAGTGGTTATTATGGAGACTACAAGTGAATGATTCTTTGCTTAAAACTGGAAAGAGGTATTTCACAGACGTTGAGATGAACAGAAACAGAAACACGGAATGACCGATCACTCTAGCCGGACGACCTGCATGGGTACACAACCACAAAGTGAAAACAAATCTCTTTTAAATTCCGGCAGTGGAACTTCAGATGCCGACAAGGGTGAAAAAAGAGGACTTCCTGATGAAAAACTTGAGAAATGGCGAATTTTAACAATAGCTGTTTGTCTTGTCTCGACTGTCTTCTCGTTTGGTCTTGGGTTCAGCGCGTTCGAGGTGTCACATCTCTCAGACAGTTCCTCGGCTTTTGCTGTTGCGTTTGACGCTGTTCTTGCTGCAGCAACGTCAGGATCCGTTATCTGGAGGTTCTATCACGGAATCAACGGCGAAAGCCGAACGAAGAGAGAATGGAAAGCCTGTACAATCATCGCATGTTGTTTCTTGGTGTCAGGAGTGTTGGTTGCCGGACGTGCCGTTCTAAGCATTGCGTTAGACGAAGAACCACGCAATCCTGGTGCCTTATTGATCATCTCCGGGGTGTCTTGCGTTGGGTATTTCTCTTTCTTTCTCATCAAATTGTTCTTGGCCAAAAAACTGAAAAGTTCGGCTCTCGTGGCTGCCTCAATAGACGCTCTTAGCGGAGCGGGAATGTCCTTTGGAGTAATTCTAAGCACGCTCGCGTTGGAAGTCAGTAAAAAGGCCTGGTTGTTAGATCCATGCATGGCGCTTGTTATATCATTGGTCACGTTCATTTATGGATGTGAAATTTTGGTTCGAGTTTCTCGGGAAAGAAGGCATCTCGAGGAAATACAAAAAACTGGTCAAGAATTACAACAAGCGCAGGACACACTAAAGCAATCAAACGAAAATTAATGGGTATTTGGGGTAGACTTTCATATACCGGACTAAAATGGCGGAGGACAAAAATAACCATTATTATTCCGATTAGGAATGTTCGCTGTTCTCTTTTGTTTAATTATTTCGGATCTGGCATGTGAAAGACCAGCCAGTAGTTGTCAATAGGCTAGTTTCGTATTCTCACGGTTGGACTGGATCTACAGTAGCATGAAATAGAGGCTAATGCGGGCAAATTAATTTGCATTTGAAAAGATTTGCCCGCATTAGCCTCCATTTCATGCTAGATCCAGTCCAGCCGTGGGAATTCGAAAATGGTCTTACAACAAAGCCACAAAGCAAGGATATCATTGGTTAAAAAAAGGAAAGTTAATTGTGCTGAGTTGCACGTGCGGCAACACATTTGAAATGACCAACCTTCCGGTTTTAACGATAACGTGAGTATACAACAACAAACCATTCATCTTCTCCCCTGCTTTACTTTTACGTGCAAACAACATGTTAATGAGTTGCTGTCTCCATGGAGACCATATGTAATGTTAATAATGTAATGCGTAGCCCCAACAATGTTGGAAAAGCTGCGCAAACGGATCCAATGTTTTTGCGCTACGCTTCTGCGATCAAGGAACGAAAGAAATGTCGCTCTAAATTTTACTCAACGGGAACAACTGAGTTTTTCTCTTACAGTATCCGATCGACCCTGTGAATCTTTTCACCTAATGTCGGCACTTGCACTAAATATTTCCAAAAGTTAGAAAGTCTCACTCCTAATCGTGGAAGTAAGAAAGTAGTTTAATCCAGCTAAAAAGAAGAAACAGAGCAAATAAACACACTTTACATTTTCACCTCCTTCACTTTGAAGCATCACTTAGCCCTCCATTATATAGAATATTAAAAAAAACACAAAACAAGTGAAATAACACTATTTTTTCTTCGATACGTTTAAAGTGCTACCATGACCAAAAAATCAATCCTTTTTCTTTGGATTTCAAAAACTGTTAATGTAAACACCAAGAGAACCAGGTTTTAAGCCTTGATTTAAAAAAGACACCTCTTTATTTTGACTAGATGGTCTGTTTTAACTAGATGCTCTTGAGAGAGCTGGATCGAGGAGAAAATGACGTCAGACTCATAAGTTTAAGAACGCAATGCGTGTATAGGCGGCTGAATTAATGTGCTGCACCGTAGTTTCGGGCTTTCAGTGTTTTGCATTTATAATTAGCTGGATTTTAAACTAGCGAGTAAGTGACGTCATTTTTTCCTAGATCCAACCCTTCGAGGTCAATCAGTCAGTTTTAAACGTGAGTAATAGACCTAATAGTGCTTTTTCACATGACGTCACGGCGGCCATGTTGGTGTTCCAAAACAAAGAAATAGCGGCCATGATGGTGTACCAAACTAATCCTCCGGGAATTGGACT
>OX421448.1:25218345-25228345 GCA_949126865.1 Montipora capitata | reverse complement strand
GAACTTGTTTTTCGGGGAAGTAATGTACAACCGTTGCTCAAGTCTTCCTGCTCAGTCGTACCTTAAAAGTGAATTAAGTTGCGCGTTGAAACTCCAAATTAAATCGCCATCATTTGCACCTTGTTACGCACAATTCTTTGGCCAAATTTCAAGATTCCGAACGTTTGTGACTGCCAGCTTTTACACAAGACAAAAGCTATCGGTTCAGGGCTACGATTGAGGGGAAAAGGTCGATTCAAGTCACAAAGATATCGTTGATAAATGCATAGCAGTTGATGTCGCGATGTAGTTCACAAAGTAAGTGCTTTCCAATGAAATGTCGATACTGTCAGTGTCAAGTGATCTCCCTCTTTGGCCGTAATAAAATTTCAGAGCAAATTCGTAGATAAAATAAGTTCTCTTTTAGATTTCAAATGTCGTTGATTAGTACAATGCAGCGCGAGGCAAAATTCTAGAATCAACAAAAGCGGTTTAATTTTTGGTGCTGTTTTCAAGACAGGAAATAGAAGAATGGCAGGTGTTTCTTGCGAATGCAATTGGCTGATACGGAGCGCTACTACTCACCCGAATCAAAACTGAACCAATCGGGAGGACTTTCGGTGGAATCATTTTCAATTACACAGCTACGGGTATCTGGCTGCACTCTCGATTTTTTGTTTCGAGGCTCTCTTTTCGAGCGTGTTAAAATTTTGTCAAATTAGTTCGTAGCCCTGAAATTCGGATGGAAAACAACCTCGCGAGACCTGCTGTAATAAAAGTTTGCTATCAGACATGGCTTGATTCTACTCTGGTTTGAAGAAATTTAAATGCAGCTTAGAAATTTACGATTCAAAGACTTTAAATCGTAACTTTGAAAGCTGCAGTTAAATTTCTTCAAGCCGTAGTACAGTTCTATTAAGTTCTTTTGGATGCATCTGTCTGGGGTGAACATATCTCTGTCGTGGATGGACACGTTACATCATGGTGACTGAATTTTGGTCTGCGTCAAGCTAATCGTGAGCCTTTGTTTTCCTTTATCGATTCACTTCTTTCTTGGTTGAGGGATTAAGCAACTATTTTCCGCTGTCCTTGTACCAGCTTCTTCCATCAAGCCCTTCCCTGAAAGATTTTGGTTTTCGCAGAATCAAACTCTGATTTCATTCGAAATTTCCTTGTTGTCGGCTGCACTATCGCTCGATATTAAACTTCTTCCGTGAGTCTTGCCTTAATTTTAACTTGCACATTGCAGCATTTTGAGTTTATCCAACGACACGATTGACAAAGACGCAAGTATTCAACGAAATGTAAATTTTTATATGACAATTAAGACACCACAGTTGTCATGACTTCTTTTCATAAAACATGGAAGCCGTCGCACGCTGTAGATAAAATTCTTGCGGTTTTGTTTTCATTTCAGGCAGGTACAACGAAGATCTTTAGAACCTCTGATTTAATCGAACCATGTACCATGGATGCAACTACTGTTTGGGGATTAGACTACCTTGCCAAGTTCCTTTGTAATTTTTTTGTGCCTTCTGTTTTCTAACCCATTCACGTTTCACTCTAACCGTTGTTAGAGCTGGGTTCTGGCCCGTCAGGGATTTATTCACTTGTCTTTATATTCGTCTGTCACGATCTAGACACCAGTCATGTGTACGATTCGTATTAAGCCCCGGCAGACGGACGCAACATTGTTGGGTGTTACAATGTTGCGTCCGTTTGTGCACTCTGTTCTGTTGTTGGGAGTTGTTGCATTAAGTTCGAAACTGGCCAAACCTTCCAACATTTCTTTTGTTCCGTGATCGCTGAAGCGTTCTTCCAACATTGTTGGGGGCACGCACGCGTATCACCTATGGTCTCCATGGATATAGCAAAGTAACAAGATGGCAGCCAAAAAATCTTGTAATTCTATTGCATCCCTCTTCTCTTTGAGGGTTCACTCTTTTTTTATAAGAACGCCGGTCTAATTTTGGAGGCTGAACTTTCTTATATATTTCCGTGATGTGAGGCTGACAGAAAACGTTTTTAAAGAGGCTAGGTCACGCTATTTTAGGTAATTTTGTTTAATTTTGTTAATTATGAGCTCTAAACATCAAATTGGCAGAGCAAGAGTCTTTCATTTGCAAAATCACGGCCACATAACAACTGAGAATGATTTTCCAGCTTTGTAAATGACATTTTGATATAGCATGATATAAATTTGAAAAAAGCTGGGCCGACGTTTTTCAAATTTACCCAGATTCAATCCGTTTCAATCCTCTCCAGTTTTGTCCATCCATGTCCCTTCTTGGCTTCCCTTGTGTTTTGTTAGAGTTCTTCTATAGTTTTGAACAGTTATTTTGATATTTTAGTTAATTTTATGACCATTCGATCAGTGCTGAAATTGCCTAAAATTGCGTGACCTAGCCCCTTTAAGATGTTCTTAAATTTACAAACTGAGATGTGTATCATGCAATAAGCAAACTATTGTTATGTTATACAAAATATCCCTTTAAGTATTTGGGTTCATTTACATTTATTTACCTTGTTTTATGCTTTTATTTAAAATAAAAATGAGCAAAAAAGATGTTCTTAATGGACTCAGCCTGAGGATCGGAAAAGCTCGGAATTCGTGACCAACTTTGCTTAGGCCCGTTTAAAATGTCGCATTTCACATGTGCCGAATCTAATGCAAATGAGACTGAAAATCTATTGTTTTCGCTCATTTGCATTAGATTCGGCACATGTGAAATGCGACGTTTAAAACGGGCCTTAATCATTTGAACACAGTTAAAACTTGGTCCTTGAGAATTAAATGAAAAGCGTTCATCTCTGACACCCGTAAAAATTGCTTTACCAGACAACTCGATTTTCAGTGAAGTGTTGACAGAACTGAAGGAGAGTTTCGAATGAGTGAATTAATGAATTACATTGTTCAATTGTCTCTTGATATCAACCCATGTTTACTATTCAATGCTTCCCGTGGCCTGAGTATACCTGAAAACGGAGACCGTTGAAAACCTTTACGCAAGAATTGAAAAAAACTTCAACATCAAGGTAACTTTAACTCCAAGGGAAATGACATCGTGCCTGAAATGTTCGGGGTTCGAAATAACCAAGCAAATATGCGCCACTTTGTACCGACCACAAACCAAATTGGTGTTAATGTTATGTACAACATTCCTGAAAATTGATCTTGGTTCCCTAGAAGCTGTATGTTATCGGGAAAAGTTACTCGGCTTGCTTATCAAACTTTACAGGTTTCCTTGCAAATGATATAGACAAAACGAAAGCAAAAGAATAATAAGAGGACAACTTGTGTAATAATATTATGATGTTCCTAAGAGCGACAAACTAAAATTTATTGGAATTTACGTGGAGAGATGGAAAGTCAATGGCTTAATAGTCACACATTGTAACGGTTTGTTTACAATCATAAGGCACTAACCGTTTACTATATGAGTGGTTATTATGGAGACTACAAGTGAATGATTCTTTGCTTAAAACTGGAAAGAGGTATTTCACAGACGTTGAGATGAACAGAAACAGAAACACGGAATGACCGATCACTCTAGCCGGACGACCTGCATGGGTACACAACCACAAAGTGAAAACAAATCTCTTTTAAATTCCGGCAGCGGAACTTCAGATGCCGACAAGGGTGAAAAAAAAAGGACTTTCCGATGAAAAACTTGAGAAATGGCGAATTTTAACAATAGCTGTTTGTCTTGTCTCGACTGTCTTCTCGTTTGGTCTTGGGTTCAGCGCGTTCGAGGTGTCACATCTCTCAGACAGTTCCTCGGCTTTTGCTGTTGCGTTTGACGCTGTTCTCGCTGCAGCAACGTCAGGATCCGTTATCTGGAGGTTCTATCACGGAATCAACGGCGAAAGCCGAACGAAGAGAGAATGGAAAGCCTGTACAATCATCGCATGTTGTTTCTTGGTGTCAGGAGTGTTGGTTGCCGGACGTGCCGTTCTAAGCATTGCGTTAGACGAAGAACCACGCAATCCTGGTGCCTTATTGATCATCTCCGGGGTGTCTTGCGTTGGGTATTTCTCTTTCTTTCTCATCAAATTGTTCTTGGCCAAAAAACTGGAAAGTTCGGCTCTCGTGGCTGCCTCAATAGACGCTCTTAGCGGAGCGGGAGTGTCCTTTGGAGTAATTCTAAGCACGCTCGCGTTGGAAGTCAGTAAAAAGGCCTGGTTGTTAGATCCATGCATGGCGCTTGTTATATCATTGGTCACGTTCATTTATGGATGTGAAATTTTGGTTCGAGTTTCTCGGGAAAGAAGGCATCTCGAGGAAATACAAAAAACTGGTCAAGAATTACAACAAGCGCAGGACACAATAAAGGAATCAAACGAAAATTAATGGGTAGTTGGGGTAGACTTTCATATACCGGACTAAAATGGCGGAGGACAAAAATAACCATTGTTATTCCGATTTAGGCCTTGCTAATTAAGTATTGTCATGTTCGCTGTTCTCTTTTGTTTAATTATTTCGGATCCGGCATGTGAAAGACCAGCCAGTAGTTGTCAATAGGCTAGTTTCGTATTCTAACGGTTGGCCCTGGATCTAGCATGAAATAGAGGCTAATGCGGGCAAATTAATTTGCATTTGAAAAGATTTGCCCGCATTAGCCTCCATTTCATGCTAGATCCAGTCCGGCCGTGAGAATTCGAAAATGGTCTTACAACAAAGCCACAAAACAAGGATATCATTGGTTAAAAAAAGGAAAGTTAATTGTGCTGAGTTGCACGTGCGGCAACACATTTGAAATGACCAACCTTCCGGTTTTAACGATAACGTGAGTATACAACAACAAACCATTCATCTTCTCCCCTGCTTTACTTTTACGTGCAAACAACATGTTAATGAGTTGCTGTCTCCATGGAGACCATATGTAATGTTAATAATGTAATGCGTAGCCCCAACAATGTTGGAAAAGCTGCGCAAACGGATCCAATGTTTTTTGCGCTACGCTTCTGCGATCAAGGAACGAAAGAAATGTCGCTCTAAATTTTACTCAACGGGAACAACTGAGTTTTTCTCTTACAGTATCCGATCGACCCTGTGAATCTTTTCACCTAATGTCGGCACTTGCACTAAATATTTCCAAAAGTTAGAAAGTCTCACTCCTAATCACTATGCATTGAATCTCCAAACTGTGGAAGTAAGAAAGTAGTTTAATCCAGCTAAAAAGAAGAAACAGAGCAAATAAACACACTTTACATTTTCACCTTCTTCACTTTGAAGCATCACTTAGCCTTCCATTATATAGAATAAAAATAATAAAAAAAAAACACAAAACAAGTGAAATAACACTATTTTTCTTCGATACGTTTTAAGTGCTACCATGACCAAAAAATCAATCCTTTTTCTTTGGATTTCAAAAATAGTTAATGTAAACACCAAGAGACCCAGGTTTTAAGCCTTGATTTAAAGAAGACACCTCTTTACTAGTTGACTAGATGGTCTGTTTTAACTAGATGCTCTTGAGAGAGCTGGATCGTGGAGAAAATGACGTCAGACTCATAAGTTTAAGAACGCAATGCGTGTGTAGGCGTCTGAATTAATATGCTGGGCCGACGTTTTTCAAATTTACCCAGATTCAATCCGTTTCAATCCTCTCCAGTTTTGTCCATCCATGTCCCTTCTTGGCTTCCCTTGTGTTTTGTTAGAGTTCTTCTATAGTTTTGAACAGTTATTTTGATATTTTAGTTAATTTTATGACCATTCGATCAGTGCTGAAATTGCCTAAAATTGCGTGACCTAGCCCCTTTAAGAAGTTCTTAAATTTACAAACTGAGATGTGTATCATGCAATAAGCAAACTATTGTTATGTTATACAAAATATCCCTTTAAGTATTTGGGTTCATTTACATTTATTTACCTTGTTTTATGCTTTTATTTAAAATAAAAATGAGCAAAAAAGATGTTCTTAATGGACTCAGCCTGAGGATCGGAAAAGCTCGGAATTCGTGACCAACTTTGCTTAGGCCCGTTTAAAATGTCGCATTTCACATGTGCCGAATCTAATGCAAATGAGACTGAAAATCTATTGTTTTCGCTCATTTGCATTAGATTCGGCACATGTGAAATGCGACGTTTAAAACGGGCCTTAATCATTTGAATACAGTTAAAACTTGGTCCTTGAGAATTAAATGAAAAGCGTTCATCTCTGACACCCGTAAAAATTGCTTTACCAGACAACTCGATTTTCAGTGAAGTGTTGACAGAACTGAAGGAGAGTTTCGAATGAGTGAATTAATGAATTACATTGTTCAATTGTCTCTTGATATCAACCCATGTTTACTATTCAATGCTTCCCGTGGCCTGAGTATACCTGAAAACGGAGACCGTTGAAAACCTTTACGCAAGAATTGAAAAAAACTTCAACATCAAGGTAACTTTAACTCTGTTGTGGATGACAAACTGCATTGTATTGATTTCAACCGCAATTTATTGAGTTATGATTGACATCCGAATAGGAACACTTCCGATTTTTAGATCACATTTCAATTTCTTAAGTAACCCGTTGTTTTATTATTGTCTTTCTTCGACTCATGCGGTCAGCATATATTTCACACGGTCAGTGTAAGGTCGACGAAATAGGTTACTTTCTAACTTACCGCACGAGGATCTACCCTTCAGGTATCATGACACTTGCTTTGCGTTTTCTTTTTTGTTTCGTATTCTGTCCTTGTAATTTCACGTTTTTCAGCCTTGAGTAAGTTGTGCAACGCCCCAAATATGATCGGAATGTTGCCTCAAATCGTATCTTTATGTATCTTTGCTTTCAGAATTAAAATATTAAATGGAAATCCTTGTGCTGGTCTAATCGTTTCTACCAAAATTTCTGAAGGACTGTTGGCGGAGTTGGTAGGAACAATTTCGTACAGTTGACTGAATAGAACATGAGCTCGCCGTCAGACGAAGGACAAGAATTGACAAGCGAAGACTTTAATCCGGCCGGTCTGTTGAAGAAAAAGAGGAAACAAAGCCGGCGAAGAGTTACGTTGGCAATAAAACGCATTATCGAAGTCCTCGACAAAGGTCAGGGAGAGGATAATAGGAGACGATTACAAAAGGAAATCGAACAGCTTCGTAAGGATTATGAAACAGCACGTGAGCAAAACGGAGAACTCTTCGAGCTCGTGGACGAGGGAGAATACGACGCACTAGACAAGTGGGAAAATGAATTGACGAGTGACGTATTTTCAATTGAGGAAAAGGTAGAGAATTCGCTCGATTCACTGGCCGATCATCCTCATCCAAGTCTCTCCGGTAAATCATCAAGTCCGGCGCCTAACAAAAACGCTTCCGCGGAAAATACCGCTCAGGCGAGTGGCACGACTGAGTTTCCAAATAATAAAGACCAAGCCAGCCCTCCCAAGGACTCTCCCACGAGCCATGTGCAAAATCAAGAATCTTCAAACGAATTATCAACTGCGGGAAATCACGCTAATAGTCACGCAAGCAACCCACCGGATAGTCACGGTGAGACGCCCGGGTCACAACAAACGATACAGACGTCAGGGCAAGCATCCGTGTCCAATTCCGTTGCCTTGAACACAGTTCCGAACCCGCAAACAAAGATTCCCATAGCATTTGACTCCTGGATTGATGATCTTGTGGAATTTCAAGAGACAAGCCTTTCTAATTCTGATCCAGGAACCGTAACCATTGCAGATGCGCTTTTCAAGTTAGAAGCTAGAAAGGACATCCCTTCGATACAGCTTCCTTTATTCAATGGCGATGCTCTGTCATATACAGACTTCATAGACCACTTCAAGATACACATACATGACAAGGCACACCTCACAGATGACATGCGAATGATTCAGCTCCGAATGCATCTAAAGGGTGAAGCTGAAAGATCCATCTCTGGTCTGGGATCAAAGGGTATCATGTATGCCACAGCGTTGAAGGCTCTCAAGGAACAATTTGGACAGCCAAGCGTCATAGTCAGAGCTGTAGTAAACAAATTGACAAGGGGAGACAGGATCTCAAGGAATAACAGGCAAGCTCTCAAAGAATTCTCACTGGACATCATCAACTGTTTAGCAATCATGCACCGCCTACACTACTGTGCAGATGTTAACGCCAACGAAAACCTGCGACGAATCGTATTGCGGTTCCCAGATCACCTGATTGAGAAATGGAAAGGGGCAGTCGCAGACATCAGAGAAAAGGGCCATGTCCCAACGTTACAGCACATAAGCGACTTCGTGAGAAAACGAGTGAGGGCAGAATTTGACCCAGATTTCGGAGATATACAGAGAGGCGCAAGAAACGAGTTAAGTAGTGGTGGACGAGGGATTCATGCTGCGGGACGACACAGCAACATCAAGGAGAGGTGCCATATTTGCGAAGCCGGACACAAGGTGCCTGAGTGCCCCACCCTGTTAGATTCAACTGTCGACGAACGTTTTGAACTAGTTAGAAAGTCCAGGCTATGTTTCTCATGCCTCGGCAAAGGCCATTTGACCAGAGAATGCAAGACAAAAAAAGATGTGGGCGTAACGGTTGTCATCGCTATCATCATTCTTTGCTGCACAATGATCCACCTTCAGTAACCGGAGTGTCCTCAATTTTGGACCGAAACGGGATCCTGCCTTTGGTGAGAGTTCGGTTCCGAGCACCAAATGGCCGAGTGAGAGAGGGAAACGTTCTAATTGACAGCGGAGCAGCTACAACTGTGATTAGAAAGGACTTCGCTAAGGCTCTTGGACTACAAGGAAGACGAGAAAGGATAGACCTAGCCGTGGTTGGAGGAGAGAGGATCGAGCAACCGGAAAGCAGGAGAGTCAAATTCTGGATTTCGGCGTTACACAGCAGTGAAGAGTTTGACATTGAAGCTCACGAAATTGAGAAAACGACTTTAAGCGTCCCAGCCTTAGACCGTCAATGGCTAAGTTCCTTTCCACATCTCAGTGCCCTTGCCTTCCCACACAAAGCTGGTCCTGTAGACCTTATCCTTGGAGTCCAATACAGTCACCTGCATGCCGAGGACGAGATACGTCAAGGACTGCCATTCGAGCCTGTAGCGAAAAGAACCAAATTGGGGTGGTTGGTCATAGGTTCTGACAATCTCCAAAAACAAGACCACGTCTGTTTGACATTGAAGCTCACGAAATTGAGAAAACGACTTTAAGCGTCCCAGCCTTAGACCGTCAATGGCTAAGTTCCTTTCCACATCTCAGTGCCCTTGCCTTCCCACACAAAGCTGGTCCTGTAGACCTTATCCTTGGAGTCCAATACAGTCACCTGCATGCCGAGGACGAGATACGTCAAGGACTGCCATTCGAGCCTGTAGCGAAAAGAACCAAATTGGGGTGGTTGGTCATAGGTTCTGACAATCTCCAAAAACAAGACCACGTCTGTGCGATCAACTTAATGGAGCCCCTCAACCTCGAAAGGTTCTATGAGTTCGAAACTCTCGGAGTTCAAGCAAAGGACTGCCCCTGTCCAAATATTGCCGTCTCGCGCGATGAGAAAAGGGCGATGGAGCTAATGGAATCTTCCTGTAAGCGTCTAGGTAACCTATACACGATTGGCCTTCCCTGGAAGAAAGACAAAGCCCTCTTGCCAAACAACTACCGCCTAGCTGAAAGGAGACTCTTCTCATTGGAAAGAAATCTACTAAAGGACAAGGCAAAGGCGAAAATGTATGATGAAGCAATAATGGACTACGAAAAAAATGGCTGGGCTCGGGCACTAAGCGAACGGGAAGTACAAGCCGGCGTGAAGCCAGTCTATTACCTACCTCACCATGGGATTTACAGACCCGAAAAGAAAAGTACACCACTGAGAATCGTATTTGACCCAGCGTGCCAATTCCAAGGTGTTTCCTTGAATTCCCTCCTACACAAAGGTCCATGCCTCATTGGAAATCTGCTTGGGGTCCTACTTCGCTTTCGTGAAGAGCCAGTTGCCTTTGTGGGAGACATTTCGAAAATGTACTTACAAATCTCCCTACCAGAGGAAGACACTCACGTCCACCGGTTTCTTTGGAGGAATTTGGACACAACAAGACAA
>OX421448.1:25158345-25208345 GCA_949126865.1 Montipora capitata | reverse complement strand
CAATCCGAGCCTGAGGGTTAGATCCTGACCCTGGCGACTGCTTGAAAGTGAGATTCAAGTCCAAGGTAACCAGAGGTTTTTCTCTTCTCGCCTCTTCGGGACTCGTCTTCACCGCTTCGTGGCTCTCTTCGCGGCTCAAGAAAAACCTCTGGGACCAGGGTACCTGCATGGGTACACAACCACAAAGTGAAAACAAATCTCTTTTAAATTCCGGCAGCGGAACTTCAGATGCCGACAAGGGTGAAAAAAAAGGACTTTCCGATGAAAAACTTGAGAAATGGCGAATTTTAACAATAGCTGTTTGTCTTGTCTCGACTGTCTTCTCGTTTGGTCTTGGGTTCAGCGCGTTCGAGGTGTCACATCTCTCAGACAGTTCCTCGGCTTTTGCTGTTGCGTTTGACGCTGTTCTCGCTGCAGCAACGTCAGGATCCGTTATCTGGAGGTTCTATCACGGAATCAACGGCGAAAGCCGAACGAAGAGAGAATGGAAAGCCTGTACAATCATCGCATGTTGTTTCTTGGTGTCAGGAGTGTTGGTTGCCGGACGTGCCGTTCTAAGCATTGCGTTAGACGAAGAACCACGCAATCCTGGTGCCTTATTGATCATCTCCGGGGTGTCTTGCGTTGGGTATTTCTCTTTCTTTCTCATCAAATTGTTCTTGGCCAAAAAACTGAAAAGTTCGGCTCTCGTGGCTGCCTCAATAGACGCTCTTAGCGGAGCGGGAATGTCCTTTGGAGTAATTCTAAGCACGCTCGCGTTGGAAGTCAGTAAAAAGGCCTGGTTGTTAGATCCATGCATGGCGCTTGTTATATCATTGGTCACGTTCATTTATGGATGTGAAATTTTGGTTCGAGTTTCTCGGGAAAGAAGGCATCTCGAGGAAATACAAAAAACTGGTCAAGAATTACAACAAGCGCAGGACACAATAAAGGAATCAAACGAAAATTAATGGGTAGTTGGGGTAGACTTTCATATACCGGACTAAAATGGCGGAGGACAAAAATAACCATTGTTATTCCGATTTAGGCCTTGCTAATTAAGTATTGTCATGTTCGCTGTTCTCTTTTGTTTAATTATTTCGGATCTGGCATGTGAAAGACCAGCCAGTAGTTGTCAATAGGCTAGTTTCGTATTCTAACGGTTGGCCCTGGATCTAGCATGAAATAGAGGCTAATGCGGGCAAATTAATTTGCATTTGAAAAGATTTGCCCGCATTAGCCTCCATTTCATGCTAGATCCAGTCCGGCCGTGAGAATTCGAAAATGGTCTTACAACAAAGCCACAAAACAAGGATATCATTGGTTAAAAAAAGGAAAGTTAATTGTGCTGAGTTGCACGTGCGGCAACACATTTGAAATGACCAACCTTCCGGTTTTAACGATAACGTGAGTATACAACAACAAACCATTCATCTTCTCCCCTGCTTTACTTTTACGTGCAAACAACATGTTAATGAGTTGCTGTCTCCATGGAGACCATATGTAATGTTAATAATGTAATGCGTAGCCCCAACAATGTTGGAAAAGCTGCGCAAACGGATCCAATGTTTTTGCACTACGCTTCTGCGATCAAGGAACGAAAGAAATGTCGCTCTAAATTTTACTCAACGGGAACAACTGAGTTTTTCTCTTACAGTATCCGATCGACCCTGCGAATCTTTTCACCTAATGTCGGCACTTGCACTAAATATTTCCAAAAGTTAGAAAGTCTCACTCCTAATCACTATGCATTGAATCTCCAAACTGTGGAAGTAAGAAAGTAGTTTAATCCAGCTAAAAAGAAGAAACAGAGCAAATAAACACACTTTACATTTTCACCTTCTTCACTTTGAAGCATCACTTAGCCTTCCATTATATAGAATAAAAATAATAAAAAAAAAACACAAAACAAGTGAAATAACACTATTTTTCTTCGATACGTTTTAAGTGCTACCATGACCAAAAAATCAATCCTTTTTCTTTGGATTTCAAAAATAGTTAATGTAAACACCAAGAGACCCAGGTTTTAAGCCTTGATTTAAAGAAGACACCTCTTTATTTTGACTAGATGGTCTGTTTTAACTAGATGCTCTTGAGAGAGCTGGATCGAGGAGAAAATGACGTCAGACTCATAAGTTTAAGAACGCAATGCGTGTGTAAGCGGCTGAATTAATATGCTGGGCCGACGTTTTTCAAATTTACCCAGATTCAATCCGTTTCAATCCTCTCCAGTTTTGTCCATCCATGTCCCTTCTTGGCTTCCCTTGTGTTTTGTTAGAGTTCTTCTATAGTTTTGAACAGTTATTTTGATATTTTAGTTAATTTTATGACCATTCGATCAGTGCTGAAATTGCCTAAAATTGCGTGACCTAGCCCCTTTAAGATGTTCTTAAATTTACAAACTGAGATGTGTATCATGCAATAAGCAAACTATTGTTATGTTATACAAAATATCCCTTTAAGTATTTGGGTTCATTTACATTTATTTACCTTGTTTTATGCTTTTATTTAAAATAAAAATGAGCAAAAAAGATGTTCTTAATGGACTCAGCCTGAGGATCGGAAAAGCTCGGAATTCGTGACCAACTTTGCTTAGGCCCGTTTAAAATGTCGCATTTCACATGTGCCGAATCTAATGCAAATGAGACTGAAAATCTATTGTTTTCGCTCATTTGCATTAGATTCGGCACATGTGAAATGCGACGTTTAAAACGGGCCTTAATCATTTGAATACAGTTAAAACTTGGTCCTTGAGAATTAAATGAAAAGCGTTCATCTCTGACACCCGTAAAAATTGCTTTACCAGACAACTCGATTTTCAGTGAAGTGTTGACAGAACTGAAGGAGAGTTTCGAATGAGTGAATTAATGAATTACATTGTTCAATTGTCTCTTGATATCAACCCATGTTTACTATTCAATGCTTCCCGTGGCCTGAGTATACCTGAAAACGGAGACCGTTGAAAACCTTTACGCAAGAATTGAAAAAAACTTCAACATCAAGGTAACTTTAACTCCAAGGGAAATGACATCGTGCCTGAAATGTTCGGGGTTCGAAATAACCAAGCAAATATGCGCCACTTTGTACCGACCACAAACCAAATTGGTGTTAATGTTATGTACAACATTCCTGAAAATTGATCTTGGTTCCCTAGAAGCTGTATGTTATCGGGAAAAGTTACTCGGCTTGCATATCAAACTTTACAGGTTTCCTTGCAAATGATATAGACAAAACGAAAGCAAAAGAATAATAAGAGGACAACTTGTGTAATAATATTATGATGTTCCTAAGAGCGACAAACTAAAATTTATTGGAATTTACGTGGAGAGATGGAAAGTCAATGGCTTAATAGTCACACATTGTAACGGTTTGTTTACAATCATAAGGCACTAACCGTTTACTATATGAGTGGTTATTATGGAGACTACAAGTGAATGATTCTTTGCTTAAAACTGGAAAGAGGTATTTCACAGACGTTGAGATGAACAGAAACAGAAACACGGAATGACCGATCACTCTAGCCGGACGACCTGCATGGTACCCTGGTCCCAGAGGTTTTTCTTGAGCATCGAGAGAGCCGCGAAGCGGCGAGAAGAGGAAAATCTCTGGTTACCTTGGACTTGAATCTCACTTTCATGCAGACGCCAGCTGTCAAACGCGTCAAATTGATAATTACAAAAGGGACCAATGGCAACTTAGCAATCACGAGTCCCCTTGGCATTACCGGTCAAACGAACCAATCATATTGATTTGCGTGTTTGTAAAAAGTATCAACCAATCCGAGCCTGAGGGTTAGATCCTGACCCTGGCGACTGCTTGAAAGTGAGATTCAAGTCCAAGGTAACCAGAGGTTTTTCTCTTCTCGCCTCTTCGGGACTCGTCTTCACCGCTTCGTGGCTCTCTTCGCGGCTCAAGAAAAACCTCTGGGACCAGGGTACCTGCATGGGTACACAACCACAAAGTGAAAACAAATCTCTTTTAAATTCCGGCAGCGGAACTTCAGATGCCGACAAGGGTGAAAAAAAAGGACTTTCCGATGAAAAACTTGAGAAATGGCGAATTTTAACAATAGCTGTTTGTCTTGTCTCGACTGTCTTCTCGTTTGGTCTTGGGTTCAGCGCGTTCGAGGTGTCACATCTCTCAGACAGTTCCTCGGCTTTTGCTGTTGCGTTTGACGCTGTTCTCGCTGCAGCAACGTCAGGATCCGTTATCTGGAGGTTCTATCACGGAATCAACGGCGAAAGGCGAACGAAGAGAGAATGGAAAGCCTGTACAATCATCGCATGTTGTTTCTTGGTGTCAGGAGTGTTGGTTGCCGGACGTGCCGTTCTAAGCATTGCGTTAGACGAAGAACCACGCAATCCTGGTGCCTTATTGATCATCTCCGGGGTGTCTTGCGTTGGGTATTTCTCTTTCTTTCTCATCAAATTGTTCTTGGCCAAAAAACTGGAAAGTTCGGCTCTCGTGGCTGCCTCAATAGACGCTCTTAGCGGAGCGGGAATGTCCTTTGGAGTAATTCTAAGCACGCTCGCGTTGGAAGTCAGTAAAAAGGCCTGGTTGTTAGATCCATGCATGGCGCTTGTTATATCATTGGTCACGTTCATTTATGGATGTGAAATTTTGGTTCGAGTTTCTCGGGAAAGAAGGCATCTCGAGGAAATACAAAAAACTGGTCAAGAATTACAACAAGCGCAGGACACAATAAAGGAATCAAACGAAAATTAATGGGTATTTGGGGTAGACTTTCATATACCGGACTAAAATGGCGGAGGACAAAAATAACCATTGTTATTCCGATTTAGGCCTTGCTAATTAAGTATTGTCATGTTCGCTGTTCTCTTTTGTTTAATTATTTCGGATCTGGCATGTGAAAGACCGGCCAGTAGTTGTCAATAGGCTAGTTTCGTATTCTAACGGTTGGCCCTGGATCTAGCATGAAATAGAGGCTAATGCGGGCAAATTAATTTGCATTTGAAAAGATTTGCCCGCATTAGCCTCCATTTCATGCTAGATCCAGTCCGGCCGTGAGAATTCGAAAATGGTCTTACAACAAAGCCACAAAGCAAGGATATCATTGGTTAAAAAAAGGAAAGTTAATTGTGCTGAGTTGCACGTGCGGCAACACATTTGAAATGACCAACCTTCCGGTTTTAACGATAACGTGAGTATACAACAACAAACCATTCATCTTCTCCCCTGCTTTACTTTTACGTGCAAACAACATGTTAATGAGTTGCTGTCTCCATGGAGACCATATGTAATGTTAATAATGTAATGCGTAGCCCCAACAATGTTGGAAAAGCTGCGCAAACGGATCCAATGTTTTTGCGCTACGCTTCTGCGATCAAGGAACGAAAGAAATGTCGCTCTAAATTTTACTCAACGGGAACAACTGAGTTTTTCTCTTACAGTATCCGATCGACCCTGTGAATCTTTTCACCTAATGTCGGCACTTGCACTAAATATTTCCAAAAGTTAGAAAGTCTCACTCCTAATCACTATGCATTGAATCTCCAAACTGTGGAAGTAAGAAAGTAGTTTAATCCAGCTAAAAAGAAGAAACAGAGCAAATAAACACACTTTACATTTTCACCTTCTTCACTTTGAAGCATCACTTAGCCTTCCATTATATAGAATAAAAATAATAAAAAAAAAACACAAAACAAGTGAAATAACACTATTTTTCTTCGATACGTTTTAAGTGCTACCATGACCAAAAAATCAATCCTTTTTCTTTGGATTTCAAAAATAGTTAATGTAAACACCAAGAGACCCAGGTTTTAAGCCTTGATTTAAAGAAGACACCTCTTTATTTTGACTAGATGGTCTGTTTTAACTAGATGCTCTTGAGAGAGCTGGATCGAGGAGAAAATGACGTCAGACTCATAAGTTTAAGAACGCAATGCGTGTGTAAGCGGCTGAATTAATATGCTGGGCCGACGTTTTTCAAATTTACCCAGATACAATCCGTTTCAATCCTCTCCAGTTTTGTCCATCCATGTCCCTTCTTGGCTTCCCTTGTGTTTTGTTAGAGTTCTTCTATAGTTTTGAACAGTTATTTTGATATTTTAGTTAATTTTATGACCATTCGATCAGTGCTGAAATTGCCTAAAATTGCGTGACCTAGCCCCTTTAAGATGTTCTTAAATTTACAAACTGAGATGTGTATCATGCAATAAGCAAACTATTGTTATGTTATACAAAATATCCCTTTAAGTATTTGGGTTCATTTACATTTATTTACCTTGTTTTATGCTTTTATTTAAAATAAAAATGAGCAAAAAAGATGTTCTTAATGGACTCAGCCTGAGGATCGGAAAAGCTCGGAATTCGTGACCAACTTTGCTTAGGCCCGTTTAAAATGTCGCATTTCACATGTGCCGAATCTAATGCAAATGAGACTGAAAATCTATTGTTTTCGCTCATTTGCATTAGATTCGGCACATGTGAAATGCGACGTTTAAAACGGGCCTTAATCATTTGAATACAGTTAAAACTTGGTCCTTGAGAATTAAATGAAAAGCGTTCATCTCTGACACCCGTAAAAATTGCTTTACCAGACAACTCGATTTTCAGTGAAGTGTTGACAGAACTGAAGGAGAGTTTCGAATGAGTGAATTAATGAATTACATTGTTCAATTGTCTCTTGATATCAACCCATGTTTACTATTCAATGCTTCCCGTGGCCTGAGTATACCTGAAAACGGAGACCGTTGAAAACCTTTACGCAAGAATTGAAAAAAACTTCAACATCAAGGTAACTTTAACTCCAAGGGAAATGACATCGTGCCTGAAATGTTCGGGGTTCGAAATAACCAAGCAAATATGCGCCACTTTGTACCGACCACAAACCAAATTGGTGTTAATGTTATGTACAACATTCCTGAAAATTGATCTTGGTTCCCTAGAAGCTGTATGTTATCGGGAAAAGTTACTCGGCTTGCATATCAAACTTTACAGGTTTCCTTGCAAATGATATAGACAAAACGAAAGCAAAAGAATAATAAGAGGACAACTTGTGTAATAATATTATGATGTTCCTAAGAGCGACAAACTAAAATTTATTGGAATTTACGTGGAGAGATGGAAAGTCAATGGCTTAATAGTCACACATTGTAACGGTTTGTTTACAATCATAAGGCACTAACCGTTTACTATATGAGTGGTTATTATGGAGACTACAAGTGAATGATTCTTTGCTTAAAACTGGAAAGAGGTATTTCACAGACGTTGAGATGAACAGAAACAGAAACACGGAATGACCGATCACTCTAGCCGGACGACCTGCATGGGTACACAACCACAAAGTGAAAACAAATCTCTTTTAAATTCCGGCAGCGGAACTTCAGATGCCGACAAGGGTGAAAAAAAAGGACTTTCCGATGAAAAACTTGAGAAATGGCGAATTTTAACAATAGCTGTTTGTCTTGTCTCGACTGTCTTCTCGTTTGGTCTTGGGTTCAGCGCGTTCGAGGTGTCACATCTCTCAGACAGTTCTGTTCCGGGGGAAAATGGTTCATAATCCACTGGATTACTCAAATCGTATAATTTTCTTAATGTCTTTTTATTCGATCTACAAAGGAAAATATTACATAATTTCAGCTTCTATGGACTACAATAAAATACGGACTACGGCGCTTGATTTCAACAGATCTCACATCATCGATCACTTACTTCTGTGACGATATCCAGTAGATTAAACAGTCCTCAAACTTCGGTACCACAGGTTAGCAGAAATATAAAAACAGGTTGGTGAACAAACAGGTTAGCATAGATCCGTTGGCAAAACGTCCCAGAAAAAGTGAACTTTTTTCGTGTTATCCGGTCTTAATAATGTTACTAATCTTAAGGTAATCAAATGTCAATCAAGGAATCAATTAACAGAATCAAATAATCTATTTTTAAACAAAACATTCTCCGCCCCGATGAGGGCGTAGTCCTCATCCTACACGCAGTCTCTTAAAAATTATGCTTGTATACTGTCTCTTCACTCTTCTTCCGCAGGACAAATCACAGCAACTTTAGTAACAGGACGACTGTAGACGCCAGTCGACGTCTTGACTTTGACATTTCGTACTCGACCGTCCGGTCCTGGGTAGACTTCCATGATTCTGCCTGTGCACCACTTGCCTCGAACGGCATTACTATCAGCCACTGTAACGATGTCGTTGACTTTCACGTTTCGTCGTTCAATTTGCCACTGCTTCCTCGGTACTAGGGATGGAAAAACGTCTCGATTCCAACGCTTCCAGAATGAATCAACGATTTTCTGGAGAAACTCAACTCTGTGGCGCGGATTTTGTGTTTCTTTGAATGGTCCTTGTGGTACTTCAGATGACGCTCGTCCAAGGAGAATATCATTAGGGCATATGTACTTGCCATCATCAGGGTCGTTTGGAATCCTTCCGATTGGCCGTTGATTAACAAGATTAGCTACCTCTTGTTGCCAAAGCTCCTCTGGCTTTTGCAAAAACTCTGGTCCATTGCTCCATCTCCCGTTCAGATCTCCTACATAAATTCCTCTAGAAATATCATCAGCGACATTTTCTTCACCCGGGAAGTGTTTCCATTCACTAGGGTCAGCGTTACTTTGAATTTCTCCAACTCGCGCAGACACGAATGGCTTGAAATTGCGTGACGGATTCTGTATCCAGGCAAGGGTTATTGTGCTGTCTGTGAAGAACTTGACGGCTTGGAATTTCATTCGTGATTCTTCTTGAATCGTCTTAGCTAATCTAGACGCCAAAACTGCTGCTTGTAGTTCCAGTCGTGGTATGCTTAGTTGCTTTAAAGGTGCTACCCGTGACTTCGCTGCAATTAGCCTGACTTGATACTGGTCATCATTAATCCTCTGTCGGCTGTAAGCGCAAGCTCCAAAGGCGTACTGGGATGCGTCGGAAAATACGCACAGCATAGGAGGCTCTTCTGCATCGGCACGAGTTAAACTGCGGGGAAACTCGACCCTACTTAATTCCTTCATTTCTCTGAATAAATCTTTCCACTTTTCACGAACAGCTGGCGGGGCATCTTCGTCCCAATCAACTCCGGCTTGCCATAGCTCTTGTAATCCGATCTTTGCCCTGATAAGGAAAGCAGCTGCGAGACCAAGGGGATCATAAATTCGAGCGACTTGACTGAGCAAAACCCTCTTTGTTAGCTTCCCTTCCGACGAAAGTTGTCCACCTCCAATCACGTGATCTATCGCATCAGAGTCGACGTTGAACGTGAGTGTGTCGGCTTGGTTATTCCATGCCATTCCAAGGACCTTCTCAGCAACATTTCCTCTGAAGACCGCCATTTCTGCTGGCTTCTCACTCTGCATATGGTCTTCAAGTGATTTGTTTGAACTCCAACCTTTAACATTGAAGCCACCTGTCTTCAAAATAATATCAAGATCTTTGGCCAGTTGTTTCGCTTCGGTGACTGTGTTGACGGAGTCACAAATGTCATCCATATATGTTTTCTTCTGGAGAACTTCTGCTGCTTCTGGATAGCCGGACGCGTTTTCTTTAGCGGTTTTCTTTAGAGCTGTTTGAGCCATTGCTGGAGCAGGCTTATCGCCAAACGTCAGCACCGTTTTGACGTAAACATCAGGTTCTCGATGGGTTTCTAAATTTCGCCATAAGAATCGGTGGACATGCTGATCTTGAACTGGAATCAATATTCGATGATACATCTTGGAGATGTCTCCGAGTAAGGCAACTTCCCTTTCTCTAAACCTTAGCAGCACACCAAATAAACTGTTCAGTAGGTCTGGGCCTTTCATCCAGTAGTCATTGAGCTTGTGACCTTGAAAGACAGACGAAGAGTTGAACACTATTCGTACGGGTGTACTTTTGCTTTCCGGTCTCAAAACTGCATGGTGTGGAATGTAGTGGACTGGACCCTCGAAATTTTCCATATCTTCTTGCGATAGCTTTCTGCAGAAGTTCATTTCGAGCATTTCTTTCATTTGTTTGTCATAGGACTCGCCTTGATCTGGACTGGACTTCAGGCGACGCTCTGTTCCTTCTAATCGCTTTAATGCAAGCGATTTATTGTCAGGAAGAAGGTTCGGATCCCTTTTCCACGGGTAAGGAATCATCCACTGCGCTCCAACTTTCTTGCAAGAATTGCTTATCACTTCAGCCTCCTCCCTTTCTACCTGACTCAGCTTATCGGCGTCACATACGCATGGTTTCACTTGAACTCCCATGGTCTCTGTTGTCCAGAAGTCTGTTAGGTCAACTGGCATTGATAACTTAACAAAGAGTATTCGACTGCTTGATGAAAGCGTTTCAGTGGAACCTCCGAACACCACCCACCCAAGGGGCGTCTTTCTAGCTACAAGTTGTCCAACTTGCTTCGTTTGACCCGTATGAATATGAGCATGGTCTATTCCAATCAGCATGTCAATCTGCCCTTTTCCTCGATGAATCTTTTCGTTTGGTACACAAAGGAGGTCAGCAAGCTTGGACGTTTGAACTGCGGTAATATCATCGCCAATACAGGGGATTCCAATGGCCTTTACCGAATACTTCCGGGTGTCGTCCAAAGAATTCACTGGGACTCGATACTCCTTCGTTTTCATTGTTTCCTCTTCACCTCCAACTTTAGTTATGGTTACTGACGTATCCTTCCCCTTCAGTCCTAACACTTCAGCTGTGTCGTTGCGAATCAAACTGACTTGTGCTCCGGTATCGAGAAGAATATTGGCTCGTTTGTAGACTCCGTTTTGGCCACAAATGTTTGCGGAAATTACAGGCAGAAGTGCTTCTTGATTTTCCGTAAATGCTGCTATTCCCGCTCTGATCGCATTACTCTTGTGCAAAAGCGGATGATGGAAGTGTTGGCACTGTTCTCCTCCCTCTGTCTTGGCACAGCGTTGCTTACGGCTGCAATTTTCCAATCTGTGCTCTCTACCGGCTCTCTTCAAACACCCGAAACAGACGTGGTTCTCTTTGGCGGTTTTGATTCTTTCATCTACGCCCATTGCGGCAAACCGCGGACATTGATCTGGCCAGTGAGCGGATGTATGACATAACCAACATTTATGCCATGTTGAATTACCTCTAACGCTGCCTTCGGTTCGCACGTGATGCACTGAACGACTGTTACTTGTACCAGTTCTGAGTGGAGCTGTTGCGCGCATACGCGATTTCATCTCCACTGTCATCCATTCCATTAGACCTTGAAGCGTGGCAATCTTTCCCTCTCGCTCCAGATCTCTAGACCAAACCTTGCGGTCGTCCGCACACATCTTTTGTTCAATAATAGACAGCATGTGATTGTTGTTCATGTCACCGGGAACACCTACTTCCTTTAACGTGTTATGACACCTTTTGACTAAATGCACCAAATCACAAAATCTTGCATCTTCGCCATTTTGCAGTGCACGAAACTTAACTATATCTTGAGTTATCGTGTCTGAAACAAATCTCGGATCTCCATATATAGAATCTAAATACTCCCATGCAGCCTTGTAATCTGTTCCAATTCCTTTTATCAAATCAAGAGGCTTTCCTTGGAGACATGACCGCAGGAAGGTGATTGCGTCTCGATTTGAGTACTTAGCTTCAATTGCGTGTTTAAAATCTGCTTTAAAAATAACATACTCTCTGACATCACCGGAAAACTTTGGCAACTTTGGTTTTTCAATCTTGAAATTACAGGAACTACCGCTGGGAATTACTGATTGAAGGCTGTCATTATTAACACTTGCATGGGTGTCGGAATTAATAACCACAGGAACCGTGGGATTGGCATTTTCACCGCTCTCAATAGAACCGTCACCGGAAGACACGTTTTGTTCTGATAACTGAATAGTTGAGGTTCCGATCTCATGTTGTTGGCCATTTTCTTTCAATTTCGTTTTCGTCTTGACCAAACTATCCAAATACAAATTTGCCTTTATTTCCTGCCTTAAAAAGTTTTCTTGACATTCAGACATCCAGTTCTCAGCCTCTTCGAACTGTTCATCATCGTCAATCATTTTGGTGTATTCTTCATGCTTCGTCACTAAATTGCTATATGCTTCTTTGACTTCGTTTAGAGCATCTCTTACCTCACTTTCTGGTCTTTCAACTTCAAGTAGGCTTGTTAACTTTTTGCCACATCTTGTAAGAGCTGCTTTCGCGTTCCTTCGTATCTTCTTTGCTTCCTTTAATTCTGTTTCCATTGTTTCACACCACGTGCGTCCAGAACCAATTCTCCCTCGGCCCAACAGTTGACAAGAAATCGAATGCAATGTTCCGGGGGAAAATGGTTCATAATCCACTGGATTACTCAAATCGTATAATTTTCTTAATGTCTTTTTATTCGATCTACAAAGGAAAATATTACATAATTTCAGCTTCTATGAACTACAATAAAATACGGACTACGGCGCTTGATTTCAACAGATCTCACATCATCGATCACTTACTTCTGTGACGATATCCAGTAGATTAAACAGTCCTCAAACTTCGGTACCACAGGTTAGCAGAAATATAAAAACAGGTTGGTGAACAAACAGGTTAGCATAGATCCGTTGGCAAAACGTCCCAGAAAAAGTGAACTTTTTTCGTGTTATCCGGTCTTAATAATGTTACTAATCTTAAGGTAATCAAATGTCAATCAAGGAATCAATTAACAGAATCAAATAATCTATTTTTTAACAAAACAAGTTCCTCGGCTTTTGCTGTTGCGTTTGACGCTGTTCTCGCTGCAGCAACGTCAGGATCCGTTATCTGGAGGTTCTATCACGGAATCAACGGCGAAAGCCGAACGAAGAGAGAATGGAAAGCCTGTACAATCATCGCATGTTGTTTCTTGGTGTCAGGAGTGTTGGTTGCCGGACGTGCCGTTCTAAGCATTGCGTTAGACGAAGAACCACGCAATCCTGGTGCCTTATTGATCATCTCCGGGGTGTCTTGCGATGGGTATTTCTCTTTCTTTCTCATCCAATTGTTCTTGGCCAAAAAACTGGAAAGTTCGGCTCTCGTGGCTGCCTCAATAGACGCTCTTAGCGGAGCGGGAGTGTCCTTTGGAGCAATTCTAAGCACGCTCGCGTTGGAAGTCAGTAAAAAGGCCTGGTTGTTAGATCCATGCATGGCGCTTGTTATATCATTGGTCACGTTCATTTATGGATGTGAAATTTTGGTTCGAGTTTCTCGGGAAAGAAGGCATCTCGAGGAAATACAAAAAACTGGTCAAGAATTACAACAAGCGCAGGACACAATAAAGGAATCAAACGAAAATTAATGGGTATTTGGGGTAGACTTTCATATACCGGACTAAAATGGCGGAGGACAAAAATAACCATTGTTATTCCGATTTAGGCCTTGCTAATTAAGTATTGTCATGTTCGCTGTTCTCTTTTGTTTAATTATTTCGGATCTGGCATGTGAAAGACCAGCCAGTAGTTGTCAATAGGCTAGTTTCGTATTCTAACGGTTGGCCCTGGATCTAGCATGAAATAGAGGCTAATGCGGGCAAATTAATTTGCATTTGAAAAGATTTGCCCGCATTAGCCTCCATTTCATGCTAGATCCAGTCCGGCCGTGAGAATTCGAAAATGGTCTTACAACAAAGCCACAAAGCAAGGATATCATTGGTTAAAAAAAGGAAAGTTAATTGTGCTGAGTTGCACGTGCGGCAACACATTTGAAATGACCAACCTTCCGGTTTTAACGATAACGTGAGTATACAACAACAAACCATTCATCTTCTCCCCTGCTTTACTTTTACGTGCAAACAACATGTTAATGAGTTGCTGTCTCCATGGAGACCATATGTAATGTTAATAATGTAATGCGTAGCCCCAACAATGTTGGAAAAGCTGCGCAAACGGATCCAATGTTTTTGCGCTACGCTTCTGCGATCAAGGAACGAAAGAAATGTCGCTCTAAATTTTACTCAACGGGAACAACTGAGTTTTTCTCTTACAGTATCCGATCGACCCTGTGAATCTTTTCACCTAATGTCGGCACTTGCACTAAATATTTCCAAAAGTTAGAAAGTCTCACTCCTAATCACTATGCATTGAATCTCCAAACTGTGGAAGTAAGAAAGTAGTTTAATCCAGCTAAAAAGAAGAAACAGAGCAAATAAACACACTTTACATTTTCACCTTCTTCACTTTGAAGCATCACTTAGCCTTCCATTATATAGAATAAAAATAATAAAAAAAAAACACAAAACAAGTGAAATAACACTATTTTTCTTCGATACGTTTTAAGTGCTACCATGACCAAAAAATCAATCCTTTTTCTTTGGATTTCAAAAATAGTTAATGTAAACACCAAGAGACCCAGGTTTTAAGCCTTGATTTAAAGAAGACACCTCTTTATTTTGACTAGATGGTCTGTTTTAACTAGATGCTCTTGAGAGAGCTGGATCGAGGAGAAAATGACGTCAGACTCATAAGTTTAAGAACGCAATGCGTGTGTAAGCGGCTGAATTAATATGCTGGGCCGACGTTTTTCAAATTTACCCAGATACAATCCGTTTCAATCCTCTCCAGTTTTGTCCATCCATGTCCCTTCTTGGCTTCCCTTGTGTTTTGTTAGAGTTCTTCTATAGTTTTGAACAGTTATTTTGATATTTTAGTTAATTTTATGACCATTCGATCAGTGCTGAAATTGCCTAAAATTGCGTGACCTAGCCCCTTTAAGATGTTCTTAAATTTACAAACTGAGATGTGTATCATGCAATAAGCAAACTATTGTTATGTTATACAAAATATCCCTTTAAGTATTTGGGTTCATTTACATTTATTTACCTTGTTTTATGCTTTTATTTAAAATAAAAATGAGCAAAAAAGATGTTCTTAATGGACTCAGCCTGAGGATCGGAAAAGCTCGGAATTCGTGACCAACTTTGCTTAGGCCCGTTTAAAATGTCGCATTTCACATGTGCCGAATCTAATGCAAATGAGACTGAAAATCTATTGTTTTCGCTCATTTGCATTAGATTCGGCACATGTGAAATGCGACGTTTAAAACGGGCCTTAATCATTTGAATACAGTTAAAACTTGGTCCTTGAGAATTAAATGAAAAGCGTTCATCTCTGACACCCGTAAGAATTGCTTTACCAGACAACTCGATTTTCAGTGAAGTGTTGACAGAACTGAAGGAGAGTTTCGAATGAGTGAATTAATGAATTACATTGTTCAATTGTCTCTTGATATCAACCCATGTTTACTATTCAATGCTTCCCGTGGCCTGAGTATACCTGAAAACGGAGACCGTTGAAAACCTTTACGCAAGAATTGAAAAAAACTTCAACATCAAGGTAACTTTAACTCCAAGGGAAATGACATCGTGCCTAAAATGTTCGGGGTTCGAAATAACCAAGCAAATATGCGCCACTTTGTACCGACCACAAACCAAATTGGTGTTAATGTTATGTACAACATTCCTGAAAATTGATCTTGGTTCCCTAGAAGCTGTATGTTATCGGGAAAAGTTACTCGGCTTGCTTATCAAACTTTACAGGTTTCCTTGCAAATGATATAGACAAAACGAAAGCAAAAGAATAATAAGAGGACAACTTGTGTAATAATATTATGATGTTCCTAAGAGCGACAAACTAAAATTTATTGGAATTTACGTGGAGAGATGGAAAGTCAATGGCTTAATAGTCACACATTGTAACGGTTTGTTTACAATCATAAGGCACTAACCGTTTACTATATGAGTGGTTATTATGGAGACTACAAGTGAATGATTCTTTGCTTAAAACTGGAAAGAGGTATTTCACAGACGTTGAGATGAACAGAAACAGAAACACGGAATGACCGATCACTCTAGCCGGACGACCTGCATGGGTACACAACCACAAAGTGAAAACAAATCTCTTTTAAATTCCGGCAGCGGAACTTCAGATGCCGACAAGGGTGAAAAAAAAAGGACTTTCCGATGAAAAACTTGAGAAATGGCGAATTTTAACAATAGCTGTTTGTCTTGTCTCGACTGTCTTCTCGTTTGGTCTTGGGTTCAGCGCGTTCGAGGTGTCACATCTCTCAGACAGTTCCTCGGCTTTTGCTGTTGCGTTTGACGCTGTTCTCGCTGCAGCAACGTCAGGATCCGTTATCTGGAGGTTCTATCACGGAATCAACGGCGAAAGCCGAACGAAGAGAGAATGGAAAGCCTGTACAATCATCGCATGTTGTTTCTTGGTGTCAGGAGTGTTGGTTGCCGGACGTGCCGTTCTAAGCATTGCGTTAGACGAAGAACCACGCAATCCTGGTGCCTTATTGATCATCTCCGGGGTGTCTTGCGTTGGGTATTTCTCTTTCTTTCTCATCAAATTGTTCTTGGCCAAAAAACTGGAAAGTTCGGCTCTCGTGGCTGCCTCAATAGACGCTCTTAGCGGAGCGGGAGTGTCCTTTGGAGTAATTCTAAGCACGCTCGCGTTGGAAGTCAGTAAAAAGGCCTGGTTGTTAGATCCATGCATGGCGCTTGTTATATCATTGGTCACGTTCATTTATGGATGTGAAATTTTGGTTCGAGTTTCTCGGGAAAGAAGGCATCTCGAGGAAATACAAAAAACTGGTCAAGAATTACAACAAGCGCAGGACACAATAAAGGAATCAAACGAAAATTAATGGGTAGTTGGGGTAGACTTTCATATACCGGACTAAAATGGCGGAGGACAAAAATAACCATTGTTGTTCCGATTTAGGCCTTGCTAATTAAGTATTGTCATGTTCGCTGTTCTCTTTTGTTTAATTATTTCGGATCTGGCATGTGAAAGACCAGCCAGTAGTTGTCAATAGGCTAGTTTCGTATTCTAACGGTTGGCCCTGGATCTAGCATGAAATAGAGGCTAATGCGGGCAAATTAATTTGCATTTGAAAAGATTTGCCCGCATTAGCCTCCATTTCATGCTAGATCCAGTCCGGCCGTGAGAATTCGAAAATGGTCTTACAACAAAGCCACAAAGCAAGGATATCATTGGTTAAAAAAAGGAAAGTTAATTGTGCTGAGTTGCACGTGCGGCAACACATTTGAAATGACCAACCTTCCGGTTTTAACGATAACGTGAGTATACAACAACAAACCATTCATCTTCTCCCCTGCTTTACTTTTACGTGCAAACAACATGTTAATGAGTTGCTGTCTCCATGGAGACCATATGTAATGTTAATAATGTAATGCGTAGCCCCAACAATGTTGGAAAAGCTGCGCAAACGGATCCAATGTTTTTGCACTACGCTTCTGCGATCAAGGAACGAAAGAAATGTCGCTCTAAATTTTACTCAACGGGAACAACTGAGTTTTTCTCTTACAGTATCCGATCGACCCTGTGAATCTTTTCACCTAATGTCGGCACTTGCACTAAATATTTCCAAAAGTTAGAAAGTCTCACTCCTAATCACTATGCATTGAATCTCCAAACTGTGGAAGTAAGAAAGTAGTTTAATCCAGCTAAAAAGAAGAAACAGAGCAAATAAACACACTTTACATTTTCACCTTCTTCACTTTGAAGCATCACTTAGCCTTCCATTATATAGAATAAAAAAAAAAATAAAAAAAAACACAAAACAAGTGAAATAACACTATTTTTCTTCGATACGTTTTAAGTGCTACCATGACCAAAAAATCAATCCTTTTTCTTTGGATTTCAAAAATAGTTAATGTAAACACCAAGAGACCCAGGTTTTAAGCCTTGATTTAAAGAAGACACCTCTTTATTTTGACTAGATGGTCTGTTTTAACTAGATGCTCTTGAGAGAGCTGGATCGAGGAGAAAATGACGTCAGACTCATAAGTTTAAGAACGCAATGCGTGTGTAGGCGTCTGAATTAAGGACGGTGCCTAGTATTGTTATTGCGCATATGTTCTGCGCATTTCCAGATACTCGGATTTCCTATCGCCGATGCTTACTAATACAGGGATATTTTTGCGCGGTTTGAAACGAAAGAACGCCATACATTGCTTTATATTTCAAACCTTTTTACAAATATTATTCATGAATTATCTTTGAAAAATGCGTGGTTACCCCCAATTTTCTTTTTGGATTTTAATAACACTTGTTAAGATCTACATTTCCTGCATAATCACACACCGGGGCAAAAATATCGTTAATTAGTAGGCACCGTCCTTAATATGCTGCACCGTAGTTTCGGGCTTTCAGTGTTTTGCATTTATAATTAGCTGGATTTTAAACTAGTGAGTAAGTGACGTCATTTTTTCCTAGATCCAACCCTTCGAGGTCAATCAGTCAGTTTTAAACGTGAGTAATAGACCTAATAGTGCTTTTTCACATGACGTCACGGCGGCCATGTTGGTGTTCCAAAACAAAGAAATAGCGGCCATGATGGTGTACCAAACTAATCCTCCGGGAATTGAACTCTATTTTTATGCAAATACTCTCTTTTGTTTCAGTAATCCAATATGGCTGCTGGTCACGTGAGTGAAAAACGCTCTATCGGCTAACTCAATGTTGTACCCAATTCAAACCCTTAGGAATCTTAATACCGCGGGAGATTTGAAGTGGGTACAACATTCAGTTAGCCGATTAGGTCTATGGTGGACCGTGAAATCCATAACTTACACTCAAAGTAAAACAGCCTTTGGATAAAAATCAAAGCTCAAATTTTTGCTGGTTAGGTGTTAAGCAAACACACTTTCAGAATTTGAAGAAAAAAAAGGAATTGTTTTTTTATTATAGTAGCACTTAAAATAAGATTCATTTTCGCGGTAAGAGCAAAATATTCTGGTGAAAATTTTCTTTTCAGCGTTTCATCACAAGACAAAGCTTAGCTCGTCTAAGCGGTTTCTTAACCCACTAAACTTACCAAATAAAACCTTACCCCAAATGACCGAATTTATCTTACACAGAGCAAGGACTGAAATGAGCCGTTGTAAATATCAGCCTCTTTTCCTAGGACCTTTCCCTTCGCTTTGGGGTGGGGCCACCTCAAAGGGAACTGGGAACGAGGTTGTTAGAATAACACTTAACGTGTTTGATACCATGAAGAATGCTAACAAATGTAAAACTTATTGATAGAAAAATACTTTTCTGTTTGTTGAATTAATTTTGTATAAATTGAATTTCGCTTTCTTAGTCAGCAAATTTATTTTACAATGATTTTTAACACTTCAATAACTGTGAGGCGATTTATTTGTTTCCTTTTCTTGTGTGCACTCGATCCTGAAAAACAAAACAACACATCAGCATTTGCTTGGGAAGCTACATTTTGCACATCGTTTCCCGCTTCTTTACTGCCATTTAAAACGAATCACTAATTCTTTCGCATGCTCTTGAGAACCTCAATAGATTCTAAAATGTAAAATTTAAATGCTTTGTTTATAGTGGAAGTGCACTTAGCTATCAAGCTAGTTCACAGGCACCCCACTTTTAATAATTTAAAAGAAACATGATTAAGAACCCCAACTGGAAGGAAGCAACCAGTTGGCTATTTACAACGCATGGTAGAGTTGAACACGGGACAACCGGAAACAAAGCCAAACCAGAGGCTAGAACGGGATTTGAATCCGGGGCAACCAGAAACAAAGCCAAACCAGAGGCTAGAACGGGATTTGAATCCGGGGCAACCGGAAACAAAGCCAAAGCCCTTAGAACCACTGGACCACGCCGCCTCCTCTTCTGCGTACTGTAATTGATGGTTTTCTTCTCACAAAAAAAAATAATGAAAACATGACAGGCTACTCACCTCTAGTCTTTCCCTGGCACCTCTCAGGACTTGATGCGATCGCGATACTAAAAAGAAAGAAAAAAAAGCGCTTTTCACTTGATTTCTGTCATAAAAGGTCATAAAATGAAGACCACAAAAAAATAAATTCCTTGTTGTCAAGATAAATGTTCTCAATAATATCACGCGTGCTTTACCATTTTTGTCTGTCCATTTCGCCTTTGATGCACAGGGTCAGTAACTTTATAACACAACAAAAGTAAAGTGCGCGCTCTGACTGGTCAATTACATATTTCATATTTGCCCACACAACTTATTCCAAAATGGCCGCCATTTTAGTATTCTTTTGTTTGATGGCAAATTGACTCTTTTGGCCTCGTTCAAGGTTAAATATTCTTTTGAATTTTACCTTTGAAAGCGAGGCCAAAAGGGCCAATTTCCAAGGCAACAAAAGAATACTAAAATGGCGGCCATTGGTGTTGGACGAAAACACTGACGCGTGCGCCGGGAAAAAAAAATGTGGTTTCCTCAAATTACAATGACCGACAAGTCTCCCGCCAAAAATGCTGAAATTTCTTCACAGCTTCATGAAGAAAAGACTTTAAAATGTCATTTTTAACCAGTTAGCGGGTATTTTACCAGAACCACCATTTGCAAGCCTAGGTGAAAGCCAGCTCCAAGAGTTAATGAGCGAAAGGCATTCAAAGAAGGCCACGAAACAAATAGTAAGGGGTTCACAGCGTGTACTATCGAGTTATAGTTGTACTTGGGAGATTTGCTTTGCACTCGAGAGCTAGAGTCAGGGTTCGTACGCTTTTTTCAACTAAAAATTCAAGGACTTTTCAAGTACTTTCAAGGACACATTTTCCATTTTTCAAGGACTCCACGCACTGCAAAATCAAGCGATAAGCAGCTGTTCATATAGCTAGTGTCCGCCGACTCTCCCATGCTCGAAATGTCAACATCCTTCATGCACACAATGTATCGTGCCTTGTGTTTGTCACCCTTGACTTCGCGTAACCACTCTTTGTACAGTGGTTTCTGAAGCCACAAGTCGCTGAAAACACGCTTTCCCATTGCTGTAAATCTTTTATTCGTGAAACAATAGCCGAACAAACAACACCCACGCAAACAACAGGAAGCACTCGAGGCACATGGCTTTTCGCGGAAAGAGCGAAGACTACAAAACATTTCATTGGCTCTTAGAATTACAGACATTGAACCAATCAGAGCAATGAATATAACAAAGAACAGGAAAATGTACTCGGCGCTTGATGGACGTTCGGAGAGTTGTAATGATGGTTTTTATTTGTTTTTTTTTTTACTATTATGTGTCGCTACTGTTCTGCCAGTAGTATATATTTTCATATTAGGCACTCTAGAATCTAGGATGGATGAAATTAGCTACAAGTTTCAAGGACTTTCCAGCACTGACTGCAATTTTCAAGGACTTTTAAGGCCTTGAATTTTTATTTTCAAATTCAAGGACTTTCAAGTACTTTCAAGGTGCGTGCGAACCCTGTAGAGTCCACTCGGCTATTGCCTCGTGCGACTCTTACGAATTCTCCCGTGTGCAACTGTAACTTTATAGTAAACGTTGAAACGTTTACCATTTGTAAATTAGCAAAACCAGCCGTAATTTGACCCAAGACCAAATTGGTCAGAGACATGCGTCCTGTCCTAACGTTTTTCGTCTCAAACTAGTTTTCAAAGAACGTTTGCATTTCAAGGCATGCAGTATTACGATGGTGACGACGAAACATACCATTCTCGAGCAGAGAGAAAGATTTCTGAAACCCTATTTTCCGTTTTTATTTAAAGACAATAGCATTCTAAACCTGGCATTTTGGACCTACGTCACACAATACCTCATTGAAACCCTTTGCCTTAGTATAACACTTTTTTTTTTAGCTGTGTGAGTATTCGTTTAATATTTAAAAACGCGTCAGCGTCGGGCGTAGTGAAATCAGCGGATTGATGAAGGTGTCCGCTATCATGAGTATTTTATCAATGATTAACTTTCAAGCAATACAAGGAGAATTTTAGACGAACAGATCATCGAGAAACGACGGCATTAAGAACATTTAGCTTTTACTTTCAAGTACTAGTTGAAACGAACGAATAACGGTCAGTGTAAAATGCAGACATCTGGAAAAAACGAAATCCTTCCCTAATGGCAACGCTATGAGCGTTCAAGTTCAAATACATCACGATCTGCGCGCAGGCTACCTTATGCCTAATTAGGCCCAAAACGATGATCAAGCATGAGGTTAGGGTTTGGGTCGTTTCTTGCAATCTCCATTTTACACTAACCGGTTAAATTAAAGAAGACAGTTTACACAGCACAAGGTGAATTCAAGGACAGTTCTCTCATAAGCGATGAGAGGCTACTAGTGTAGCTTTAATACTTAGTTAATAAACCGCAGAGGTATCTCTGGAGTCGCCCCGTCATCTTATCCGTTTCTTTTATTTATCCTCGCACCTACTATCTCCGTGGATTTAAGCAATGAAACATGGTATACCACTAAAGGATGGACAAACACAAAGGGGGACACCGTGGCCCCACTTCGTGAAAAACGTTTGCAGGCCCTTCAGCATCTCGCAAGGTTACATGATGATTGAAGTATTACGAGAAGTGGCCTACAGTGCATCTTATCTTTATCGACATGACTAGAAAAGATGACCATTTTCAGATTTCATTACAAAGGCAGCGCTTCTACCGATTCTACTGATCCTGGTGTGCCCGGTCTCGTCCGATGCTCAACCAAGTGAGCCTATGTGAATCAGTGTCAGCGAATACTTACATTTGTCAATAACCTCTGCTCGCATGTTTTCCTTGACTTTATTTGTGCCCTGACGGAAGCAGAAAATCCCAATTTTAATACAAAAAATCCTTAGTCAAACCAGGAGCAGGATCAAAGTTTCCACCTAGATAGAAAGGTAAGTGCATACTGACAGGCATCAACTGACCCTACTATACTTCACGTGTAGTATTCTCATAACTGATGCTGCCCGTAGTCTTAAATACTGCTGTAATGAAATTCTTAAGATGCTAGTTCTTGAGAATACAAGTAGAGCTTGTCTTGTCTTGTACCAGGTCATCCAGCGAAGGACAGAACAGAGAGAAGGTGAAATTGAATTATCGAGAAAAGACCCACTCTAGAATAATTGCGGCTTCTAGATCATAACTACTGGCGAAACGTGAGAGCCTGCAAAATTTGTGTAGATTTCAAATGGGACACTAGTCGTTCTCTTGTGTTCCTGTGAACACTATTTCTGACTGAATAGCATAAATTCTCGTTTTACTCTAGAACTGAAAGTCATTAGGATTCTCCGCGAAACTCTATTCTTGCACAGACATCAAATGAAACTCAGTTTTAAAGGCCAATATTCCATTTAACATCTGCTGTTGATGGCAAATATTTCTTTTGCTTCAGTTAATCCAATGCTTCTGATCAGGGGAATGAAAACACTCTTCACTCCAGATTACAAAACTGTTGACAGTTTGGTTATTAGATTACAAGTTAAGGTTGGTCATCTCCTAGCACCTGCAATTATGTTGATGGCAATTATTTATGTTGAGTCTCTGTTACTTCAAGAATCAAAAGATTAATTCTAACCAATTAACCCAGCCACGGTTTATTCTGCTAGCAATTTAGACGGGTTACACTGGTTAAAGAATTAAAAGACGTAATCGCTTCGGAACGTTAGACAAGAATTGTTACCGTAAATGCAAAGAAGGCCGCTGAATGTCCGAATTAGGAAGCTAAACAGAAAAGAAAGAGAAAGAATAGACAGAGGACAGAAAAGATGAGTGCCTTGTTTTAAGTTTCCATTACCTTGCATTTTCACATCATTTAAAGCAGGTATGCATTAAAATTATGCAATTTATACAAATGGCGAGAATTTTAATTGCCTAATGAAAACGGTCAAATTTACCATCATATCAGCAGACCATTGCTCTTTATCATATGATCAGTATGACCTCGCAAGCTCTTTCATTGTAACACCAATAAGAAAATCCCCGTTTGAGGGCCGTACGCATTAGCACGAGGGGGGGGGGGGGGGGGGGGGGGGCTGGAAAAAAACCGTTTGCCCTGTTTGGAACACTCGTACGATTTTAGAGGATGTCGTCGCGTACAACAATATCTTTCCAACCCTTATTTCATGTCCATTCATTAGTTCAAATATATGAAATTTAAAATAAAAAGTCTGGCCGAGAGGTATGAACCCGTGACCTCCCGCACGAGGCTAAGGTCAACCTATAAAATGCAAAGACTGGATTGCTAGGTAAACCCTAACTTTTGCTCGAAAAAACGACAGGGCGTGTCAACCTAAAGACTGTTCATTGAGAGGACATGTTAAAGGGGCTATGTCACGCAAAACGATGTTATTTCATGGCATCGAAAATGCCCAAAAAGTAGAACGGAACATTGCAATAACCACTTAAAACTGTTACACATAAGATAAATACAGTAAAGGGAAGAGAAGCATGGATGGACTCAAATGGACAAATTAAAACGGATTGCACTTGGGTAATCTTGAAAAAAGTCGGCCTGACGTTTTTCAAGTTTAAGGCAAATCACCTGGGTAATAGGTCGTTTTTGCTCAGAATCAACTTGTTTGTGATGTAACGATAATTTTATCAGTAAAAGATTCCATGTTACCATTTTCAAGTTTTAAACTCGCGATTTAACTTCAGATTTCCCATAAACACCCTAAAATAACGTGACATAGCCCCTTTAAAATATTTTATGCAATTTCAATCGCCGAACCTTTTTTTCACCGTAATTGAAAATACACCTTGTTTCACTCGATATTTAGTAGTTCAAGTAGAAAGTGTCAAGGCCAAGGTGCTATACTATTTTGTTGTAAATTTACTCGTCTCTTGATGTCTGAACCAGTCGTGAGAACCGTAGTTGTAAAAGATTGGTACTGACCCGATATTTTCGCACCAACGCCTGAGCAGCACTAAATTTCCAATGACATATGGCATTTTCAGTCTCCTTGCGAGAAGCAAAATGCGACGAGAATGTAGCAAACCACCTACCTCAAGCCTCTCACAAGCTTTTTTAATTATATCTTCTTGGATGAGAAGTCGACGCTTTAATTTTGCAATCTCAAGCTTGAGACTCTCACTCTAAAGACAACGAAAAGTTTGAGAAAAGTTCAAAGTGATTGAAGGAAAGGTGGGTAGCTGTTCCTTAATAGTATAAAAGATAAAACATTAAAAACAACAAATACAGCAACAACCGTTTCATTTGTGTACTAATATAATTGTCGAAACAAAACGAGCACAATAGAGCTTACATTGAGTATCGTGACACCAAAGCCAAATCAATTGTCGTGGCCAATCACAAAAGACACAGATAATCAAATAAGCCTATCATCGCGCAAAGCTAATTCATGCAGCCGTCGCCAAGCGCCGACGATTCCTACCTCTACATCCTTCTCGCAATTCGCTGATGCAATCCGAGATGGTGGATTCACTTTAAGCTCGTTTAACAGTTCCTTGCATTCCAACACAATTCTTAAAATATTCTCAACAGGCGCAAGGCTGTCGGTCTGTAAAAATAAATAAAACACTCCATTATTCGGATAGGAATCTCACTAAAATTAGTAACACTTGAATTAATAGTATGATTAAAAAAAAACATTTCTTTTTTTTTAGTTCAGTAATGGCACAAGAGATGAACAAGGCTAAGGTGAGCTGGAGTTCTATCATAAATGAAGATGACACGTTGAGCTCGAAAGGATCGACCTTCGGTCTTGTTTGTGCTAGAAAATCACTCAATGTTTGGCCATTCGTTCAACTAAAACGTCTGAATGGAAATTTGATGGGAAAAATAGCTGAACCAACTGTCACATTTATAAACCGCTAAAAGAAGACCCCATTAAACTGTCTCCTGTATTGGTTCTTCACTAAATTTGTGTGGTAAATTCTCTTTACTTAGCAGCTAAAGGTGTAGTACCTGCGAGCTTGATATGATGCTGTTGTACATATCAGTTGCAAACTTGTTGATAGCGTTTAATTTTTCTTCAAGTTGATCCACGACTCTTCCATCTTCACTGGATGTGCTTCCGTTTTCAAGAGCTGTGAAAAACGTCAGAACCATACAAGTGTTATCATGATCTAATTCGATCAATTCACGGTAAGAGTTGGTATCTTCGATTGTTCTGGTAAGTTGACTGGGTATGAAAAAAATTACTAATCTTACTAATCTAAATTGTGTACATTTAACACTGACAAGTGCAAGACAGTGGTGAAACTATTCAATGCGTTAGAAATTAGTTATTTAGACATAGTTTGATGCTACACCGGTCTGAATAAATTTGAATGAAGCTAGACCAAATCGGTTATGTTGTACCCAATTCCCTTTGTGAATAAAATGTTTTGTTCCAGGTATGTCCATATCACTTAAACGTGAATGCTACCTTATAAAGCAAATACGATACACAATGTGACAGAGAATCTTAATTCCGGGAGACTTGAAATGGGTACAACATTGAATTAGCTGATTTGGTCTCTTAAGGGCGAACGTTTCGACGCTCCTGTCTTCATCAGGGGTTATCCAAATTTATCGCAAGAGTCTTCTTTATCAATTTGCGAAAAAGGAAAGAATGCGCCCATTAATTGTAACTAGCGCCCTTTTCTTTTAATAAGGTTCAAATATGTGTCAGGTAAATTAGTGATATGTCTCCGGCCCCTTTCATAACAAGTAACAGCGAAATTTTTTTGATCACAATTAGTGAATGTGTAGCCTGCGTGGCAGACGTATTTCCGGTTATAGTTTCTATCCACTGAAAATACCTTTTCGGTGGAGAGAAACGATGACCGGAAATACGTCTGCCAGGCTGGCTAGTGAAAATGAAAATTCATCTTTTTTTCAAAACAAATACACACTTGGCTTCGTGTGGGATGTACGGCTGAAGTGTGTTAAAAAATTGGTGCCGTGTCAGCGGTTACTTTAGTGCTCACCTTTTGCCGATCCAACGGATTCATCATCATCCACACCCTTCCCCTTCGAGAAGTTCAGTTCACGGATGACGGTGGTATGAGATCTGCTTGGGGACTGGGAAGGTGAATCCGGAGGTCGTCCCAGTTGTTCCTCGAGCTTTAGCCGCAGCGCATTATTGGTCTGTATGCTTTTCTCGAGTTGAATCCGTAAACTGCGGATTTCAGCCAACAACAGCGACAGGGCATCTTGTTGCGGATCGCTATTTGGACTTCTTGGTCCTTCTCTACCGTAACTTTGGCCTGCAAGAGATATTAAGCCTGTTAATTTCACCTGTTAAACTTAGTTGGTTTCGCTGCTTTACGTTTAAGAATTCATCGCAGTCTCTAATGAATTTTTGAAAACCTCTTCCTAAAGAAAAAAGAGTTGGGTCGTTTTGCTTTAGGATCATCCATCTGATCCGAAGCTGGTTTAGCCGGTTTGAAGTTTACCATCGCTCTTCACAAAGCACTCTGTTAGCAGCAGAGACATGCGCACAGCTTAATCCATTGACCCCCGGGGGTGAGACGTAAATTCAACGTTGAACAAATTCAACGAGTGGTCAGAGCGGGTCTTGAACCCGGATCTCCGGATCTCCGGATCTCGAGGCCAGCGCCCTAACCACTGGGTCACACGGACTCACTGCTTCCAACCCTCCTGTTTGAGGAGGGTTAAAGTGGTGTTGTGAGCACTTCCTTTCATTCAATGTGGCCGGGGTTCGATTCCCCGGAGGAAAGCCCTAACCACTGGGTCACACGGACTCACTGCCTCCAACCCTCCTGTTTGAGGAGGGTTAAAGTGGTGTTGTGAGCACTTCCTTTCATTCAATGTGGCCGGGGTTCGATTCCCCGGAGGAAAGCCCTAACCACTGGGTCACACGGACTCACTGCCTCCAACCCTCCTGTTTGAGGAGGGTTAAAGTGGTGTTGTGAGCACTTCCTTTCATTCAATGTGGCCGGGGTTCGATTCCCCGGAGGACTCGGCGTCACATGCGGGTTGCGTTTGTTGGTTCTCTTCTCTGTTGCGAGAAGATTTTCTCCGGGTCAGGCTCCGTTTTTCCCTTGTCATTTAAAAGCAACACTTGTCTTGTCCTGACATTATTTGATTTGTAGTTTCCCAATTAGTAGAGCACTTATGCTCCGCTTCAGCAGCGCGAAACTTAAAAAGTGATTACTCACGTACTTATTAATAGGAGGCAGCGTGGTAGAGTGGTTAGGGCGTTGGGTTTGCATGCGGCTGCTCCGGGTTCAAATCCCGTTCTAACCTCTGGCTTGGATTTGTTTCCGGTTTCAACTCCACCACGCTTTGTAAATAGCCAACTGGTTGCCTGCTGCCTGCCTGCTGCCTGTCTTAATAATGTTTCTGTTAACTTTGAATTGTTTCTTTCACATTGTTAAAAGTGGGGTGCCTGTAAACTAGCTTGATAGCTAAGTGCACTTCCACTATAAACAAAGCATTTACATTTTTTTTTACATTTACATTTACATTAATTGATAAAGTTATTATTCACTGCAAAAACAACCCGGAGAAAGAAACAGGCTCCAACTCGAGAAATTACTCATTTTAATCGGGGTTCTTAATCTTTCTCCTATTGATTTGAATTATTTCTCTCCATAAACAACCCACAAGCCCTAAACATCACCGTGCATAGATAAAGGTTCCCCCACTTCATTTGACTAGAGCACTGAATCAAACTGAATGAATCACAAGTAAACAAGCAAATCCTACCCTCTGTCTGTACTTCAATGCTCCTGCCTTCAATAGTCAGTTTATAAAGTTTCTCGTACACCGTAAGTTCCTTTCTTAGGTTTTCAGATACTTTCGTACTTTCCACAAGCTGCTGACGGAGGAGATTCACTTGATCTTTATCCCTGCGTTAGTAAGAACAAAAACAATGCTCTTATTTCTGAAATACGCACGGCAAACATTTATTTAATGTCGCGTCTTCATTAAATAAACGTACGGGAAAGGCAAAATTGCTTTTGTTTACAGAGGAAGTCAGTACACTTAACTAAAAGGTAGCTCACACGCAATCCACTTAAAAATCTAAACAAAACTTTTCAGAGTTAAAAGAATCTGATAGAGAACTCGAAGTTACAGAAGGGAACCACTTGGTTAAGTACTAAGTGTGGTTCAAACGCATGATCACATTTCGTCTCAGCCAATATAGATGTTGCTCACTTGCCAGACAAGCATTGACATAACGTTTCTTCTGACACGATGAATAGGCAGCCACACACTTCTTCAGTATTTTATTTGACGAAGCAGCATGGTCCGATGGTTAGAACGTTGGATTTAACTGAAGGCAGTTGCATGCACCGGCCGGAATTCAATCCCGCTCTGAACACACAAACCGCCTTCAGATAAACAACTTTTCCACCCCCCGTTCTCTTCCCAGCCCTTCACAAAAATGGCCTCTGTCCGTCGTCCCTAACGGGTACTATTTACTCACCGCGCTTGTTCTTGTTTCAACCCATCGATCGCTTTCTTTAATTTTTGATTTATTCGATCTTTCTCAAGAAGCTCTGATCGCAGGGAGTCGTTCTCTCGAATCAGAATGATCTTATCCGTCTCAATAAGAGAGCTTCCCTCACCACCCCCGTCAGTCAACAACCGTTTCTCCAGCTGAGCTCGCAATGCATCATTGGTGCGAATACTATCCTCTAAACGCAATCGCAGCTCTCTCATCTCCGCCAAAAACGCAGCCATTAGGTCTTCTGTTGAAGGTTGCTTGTCGCTCGTGGCCTGTGCTTGTGTTGACTGATTGTGCAGTTTAGACATCATCCTGTTTTCATTCCTTAGAGTGTCGTTCAGTTTGTCGCTGTCTTTCAGTTTACTCCTCAGGAGCTGGTTTTCTCCTAACAGCATTCTGTTCATCTGGTGAAGCTTTTCCATTGAGTCGGCTGCAGACTCCTTTTCCGGTAATGCGGTAATCGATTGCTAAGGAACAAATCAAGAGTGAACAAGCCGTCAGTTACTATATTTCGAAACTTCGATCCTTTCTGCCAGCTTCTCCCGCATCCAATAGTCCACTTCCGAGTTGCTGCATGCCTCAGTTTCAAAGCGAGTCCTGGTGCACAACCATTCAAATGGAAATGATTTGCGTATTCTTACGCAAATCAAACTCATTTCCCTTACAATAGTTGAGCACCAAGACTCGCTTTGAAACCGAGACAAACAGCAACTCGGAAATGGCCTATTCAAATCCCGTTCAGACCTGAAATTTCCAGTCTTTTTTTGTTACTTCTTGAGTAACGTTCATAACTACGATGATCTAAAATCTATTTATACATTTATTTACTTATTTATTTATTCAAAATATTCGCTCAAAAGCAGGTGGAGTTACAAAAAAAACACCACCCACCTAAATGAGTATCCCATTCCCTAAAATCCTAATGTAAAATGATTACAACAGAATCAAAATAACAAAAGAGATCAGAAAAACTAACACATGATGCGCAAACTGAAGTGTTAAAACGACAGCATTTCGGACAAACTAACTTGAAGGAAAGAATGTCGTCTTGATTGAAAACTACCGGCGTCGATCTATTGCAAAAAAATGATTTCAGCTTTTTTCTAAAACAACCAGTCTTTACTTCCGACCTTGAAGCGGACCTTACAATCATTACAAGCTTCTCTATCACTGAGTGTATAAGTGACTCACTGAAAAACTGAATGATTATTGGACTGACGACACGATGGCGTGAATGGCGACTGACTGCCTATCTTCCCGCCTCTCATCTTTATGTTGTCCTTACCTTCACCAGGCTGTTTTCGTGTCCACTGGGACTAGTCTGTGTTTGTCCATATCGTTTGGGGGGTGAAGGACTTGAAAATGGTGACAATGCGACTGAATGCATCTCAGGTTTGGATTGAAGATCGAGTTCTAATGTTTTGATCACTTCATCTTTTTCCTGAAGTTCAAGTTGTGACCTGAATAAAACAAAAACAAAAAAAGACACGTATGGGAATACAAATTAAAGTGCCCATTACTAGAAAACACTTTCCTGCTACATTAATTCCCTGCACTTGCCCAAAACATATTTTGTTGCTTTAGGACCTTTCTCCAAAAAATTAAAATTTACTCTTCTGTTACCATTGAAAGATTAGGAAACTTGTCCTAGTTTGATCCACGACCAGTCAAGCAATGGGTTCAATATCAGTTTTTTTGTTAAACCAGTTCAGTATTGACGCCTTCCCCTCCCATCTTCCCTTGCTCGCTCGTAGAAGACTGGAAACTATGCTACCTTCCCAACACTTTTGTCCATGATTGTAGCTCTCTCAAAATTTTAAAGTTAGTAATGGCGGACCATTAATTAGGTTAATTTCAGTCCAAATAAACAGGTGTCTTTTTGAAGTGAAGGCTTAAAACTTCGGTCACTTAGTGTTCAGTTAACATGGTTTTGAAATACTAAGAAAAAGTATAATTGATTTTTGGTCACCGTAGCGCTTTAACAGCACTTTTTTCCTTGTTTCACTTTAGCTGTGAGTTATTATACGCTTACCTTAAAAATGTTGAGAAGTGCAACCGATTATATCCACAACCAAAAATGCACCATATAAGTGCAAAAAGATACGACTTACTGATTTAACTGAGGGAAACGATTGCTTACTTTTCAACCTCGTTTTTCATCTTTGCTGAATGATCGAGAAGCTCAGCCAGTTGTTTACCGAGTTGTTCGTTCATCATCTTCGCTTCTCTCAGTTCCCTTCGAACTCGTCCGATTTCCTCCGCCGATTTCCGTGTCTCTTTAAGCTGATTCGTCAGCGTTTTATTTAGACGCTTGGCATCTTGCAACTCTTTCCGTAGCTTGATGGCCTCCATTCTAACTCCTTTTAATTTTGAGAAGGATTCGTTCAACTCTCTTATTTGCGAACCCAGAGAGTCATTCACCTGTGTTGCGTTTTGAAGTTCGAGTCTCAGTCGGCTGATTTCTTGCTCCGACCCGACGCTTTCGTTAAGTCTTCGTCTGAGTTCGTCATTCTGCTGAGATGATTCGTCGAGCTGCAGTCTCAGTTCTAATGTTTCATCCGATAATTTGGATCTGCCATGAGTTTTTTCACGTTCGCTCTCCAAAAGCCTTTTAAGTTCTTCGTTCGTCTTGATACCCGCTTCGTATTCCATACGAAGTTTCTGAATTTCTGCTACTTCGCTTAGTTTATCGAAGTTTTGTTCAGCTTTCGGTGGACCCTGTGTTAAGCACACACAAAATTATCAGCTTTAAAAATTCCTTTTCGCATTTCGCGCATTCATTTGGCGACGTGCGACGGAGTTAAAATACAAATTAAGGTGTTTTAGTTCGCACAGCACTCATTGCAAAGCTCGGAACCTTGCTCGAATCGAAACCATATAGATCTTTTGGAAAACGTTCATGAGAAATTTAGCATTTCTTCAATCGCTATATACAATAAGTGGTTTTCACGTGACGTCATCGCCGTCATGTTGGTGGACGAAAACAAAAGATCTGTCATTAGCTCCTTTTGTTCGTCCACCAGCAATTGTACATTACATCATTGTTATCTGTGTCTCTGGAGATTGGTTTGCAAACCATCTTTTCTAAATAGACCTTATTCACGATGGCCACCATGTTGGATTTGCTATTATCATGTAAATTTGCTACACATTTCTGAGGGGGCAAACAACATAAGTTCGAGAGGTTATAACGAACATCTTAGCCACACAGATGATTTGTTTCACGTTCATTGAATGTTTATCACCTAAGTAGTAAAATAGCTTGATTTCAAAAGTTACTTCAACTTTTTTTTAGTGAAAAATGAGCAGATAACGAAGTAGAAACTCAAAATGTCAAAGGCAATCAAAAGATATAAAATTATTCTTAATTATAAAATGTACTTTTAGCAATGTTATTTCAATATTTCGACGAGCCGATTTTCCGCTATTTGCCTTTTTTCCAGTGTTTGCTCCCCAGCATTACACATGGCTAATTTGCATGACAATTTTAAAACCAACATGGCGGCTATCGTGAATGAGGCCTATTGTTTGAGATATGGAGTGCATTAGTCCTTTGACTTCAGACGATACAACTTCAAGTGTACAAATTATGTAACCACTGAAATTGCTGGAAACACTGTTCATGCACTCTCTACTGTAATGACAGAGCGAAGGACTCTAAATTGAAGCGATCGACCAAATCGGATATCTCAATGTTGTACCCAATTCAAATACATACATACGTATTTTATTGCAGCTCCCTAAAAGGGTTTTTCGCAGTTAAAAGACTACAAATCAACTAAAATAACTAATTAAATTACCAAATAACTAATTGTATTTGCATTACAATGTAGTTCACATTAAAATGAAATGGAAATACCCGGAACAAAACATTCTATTCCCAAAGGGTTTGAATTGGGTACAACACTGAGTTAGCTGATTTGGTTTGTCCACGTTTGACTTTCCCTCCCTACATGACTTGATTTAACATCAAATGGTTGATTCTTGGAACGGCGTATTCAGCGTTCATGTCGAACAACATTATCGAACTCCACTCTACATTCTCTAACAAAAATAAAATGTCCGAAACAATTCCGTTCTGTGCCTAATCATGAACGGCAGGAACCCATGACCCGGAGCCTACCTACAACTCTACTATGTTCGTGTAACGGCGTTTTCACAGACCGATTTATATTTAGATTGAATTTCCCGCGAATGAGACTCCCACAGGAGCCCGATGACCAATTACAAGAAATTAAGCTGACGTCATAGGGTCACCGAACCGGAACTGCCTTTGTTTTTTCCGGAAAAGATAGTCTAAAAATAGATCGGTCTGTAAAAATGCCGTTCCATAGGCCCAGTATGGGAGCTGTAGGCTCCGGGTCATGGGTTCCTGTGAACGGCTAATTCGGAATCTTAGGACGGTTTCCATTTGACAGAACTAAACCGGCCAGACTGGCATTTGCAAGGACTAACTCTACAACGTCTTCAAATTGACACACTTCGAGGTTGATATATATACTCCTCGAGAAGAATGCGAGGGATTATCATGCAAATGATCCTTCAAATTGTTGCGTTTTCTTTGCAAACTGACAGGTCTGGCCAGCCAGTTCTGACAAAGGAAAGCGCCCTTAGTTTAAATAAATTAATTGTTCCAGATAAGAAAATTGCTTCAAACAGTCAACAATAATTTTATCTTCCACCATGATTAACGTTCGAGTCAAGACCATCTGAACATGTATGATTCACGAGCATACCTGTTGTTTCATCAGCTGCAACTCAATCTCTCTCTCTCTCAAAATGTTGTCGTACTTTTCATTCATTTGTCGACTCTCTTCATACTTTCGCTCCAGTTCCCGAAACGTGCCGCTCGTTACTTGTACCCAGTCCTTCGATGGCGAAGTCTGTGCTTCCCTATCCGAGGAAATACGGGTATTGTTGACTTGAACGTGTCGTAACTCACGCATCTCTCGTTTTAACAACTCTAACTCCTGTTCACGCTCGAGAAGTGTCTCGTCGTGAATCCCGCTTAACCTTGAAGAGTAAAAGTCCAGTTTTTCATTCGCCTCTGTCAGCCTTCTTTCGAGTTCACCAAATGATTGTGTTGTGTTGTCCAACTTTGCCTGTAGTGTTTCTACTTTTTGTCTCAAGTCTTTAATTATGATATCTTTGTCGGTAAGTGTCTGGATGTTTAAAGAATTTACTTCATCCAATTGATTTCTAAGTCTGATATTTAACTGGCTGCTTTGCTTGAGTTGTTCCTTTAGTTTTTCAACTTGCTATAAAAAAAAGGAAAAAAAATGATAGCATCATTAAGTCAGCTTGTTCTTCTCGAGTTTTATTAATCAGTTCCTTGTTTGTTTGTTTGTTTGTTTCTTTTTGGACGGGGGGGGGGGGGGGGGGCTGCGTAACTGGGGATTTTTTTTTTACCGGTTTCATGCAGCGAACAATTTTGAAAAATTGATTCAAAAAATATTTATAGTGTCACCGTAGATAACCAAAAAGTGAGATTTATTTGCAATGGTTATTCGCATCTGTTCTTCAAGAAGAAGGTTTGAGTTGACAGAATCTGCGCTACGTAGTTAAGGGTTCGTATATGAACACGCGGTGGCTACATCACTTTCAATGCTGTACCTGTTCAAGTCTCTGCACTTTTGAAGGCGACCTCCAAGCACCATCTGAACTGTCTCGTGACTGCCACTCATTCAACCGAGCCTGTAATGACGCATTCCAGCGTTCACTTTCTTCAAGCCTCGTTTTGAGTTCTTGTATTTCTCTTTGATAGGCGGCGTCATAAGGAGACGCCACTGGTTGAGACGTAGAGTTAGCGCAGGTGACACTTTTGTGAAGCTCTGCTCGGAGTCTATCATTTTCACGTATTCCTTCTTCTAACTGTGCACGAAGTGATCTCAGAGCCTGCAATTCGTCTGCGACTTTGCTGCCATATCTGTAAATAATTGACCAAATTTGTTATTTATTTTATTTAAAAGATTCGCCCCGCGGCAGGTGGGCATACAATAGAACATTAGGTCACCTACTACGTAAACCCACCACCTAACCATCCCCATAAAAAGAATAGGCCATTTCCGAGTTGCTGTTTGTCTCGGTTTCAAAGCGAGTCTTGGTGCTCAACTATTGTAAGGAAAATGAGTTTGATTTGCATAAGAATACGCAACTCATTTCAATTTGAATGGTTGTGCACCAGGACTCGCTTTGAAACCGAGGCAATCAGTAATTCGGAAATGGGCTATTGATACCCATTCCATGGAACCCCAATAATAAAAGAAAAACCAAAAGAAAGAAGTATTCAGAAAGAAAGAAAGAAAGAATGTATCAACAATGCTAAGCTCATATGAACATTTTATTTGATAAGCTCTTCAACTGGCCTCGTACAAAAAAAAAAAAAAGAAAAGCTTTTTCAGATATCACGGAAAGCCAGCCACATTGCTGGAGAGAATAGGTCAGATCAGAACAATGGGTACTCTTCACGAATAGCTGGCTAGTTCTTTTACGTCTCACATAATTTTAGAGCGAGTTTGAATCGAGTGTCGTAAAACCAAAACCAAAGTAACTACTTTGGCCAATCAAAAAGGACAGAGACAATCCAGTAGACCAACCAAACTCGAAGTAATTACACGTAGCCGACACAAAGCGCGGGAAAATGTGAACGCACGAGCCACGATTGGTTTTGGTTTCACTTCTGATTGGTTGAAAAAATGGCGCGAGAACTTTGAACCAATCACTGAGTGAAGTAATGCAAAACCAAAGCAATTCGCTAATTACTTTCGACACTCAATGGAAAACCGCTCTATGAAAAAGGGTTGTGAGACTTGAAAGTGTAACCATGCAGATGCGATAACTGAACAAAGGCATTGCTTAGAGACCATGAATGTTGGGGCGCTCGGAGTTGAACCCTCGACCTTCTGTTTCTTTAAAATATCGCGTTCAGCTTTCAGTTTTAGCCGCGATGAGGGCGTACTCATACCTCATTTCCCCATCATACTGTGCGTCATAAAGCGCATGCTCAGCAGCAAGGATGTCGTTCAGTCGTCTTGTCTCGTTGATCTGAGCTTCCAGTAATTGTTGTAACTGAAGAACACTTGGTCTCTGGTAAAATAACAGCAAAACCGATTAGTCACCAAACAACGATAGATCGGCCACCTCGACTGCAAACGTGTGATAAAGGAAAGAAAAGGAACTGAATTTTATTTAAGTGTCTCCGTTAATGTCTCTTGAAACCGCAAATGCAAACTGGTACAACAAGAAAAACGTTGACTTCTCATACTCATCTGGTGCGACATGCACTTGCAAGGTAAACTTTTCTATACCTGATCTTCGGCCCCAGTGCCTACTCCATAACTTTCACGCCGTGGAGACCCAGCCATTTGCAACTTGGCTTTCAGATTAGCTACTTCTTGGCGTAGTGAGTTGACTTCGTCTTCTGTTTGCGACGTCTTAAAGACAAAAGACTTTTTTCAGTTTGAATCGAAGAACAATCCTTTCGATTGTAAGAAGGAGTGTTCTCCGGGCAAAACCGAAATTATAACCGAACGTTTGGATCCCCTGAGCACTTGACTTCAATAAGGGGTTCCAAACGTAAACATCGTATCAACAAAGGTTCCTCTAACGACTTCACTCCTTTGGCCTAAGGTACAGCGTCAAGTTCAAAACAATTCCTCTAATGCCGAATACACACGCAAAACGGAAAACTATATAAAATAAGTTTCCCACTATCCGTTAAATGATGTAAAACCAAATATGCACTTTGGCCAATTAAAACAGGTACTGATGTGATTCAAATGACCCAATTCCACTTTCGAAAATACGATAAGACTCTTTGTTCGCCCTCTAAAATTTTGAATAAGTATTGTTTCCAGTTTCTCTTGGGACTTACAATGGCCCCAAGAGAAAATGAAAGCAATGGTTATGCAAAGGTTTTGGGGGGTTATAGAGGTGTATTATGGGATTGTGCAAGTAGTGAATTCAAAATTTTAGACGGCAAACTAAGGGTATTATGGTATTTTTGATAGTTGCCTATTGCCGGATTGGCTGATAACGTATCGTCAGATTTTCTAACCAACCATCAAACGAAGCAATGAAAGACCAAAGAAATCGCAAAGATTGTTTCGTTGGTCAACTAAAAAACTGTCCTTAAAGGGACTCGGTGCAACACCCACACAATATACCTGTTATTCATTGGAGTAAACTAACGTGAGAATAAGACTTAATTTTCGAACTAATAAATTATTGTTTGTTATGACTGTTAGACAATAACAAGGAAACTTTGAACAGTACCTGGTTTGAGAGTCTTCTCTTGCAGTTTTCGAGTTGTTGCTCAAGAGAATTTTTGAGGTCTTCAGTCTCCACGAGTTGCTGGTTGAGCAAATTATTTGAGCCCTGAAAAAATCAGTATCAAAAATATAGATAACATTGGTCTTTAAAATTCTTACTTCATTGATTAGAAGGGAGACGTACCTCTTTGATTTTACACTTGAACTAAACATATTTTGATATCATTTAGGTTTATTTGAGTTCGGCCTTGTTTTAGAACAAATCACGCGAGAGCTATTGACATAGCTGCGTAATGAACCAAACAAAAATTGTCTTGTTGGGCATCCTTGTCTCTTGTCAATCGTTTTAGTGAATGTTCAAAATTTTAGGAATCAGACCTGTCGCTATGGTGAGAGCATTGGCCTCCACCAATGAGTGACAGGTTTGGTTCCCGCGCTTGTGGGATTTCCTCTGTGTTGCTTTCTCCACTGATGAGTACTCTGCTTCGAAAGCTTTTTTCTCAGTTTTTCCCCGCTGATCATAAACCAACATTTGATTTGACCTGCAACAATTTACTGCGATTTTCATAACATTGCGGAATCTGAGCGCCAACGGACAATCTGCGTTTTGGCTTCCATCAATCAAACTTCCGACGGCAAGCCGAGAGTGACATGACCTACCAATTTAATACCACGGTACATTCGTACATCCGAACTTGACGTGACGCCGATGGAAAGCGATGGAATCTCTACGAATCTTTTTACTGACGAACGTCTAAAGATATCGTAATGGCATTCGAGCTGCTGTGAACTAAACGAAAACCCAAACTGACTCTCCGAAGGCGGAGTCGATCTTCCCGGCTATGTTCGGAAATGTGGTTGATGGAAGCGTTAGCCAAAACGTAGTTTGGCGCGTAGCATTTGAAGGTGAGATTCCACAGAATTAAGAAAATCGCAGTAATTTGACTTGCAGTCACCCAAATTAGCTTGGGATTTTGATAGAGTAAATATACAATAACACACGAAACGAAGTTAACGTATATTCGGGCATTTAAAACCTGTTGTATTTTTTAAAGTTACAAAGATTGTCGCCAGCAAGCCTGAAAAAATGAGGCTGAAACGGCATTCGAACCCATGACCATGAGATTTGCGCTGCACCGCTCCACCTACTGAGCAATCACTGAATCCAGCTAGGAGTTTATCAAATGCGAGTCACAAAAGAGGTCAAATCACTTGATGTCCATTCGCAGTTCAAAGATATGAACGTTCATGTTTATATGTTTATTACATGATTCATTTGTTATTTAAACACCTTTAATTCACATACACGAACGTTGAAGATTTGTTCATTCCTCAAACGGAGGTCTCCAGGCTAAATAAGATCGTGGCTTCAAAAGCTCCGAGTATATGACACGTGTTTGTTGGACCTCCACTTTCGCTTATTGCATCTGAGACTTCACGTGCTAACACTCGAAGTACCATTTGACTGCGATGCTTAGTTATCTTTACCGAATTCAAGCTGACAACTATTTTCCAGATGAAGCTAAAGAGCCCGGAAAAGTTGTACATTTTAACCTTGGCACCTACTATAAAACAACAAATGGAACACTTTTCCCCTACTGAATACGTTCTAGCTTGCGCTGTACCTCAAGTTCCTGAGCTTTTTTCTGATAATATCCAATGTTCTCTTTCATGTCCGTCAGCTGTTTCTGTTGATCTTCTTGCATCTCCTATAAAAATAAAGGAAAGAGGAACCCTGTAAACCCGTCTTCACGTCAGAATTCAACAACTCTTAACAAAGGAAAGGTCTCTCAAGTTTTACTGTTAAGTAAAATAAAGAAGCGTCAGTTTTCGTAACAGTACTGGTTTGAAACAATAACACGAAATACCACACTAACTGTATTCTCAAATATTTCGGCCGAAAACTGCGTTAAATAGGATTGAATTAAAAAGCTTATAACTTGGGTAAAGTCTAGTCGAAGACATAATTATACTGCCTGCACCCAAAATTTTTTTCGCTCTAATTCAACCGAGTGTCAGCAAACATCGGCTACTTACATAGCACAGCTCACCAAACATGTGAGCTTTGTGAGCTTGTATTTGTCAACTCAGTATCTATTTTGTTAAAGCTTAGCTTAGCTGGGGGACGTGTCATACATACAACCCCGGAGTCCTTTTTTTTTTCGAACACGGTGAAAAATACGGTATCAGTGGTACGAACTGCATGGCTCGCAAAAAGGCGCAAACCTGCTTCAAAGAGTACTTCTCCAAAGAAGCTCCGCTGCTGCACCGCACGAGATTGCAATCCTTCAATGGATACTATTTTCGAGTTCACTCCTATCCAATTTTTCTTCACTGAGGGACCTTTCGCGAAAGCTTTTTTTGATGGGTGATTAGTTTTTCTTTTCGAAAGAATGAGAACTAACTTTCATCTGTAAGACACTGTGATCAGAATAGCTTTGAAAATGAACTTGAAGTAAACTCAGTTGTTTGTTGGTATAAACCAAGTTGACTGGATAAAAAAAAAGTTGGTCCTTTAATTCTGGTTGAATGTATGAATAACAGAAAAGAATTACACGACGAATTGCAGCCCAGACGATTTATATCACCTTTATAATGTTGTCCTTCATCTGAGCAGCCTCATTCAGCATTTCAACGTCATTCTGTTGAACCTTTAGTTCAGCCTCTAGTTCCAAGTTTAATTTTTTGAGCGCAGCCTGCAAACCAATTTTATTTTCATATTAAAAGATATGAAATTTCATTTCCGTCACAAATTAAATTTGACAGAAAAAAAAAAACGCCTTAGCCGTTCGCGTTTCCCCGTCAAAGGAAGCGTGCGTTTCTACCGACTTCTGATTGGTTCATTCTGTTGTTCTGTGATTGATTTTCAGTTCGTGTCTACACAAATAACTGGGGGGGGGGGGGGGGGATTACTTGACCAACACTTGTTAAGGACGATCATTCATATCCACTATTAATCGACAACATTGCACTTGTATCTGTCATGAGGAGGTGGGAGACCGCAGGATTTTAATTATCACCTGGAGGACTAATAGGAGCTGGAGCTCTGGGTGGGAACAGCAATGCTGGTATTTAAAGTGTAATAATAGAACGAATGTGCTAACCAAATCAACCAGAGCTTGTTCTTTGCTTTTCTGAGCATCAGCCAAAGCCTACAGAAGAAAGTAATTTACATCAAGAATTTTTGCATGTCAGCCGTTTATTTTAAAAAAAGATTGAAGAGCATAAAACCTTTCCCATTTACCTGTGACTGCTCGGCGAATTTCTGCTTAAGCTCCTAAAAGAGGCGAGAAAGTACAAAAAGAACAGAAAAGATAAGTGTTTCAAAATTGGTCTAAATATTTCAGGGAATCAACCTAAAATGTTTGTTAAATTTAAGAAACGTATATCACATGTAATCATTTCCCCCGCACGTTGTTTGCAACTGCCGTTTCAATATGAGTGTGGCATATCAAAGTTAACATTTATCCGGGAGTGAATTGAACAAAAGCTTTGAAATACAAGGAAATAGGAAACTTAAGACACACTAGAAGTACGAACTGCTAGTGAGTCACGTTTGAGCAACTTCGTTCCAGTTGGGTATCTCTCCTTCCTGCACCCTTGAAAAAAATGGTAACAGGAAAAAGGAGAGCTTGAAACCAAGGTTAAAGTGCCACTACGATGAAAATTTTGCATGTCCTTTTTTCTTTAGATTTTGAAACTAGACGTACTAAATAGGTATTATGCCAATTTTTATCTCAAAATTCCCACGGAAAGTATGATTATTGTAAACGTACTTTTTCGGTTTTCGCTGTCCGCCATTACTCGAACGGCAAATGACCGTGAGCGAGGAAAAGGGTTGGGTCTAGCTGGATCGCCTGGGGTCTGACATCATATGCGCAACGCTCAAAATAAACGCGGCTAATTTCTCATGCCGTCTATGAGATGTGAGAGATCGCCGAGTTGCTTTTTGCCGATATTATATACATTACTCCTTGATCGACTTGTTCGCTTTGTCAAACGCCCACGAAGCGATGCGCGTATGACGTCACTAGCCAAGTCTCGCGTAAAGACCGCTTACAAAATAATCGCAGGCTTCTCCAATGCCGTCCGAGTAATGGCGGACAGATTTTTAGCGGTTTTTGCCTGGTTATTTCCCGACTTATCTCGCTTCTATCGTTCCAAATTTATTTGCATTGTATTATTTTGAACATATTGACTTAATTGACGTTGAAAAAATTCGAAAAGAAAACCAAACATTTTCGTCGTAGTGGCACTTTAATGAATGGCTCGAAGCTGACCGCCGATTAGCTGGCAAGTAGCGCCAGTTCATTTAAATCAATCACAGAATTTCGAGAGTTCAAGGCACAACAGTTCTTGAACATATGAAGACACGTCTCACCTCAAGCTTGGGCATGCTTTGAAGCCTTAAGCGGAGATTTTCGTTGGAGGCCCTGAAACGAAATACGAACGGTGCGCAACCGACCAATCAGATATGAAAACGACACATACTAATTTCTCTTTCTTTGAATAAACCTAAACCGTTCTTGGTAAGAAGAACATTGCCGTTCATTTGCAATGCAAAACTAGGGAATCGTCTTAAAAACTCGAGCCACTGTTCAAGGAAAACGCAAACCGCATTTTTCCTCTCTTTAAGTAAGCGACATATAATCGGCTCATCACGTTGTTCACCCGTGTTCCAATTGGTCAGAGCATTAACTAGGGGTCTGATTTGTAATTAAATTACAGACCAATAATACGTACTGCACTTGTTTTAAATGGGCATCTTTTGCTTCTATTTGGTGTCGAAGATCTTCGAATTTCAGCTTGTTCTGAAAAGAAAACCATCAATTCGTATACAAACTTTAGGGGAAAAAAAGCTTCACCTATAAAAAAGCGATTATAAAAATTTATTTAAAAAACCGCTACTTGATAAATTCTCCAACTAACCTCTCGATCGTCTCCCTGTAGTTTCCTAAGGTTGTTCCGGTAGTCTGATTCGAGTTGTTTCAAAGATTCTGCGTAAAGAACCCATTAAAACAAACTCAATATTTCACCTCTGATTATATTCGTGCAAACGCGGGTGCTTAAAACAAGGAAGGCGAGCAGTTTCCCAAAACAAATTTCACCGCTGTGACATAAATGTAAAAGAGACAAAGAGCAGACTGACGTCTGCACGCTGAAACGGTCGGAAATGGCGCAGGCGTTCAAAAGACCCAGTCCATTCGCGTCATTCGTCGGAAGAGCCTACTCGACAGACTAATTAACGGAATTGTGGTAACATGTTGAGGCAAATGCCGTATACCAGTACAACGTTATAGCCAAACCTTATTCAAAAGCAGTCCTTTCCCAAATGGAATAACGAAGAGCTTTAAAGAAAATGCCCTGAAAATGCAGTAATGCAGTAAACATACCGTCTTTTTTTTGCACGTCAGCTTGTAGTAAGCCAATGTTCCGTTTAAGCTCCGCCTGTGAGGAAATGCAACCAAAGTCCTCTAGGTATGGTTCTAGCTAATATGATCGGTCACGCAAAGAACTTTTTCAACAAAACAACACTGAAAAGTAGAAACCGAAGAAATAGTCTTCTTCTATTTAGAAAAAGACACTAATTGTTCGACTCACCGCCTCAGCAAGGCTGATAGATTTTGATGGACTTTTAGCAGATTCCTGGATTAAGACAAAAGCTGACATTAAATTGTAACATATCTGACAAATGAACGACATACACGGAAGCTAATCCACGGAATACTGCAAACGTTTGTTGGTACACAAATGATGTGCCAAAAAACGTAATATCGCAGAACGCAAACTAGAGACTGCACAATAAAATCGAGCAAAGATGTTCCTTCCTTGTGCACTGTGAAATATGCATAAAAGGTCTTAACTTGAGAACACACCTGCAATGCTTTCAACAGCTTGTCTTTCTCTTTCCCGCTTTCAACTAAACCCTGAGCAGATAAAGAGAAGTCGTATTTGTAATGGTTGATTGCTTCCCTGACAGATTGTCAGACTGACTGCCACGCAGACTTAACTGATTAGAGTGTGATGTGAAGCGCCAGCTCCGTACCCCATATGAACCATGTGAGCGTTAGCCCCAATTTATTTGAAATGGGCCCACACAAGGACAGAGAAAAACTTGGGCCTCAATTTCTCTTTCATTCTCTCACATCTCTTTCACTCTCTCATATTTTCATTCGCTCACATTCGACAAGGACAGAGAAAAACTCTGACCCACCCTGGTCAGAGTTTTTCTCTGTCCTTGTGTGGGCCCATTTCCATTCATTAGGGTTAACGCTCACATGGTTTATATGGGGTAAGGAGCTGGCGCTTCACATTACACTCTAATCAGTTAAGTCTGTTGAAATATAAGTGCTACACGGCCAACGTTTGTAAAAACGTAACCCTTCCTTGTGACTGTCACGCAGATCGGCTGATCGGTCGGTCAGTGGTTCTAATGATTTACTGTTTCATTTATTCATGGGATTGGACAGATGGACAAACAAAGGGAAAAGCTGGGTGTGTGACAAATCGATGAATTTACTGATTCCTTGATTTATTGATTGAACCACACGAACTCCCAGCGACTGTTGTCACTTACCTCGATGGTTCTGTCCTTTTCTCGTAAGGACATCTTTAATTTATTCATTAGCTTGTCGTTCTCCTGTGAGGCCCAAGCTTTGCTATTTTCTAGAGCCTGAAAAACAAGAGAAAAAATTACGGCAGGGCTGGACGGTAACAAAAGAAGGGTTGATGTGGAGCTTCATTTTTAATAGCAAACGGCGTGGGCCGTAGCTTGAATAGGAAGAGTCTAATTAAGAGTAGTTTTGCAAACCATAGACCCTATGCAAAAATGGCTGCCTTTAAATTATTCTTTTGTTCATATTCAAAATAGCCCAACTAACCTCGTTTTTGAGACAAAAATTCTAAAGAATTTGTTATCCTGAACGAGGTTAGTTGGGCTATTTTGAATATGAACAAAAGAATAATTTAAATGCAGCCATTTTTGCATAGGGTCTATACCTGTACTTCATGTTCCTTGCTGTTCAGCAGCTGCTGCAATCTTTGGATGCTTGCATTTTTCTCCGTTTGAATCCTCGTCATGTCATTGGCGGCTTCCTGCAATTGATTTAATGAAAGAGAAGTTCGTATTTACTAACTTGAATAAAGTAAGGGAACTCAAAATCCGCCATTACATAAGCCAAACGAAGGACGCGTAAGAAACCAATACTTGCAGCTACTGTAAATGGTCACAGCAGCAAAAGAGCCGGCCTCTTTTAATGGAGCAGCGGGTTAGGAGTGATTGTAGTTGGTGAAAAGAATATTGGAAGAAAAGCGAGCCCGCCTCGGCTGCATGGACTTGCCTTGGACAGTTAATTTATGCCTTTTATTGCTTTTTCTGACACCTTCATACTTTGTTCCCCTTTTTTTCACCGGGAACCATGATAAAACAGTTGCGTTAAAGGGGTTATGTCACGTTATTTTAGGGTGTTTCGGGAAAATCCTTCAGTTAATCACGAGTTTAAACTCGAAAATGATACTGTAGAATTCCTTTACTGATAAAATTATCGTTACATCACAAACAACTTGAAGATGATTCTGAGCAAAGAAGACCTATCTTCAAGCCCTTTTTGCTATAAACTTGAAAAACGTCGGGCCGACTTTTCAAGACAACCCAAATGCAATCCGTTTCAATCTTGTCCATTTGTGTCCATCTATGCTTCTCTTTCCTTTTACTGTATTTTCTTTATGTTTTTCAACAGTTTTAAGTGGTTATTGCAATGTTTCATGATACTTTTTGGGAATTTTTGGGTGTCATGAAATTACATCATTTTGCGTGACATAGAACCTTTAGAGTAAAGTAAAGTGGTGCATTTATATAGCGCCTTTATCACAAACGTCTCAAAGGCGCTTTACAATGATCAAGTTACCCCCAACGGACTGGAAGCATATACAGGCGCAAATGGCAGCCACTTCTAAGCAGTCCATGCATGCTGGTACTCATTTTACCGACCTCGGAAGGATGGAAAGCTGAGTTAACTTTAGCGGGAAAGAAGGTCGCCAAATATTCCAGTCTCGGCAGAACCGGGAATGGAACCCGGGACCTTAGGGTTGGAAGGCAGAGATGTTACCACTGCGCCAACCCCTCGAGACGAGACGTTTGACGTTTTCCAGCAAGATGGCCGCGTTTCCTTCGCTCTGTAATAGTAATCTAGCTAACTGGGGTACAATATTGGTTAACCTAGAGGTGCCCCTCTCCTCTGCGTCAGGAACCCATGACCCGGGGCCTACAGCTCCCATACTGGGCCTATGTAACGGCATTTTTACAGACCGATCTATTTTTAGACTATCTTTTCCGGAAAAAACAAAGGCAGTTCCGGCTCGGTGACCCTATGACGTCAGCTTAATTTCTTGTAATTGGTCATCGGGCTCCTCTGGGAGTCTCATTAGCGGGAAATTCAATCTAAGAATAAATCGGTCTGTGAAAACGCCGTGACACGAACACAGTAGAGTTGTAGGCTCCGGGTCATGGGTTCCTGTCTGCGTGTAATTTTTTAAATATTAATCTTTATTTACCAATTGTTTATCTGAAGGTTTTTGAACCACGGATGGCAACCGGAGGTGAGCTGTTTCCCTATTGAACTTGTCTTGATACTACCACATTTGTATTATTACTGTATAAAATTTCCACTATTAGAAGCGATTAGTTTAAGAATCTGAGAGAGACAACTGTCTTGGCATGCGAAATGTTCATTGCGGGTTTCCGCCCGTGGCTAAAAACGTCTCGTGGTTAAGCTCCCTAATCCTGTTTGACCGACGACCTACGACATCCGAAGAACCGGATTTTTCCCCTATTGCGGCCACGTGAAAGCCTCTTAAGCGTTTCACTTTATCAGTTCTACTTCTCCAGAGACTCTTTCGGCGCTATCGCACTGCAATTTTGCATGTTTAGTCCTTCCTTCGTATTAACAAACAAACACTATAAAAACGGCGCTTTGGTTTAGAGTGAAATTTTGTTTTGTGAAATACAAATGAAGTACTGGCTATGCGATACTCAGAGTTAAAACTCTTAGCTTAAGTTGACTAAGTTGGACCTTGACGGAGTTGGCAAATTCTCGCAGATCGCGCTGCGACTCAAACATGATCGCCTTCAAAAGTATTGCATGCGTCGTTGCCAAGACCTGCTGTTTCCTCTCTTGTTATTTCCCCTCCTCTCTTTCCTAACCTTTAAAGCAGCTTCTTTGTCTCTTAGGGCAGACATCAGCCTCTGACTGTTAGCTTCATGAGCGGACGACATTTTAGAACGTTCCCGGAACAGATCCTAAAAGAAGCAATTGAAAAGACAAACATTAAATCTCGTCAAATGGCCTCAAAAGAAATGGTGGCGACCGGACCAGTTTTTTTCTACAATTATTCTAATGAAGGAATAATTGAGGAGTGTACCTTGGTGAAGTACCTCCGAAGCTTGCTTCTGTTGACTGGCCTTACGACGAACAAAGAATTTTTACAGTATATCTTAATCCGACCTATTTACGTTTAATAAAAGATGACCTCTGTATATTTTTTGAAAGGCAAAACAACAACAGAATCTGACTACACAAAGACCAGACTGTAAACTGAAAATAGTTTCTTTAGGATGCGTCAGTCAGTCTGTTGTTAAATGTAACACAAACTGAACGATTCTTTAGTACTGGAATTACTATATTCTGCATTATGCAGTACTAACAGTACTAAATCCGAAATGTATGCCACGCCAGTTACATAAAAGTGGGCAAAAACACGTAGGAAGGTATTCCTAGTTAATATAACGGTAAAACACCGGAGGAAAGGAAAGACTTTGTTAATAAATTACGACTGAAAAAATATGCTGAAAACGTCAATTTTAAGCCTATCTACACGAAAGCCGAGAAAAGCTTGTTACGAATGCGACCGACAGACGTAGAATGACAAGAATTTCCCAGCTAAACCCTAAAGAACCCTAAATTATTCCCGCAATCGTACTCTAAATCGTGCGGCCGGAATATTTAACCCACCGATGTCACTCGACTGCCAGAAACTAAATAACATTCTATCAGACTGTAATTCCCGAGAAAGTGCAATCCTTCCATTAAATCAACCTTAATTGAACAAATTCAAACCAATCTTGCTCATGAATTTCTTGGCATACAGTAAAACCCCGCGAGTAAGAACCTATTTTTTAGGAACCTGTTAGCCCAAAATTTGTCAGTTAGACCCCCTTTTAAACAAGAACCTGTTGACCCTAAAATCTAAAAAAAATGTGTACACTTTGGCAAATAAGATTAATAAACATTTAGAATTTTCTTTGAAGACAAAGGTCATTCACCACTCCTACTACCAATGTTGAAAATCAAATCAACTACAGTTAACTAAATATTATATATACATGAGCCTGGGGTATTAAGTATTTATTTATTTATTTTTTTTTATTTCCACTTGACAAACATAAGGTACAATATATTTAACAAAATAAGTACGTAACAGTGAAAGATGAAGTGGAAAGGGCAAAGATATAGTAAACTAATTATATGCCCTTTAATTACGTACATTTATTTTAGGATAAAAAGTAAACTAGAGAGGAAAGAGTAAACGCATAGTAAATAAATATATAATGTTAGAATTATCAATACTGAGCAAAATAAAACTGATAAAGTGCTTTTTTAAACAGTTTTCTAGTTGGCTTGTTGCGTATAGACAAAGGAATATCATTCCAATAATAGCACCCTAAGATAGTTGGACAAAATTTTCTTATGTTTATTCTGAAAGATTCTGGATTTAGGTGTTGTAAGGATACACTTCGAGTAGCGTAATTATGTTGCTCAGATACTAGAGACAAGTTAAGGTTCGACGACTTCTTATTAATTAGGTGATCATAAAATAGTTGACACGTGTATAATTTAACAATGTCGGGAAGCTTAAGCAAACCAAGGTTTACATAATGGGGAGTAATATGATCACAAAGTGGCACATTGTTGATAATTCTAACAACTTTGTTTTGTAGTCTCACCAATTGTGACAATGGCGCCTCGTAATTATTGCCCCACAGTACGCAACCATAGGTTAGATAGGGGTATACAAGTGCATAATAGATACTTATCAGAGATTTGGATGTCACATGTGGTTTTAGTTTAGCGATAATATTGACACTTTTACTAACTTTACTACTAATATGATAAATATGCTCATGCCATGACAGGAAACAATCAATAATGAGCCCTAAATATTTAACACTATATGACTGTTCTAGGTACTGATCTGCTAATTTTAGAGGAGGATATAGATTAAAACTAATTTTTTGGTGGTTGAAAAACCAAGTATTTTGTCTTACTTAAATTCAGGGTTAATCTGTTTGAGCATAACCATTCATAAATAGCGGGCAATTCAGAGTTTATCCTCTGAAGCAATACATCTAGGTCTTTCCCAGTTGCAGTTAAGGAAGTATCATCTGCAAATAGTCTTAGGGAAAAATAGTTGGTTGCTTTTTCAAAATCATTTATATAAATTAAAAAAAGAAAAGGGCCTAAGATCGATCCTTGAGGTACTCCAGAGTTTACTAAAAGAAAGTTAGACTCCACACCATTGACAAAAACTTTCTGCTTCCTGTTCTTAGGTAAGACCTAAACCACTGATTTGCATTACCTCGTATACCATATAGGTCTAGTTTGGATAACAAAATAAAATGGTTTACTGTGTCAAATGCCTTGCTTAGGTCTAGAAAGAGCGATACAGCATACTTTTCTTCATCAAGGGCTTTCGTTATCTCATCTATTAAATCTACCAAGCAGTCAATTGTATTGTATCCAGATCGAAAGCCGTACTGATTAGGTACTAAGATATTTTCAGTCAGGCAATAGAATATCAGTTGATTGAGAATAAACCTCTCAAAAATTTTACTTAATGCACAGAAAACTGATATGGGTCGGTAGTTACCGCATGAAGAACGAGAGCCTTGTTTGAAAATCGGGACGACCTTCGCAATTTTTAAACTATCTGGAAATATACCTTGTTTAAGTGTTAAGTTTATTATGTATGTCACTGGTCTAAATATTTCGAGTGCAGCAGAGGATAATAACAAAGGGTGAATCTTGTCATAACCAAACGATTTTTTACAATCGATGCTCTCTAAAAGTAAGAAGACCCCCACTTCACTTACCTTAGTAAAGCGAAAAATGCATTTTTTCACCCTCAAAAAGGACGCGAAATGGCGGTCTGCTTTAGGCAAGCTAGATGCAAGTTCAGTTGGAGCATTGCAGAAGTACTTGTTCATAGCATTTGATATAGAAGCTGGTTGGTGGAGATTTTTACCGTTAACTTGTAAATTAGCAGTAATGGAAGATGGCCGCTTTTTATTTATTATTAGGTTAATGTTATCCCACATTTTCTTACTGTTTGTAGAGTCTTTAAGTACGCGATCATAGTATATTGTACGGTATAACTTATTGATAGTAACGATTTTGTTACGGTACATTTTATATCTATTATGATAATAACTGTTGCGGGTAGTCAACCAGTTTTTATACAGCTGATTACGAACTTTAATCGATTTTTTTAATCCTTTAGTTATCCAGGGTTTGTTTGACTTACCTTTAATCTTAATTGATTTAATTGGTGCATGTTTATTGCTAATCCTGTTAAAAGTATGTAGAAATCTAGTTAAGCTTTCATT
>OX421448.1:25133345-25150845 GCA_949126865.1 Montipora capitata | reverse complement strand
TTGAATCACAACTTCCTTCTCCCGTAAGCTCACTTCTTTATTTTTTAGGTCTTCCTGCGGCAAAAAAACACTTTCTGTGAGGTGTGCGCAACGTTTTCAGAGAACTAGAACCAGTGAAGCTTTGTTGTTTTTGTCCGCGCGAAGCCTGAAATCTTATTCTGTGAGGTCGACAATGTACAGAGAGCATAAGAAAGGCGTATTTTTGTGACCAATATTCTGAGGATTCTGACTGAAATTTAGTCCTTAAAATTCGACACTGTAACTGTTTTCTAGTACTGACAAATTCTCCAAATGGCCGATACAAAGACTTCTATTTATTCCAAATATAATTTTCAAGAATATTTCTATTGTGTTTCAAAACTTTGTTTTTCATATACATCGGATGATAGTGGCCCGAAGAATTGATTTTAGTGTTTAAATCATTTATTCAAATAACACTACGACCTTTCTATTTCATGGAGTTTTTTTTATTAACATACTTTCCTACGCAAACATTGCGCCACTCCAGTCAATCCTCCGATATTGAACTCTATTTCTGTGCTTTAGTTTCCGATAAACAAAAACAAAGAACTCTCATTTTCTAACATTTGGAAATAACCAAAAGCATGCCCTAGAATAGAGGGAGTTTCAATCGAGTGTCGTAAAACCAAAACTAAAGTAATTATTTTGGCCAATCAAAAAGGACGGGGACAATCCAATAAACCAATCAAAACTCGACGTAATTACACGTAGCCGACACAAAGCGCTGGAAAATGGGCACGCGCGAGCCACGATTGGTTTTGGCTTCACTTCTGATTGGTTGAAAAAGTGGCGCGAGAACTTTGAACGCATCACTGAGTGAAGAAAACCGTTCTAGTAGCGTGCAAGAGACCAAGGAGGATCTCAGAAAAGGAAGTGCTTGCCTCACGTATAGGACATGACTTCCTGTTTACCTTTCTTCCTTTCAGCTGATCCTCAAGTGAGGCCGATGTTTTTTGTAGCGTGTCGCACTTTTCTCGGCTTGCGGTTTCTAAAATCTGAAAGACCAAACATTTGACGCAATAAGCAAAGCCAGGGCTCGGTCTTAAATGTTAGGGACCTTTAAATTTATCTCGATTAAACACTTCGACTTTTCCAATCTGAGGACCGGGACTTTCTACCTCCAGACTTAAGGACGCTGCTTACTAATTCAAAGGTATTTTTCCCCGGTTTATGATTATGCGGGAAATGTAGATCTTAACAAGTGTAACCACGCATTTTTCAAAGAGTTGAGATAATTCATGAACAATATTTCTAAAAAGCTTTAAAATACAAAGCCATGTATGGCGTTTTCACTCAAATTGAAGATTAATTATCTCTGAAAAATGCATGGTTGCTCGCAATTTTCTTTTTGGATACCAATAGTACTTACTAAGATCTATTTTCTCTGCATAATTTTAAACCGCGCAAAAATATCCCTGTATTAGTTAGCATCGCCGATAGGAAATCCGAGTATCTCGAGATGCGCAGAACGTATGCGCAATAACAATAGTAAGCACCGTCCTTGATACACGCACTCAGAACTTACGTAGTCTTCATTGTAAGTGTTTCCAAGAAGAAGCACCGAGAGTGCGCAAAACATACGATCTATGATCAGCTAATTAGAAGCTCGAGTTCAGACGTGCAGTCCACCTTCACAAAAAGAGGGGCAAGATTGCCAGTTTGGAGGCCTACTTGGAAATAAATTCCGCAAGGCAACAAGGGAGCACCTTTATTACTTTTTATTAAAGGACAAATCAACGAAGATATTAGCACTCGAGCGCTACTCTGTAAATTCGAGGGTAAAAAAAGTTTATCGATTGATTGATTGATTGATTGATTGATTGATTGAACGTACTTTATTTTTTCCTTCAGACTCCAGAACGGCCGCGTTAATTTTCTCGATTAGTCGGTCCCGTTCTCTTAAAGATTGTCTCAATTGTTGAAGTTCCCCTTCCTTCCCTTGTAGAGCACGCAGTTTTTCCTCAGCTGCAACCTTTCAACAAAAAAGAAAAGAAATATTTCTTAACAGACATTCTTCACGTTGTTCAAATGTGCCAGCCGCCGGAACAAAAGACCTTTTGTTTCGGCAGCCAGTGAGGCACTGGCTGGAATATAAAATAGCAACAAGAAACGTCAACGATATCCTCGGGACCTTTGGGGGCGGAGTTAGTGGGGGAGGGAGGGGCGTGAGAGAAACTAGGGGGCGGAGTTAGTGGGGAGGAAGGGGCGAGAGAGAAACTAGGGGGCGGAGTTGGCGGGGAGGAAGGCGCGAGAGAGAAACTAAAACCAGTCGTTGAACGATCAGTCTTATGCATTTTTGCCCTCAGTTTTGTAAGATTAACAGAAATCATTTCGTCTTCGTATCTGCTTAAGTTGTTACTTACTCTTCGAACTAAAGGTTCAGAGTGACATTCTTAGTGCCATTGATAGTCATCGCACAGTAGCTCTGCTGTTGCTGGGTTTATCTTCAGCGTTTGACACAGTTGATCATGAGTTATTGTTACACAGACTTCATATTCGTTTTGGCATTTAAGGCGAGGCTCTCGCTTGGCTAACTTCATCTCACTGGACGTAGCCAATATGTTACCATCAGAGAATCTGCCTCGTCACTTTGTGCTCTGAGACACTGAGTTCCTCAGGGGTCAGTCCTTGGACCGCTTTTGTATCTTCTTTATACGTCTTCCCTTGGTGATATTGTTCGGAGCCATGAAATGATGTTTCACTTTTTTGCCGACGACTCTCAAATTTACCTTTCATTTGACTCTGATACTCCAGAATTGATTACTATATCTAAATTCGGTGACTGGATGTCCTTCAATAAGCTTAAGCTGAACTCTGAGAAAACTGAATTATTACTGATAGGGTCGAAATTTCGTCCAAGGCCCCAGTTATCACCTGTGAATATCTCCGGTGATCTGATTCGTGCCTCCATGTTTGCTAGAAACATTGGTGTTATCTTCGACTCTCACATGACGTCTGAGCATCGCGTGTCAAACGTTTGCAAAACTTTTTTTTCCCATATCCGTAATGTCGCTTGCATCAGAAAGTATTTATCCGTTGAGAATAAGAAGACTTCAATTCACTCTTTTGTTACCTGTCGTTTGGATCATGGAAATGCCTTATTGTATGGACTCCCAAAGTAGTTAGATATAGCTCTTTGGCATTACAAAGCTTTTACTTTCATGTCCAAATTGAGCACTCTACTGGGATGAGTCATTGTCGCTAGCAATTGCGCATGCTCACTAGCTCGCTAGTTTGAGCACTCTAGCATGGCTTAGATGTACCACATGTGTGGGACATTTGGGGTGGCTTTATAAGCTCAACCTCCATCCCAGACATTAGCACTGCACTGCCCAGAAGGCCGAAACAGTACTGTCTGCAGTTGGACTCCCAAAGTATGTAATTAACAAACTCCAAGCTGTATTGAACTAACCCGCTCGCCTAATATTTCGCAAACGGAAATATGATCATGTGACACCTCTGTTGACCGAACTTCATCGGCTCTCTGTGAATCAGCGAATTGTATTTAAAATCTTGTTACTAACTTAAGGCACTAAATGTATTGGCACCAATGTATATATCCGTATATGTGACATGCTGAAAAGATATGTATAATTCTCTTCTGCTCTAAAATTCTCCTATTTATGAAGTAAAATGATTATCCCTTAAGAGTTTATTTTGTGCTTTGTGTTCTCTTTGTTTGTGTGTATGCCGACCTAAATTTGTATTAATACAAATGTACGAAACTGGCTACCTATCTTTTTAACTTTGTACATATCATAGGTAGCCAGCCGTTTCTCTTTTTTAATTCATCAAATGTAATTATATCCTGTTTAATGTTTAGGGAAATAAAGGTTGTTTGTTTGTTTCTTTACCATCACGATCTTCGCGATCGTCATCTAGAGGCTTTTTAGTCGCGCCCAAGTCTAATTCTAAGTATGGAGATCGATCTTTTTCAGTTTGTGCTCCTACTCTTTGGAACAATCTTCATGATAATGTGCGACTTGCGACGAACTTAAAAAACTTTTAAAAGACTTTTAAAGACATTTTTGTTTCGTAAAACATTTTATTAGGTAGTTTTCTAGTTATTATTTTATCCGATGTACATGTAAAGCGCCTTAGAACTTTTGGATAATGTGCGCTTATTAATTCCATTATTATCATTATCATTATCATTATCATTATTATTATTATTATTTACTTCGAAAAACTACGCATTCGCAGCTCAAAGATATGAAGTTTCATGTTTTCAGCCTAGTACCCGAGGATATATTCACCTCTTCAGGAAATAACAAGAAGTGGCAGATTAACAAGTGCCCAGATGGCTTGACAGCTGTGTAATATGGAATTGAGCGATTGCGAGGCCATGGGTTCGAATACAGCTCAATCCTAGATTTTCTCTCAGTATCCATTGCAGCTGCTTAACGTTTTCAGTTTCATAATGCGGTAAACGTCTTACAACAAAAGGCATTTCACATATAAATATTCACAGGATCAACTCAGCAAAAAAAAAAAAAAGAAGAAAAAGGTGAAATGGTATCAACCTGTAGCGCCCGATCCTTCTCTTTCAAGCAGTTTGATAGCTTGTTCACAAGACTTTCCTCAGCACTAGATGGGCTCTGCAAAACAAGGCATGTTCGAGAGGTAAAAAATCAGAATTTTTTATAAGTTGTCGTGTGTTCACCGTAATTAAATCCCGTTGCACGGTGTTAATAGAGACCTTAAGCACCACGACGGGAGGCACGACGACGGCATACCGGAAGTTTATTTTCCGTTCCGGTCATGCGCAGAACCTGAAAAGCTGATTGCAATCGGCCGTCGTCCTGTCGTTGGCGACGCCACATTCACTGTTTTGACGTAGTGAGTACAACGTCGTGATTCCTTGCAAAGTTTTTGGTCCTTTTCTTTGATTTACCGTATTTTTCTTTCGACACATAAAGAAGTACTTTTCTGGTGTTAACTGCTAAAGTTATTTGAGGAGAAATTCCACGATAAACATCACCCATCAGCAAATTCACAGACAACCTCAAGCTCGAAGAAATCCATTCGGTAAGATTCTTCTGTGCTCTAGTTATCACTGATCCAGTTTAATATGCTCGCCATTTCTTTTTATACTGATATCTCTGTCTACATCTAAGCTATTTATACATATTTACACAGTCGTCTGAGGTGATGAGAAAGTAAAATTACCTTCGTGTGATATAATTTTCAGTGCCGCTATAAACAGCGAAACTGGGACAACTTACCTTTTACTCTAAGGCGAACTAAATGTACCTTATTGTTTACATTTAATATCGTTTAAACTTTATAGCCACCAAAAATCGAAGAAGAAGTGTTGTGTTTTTTGAAAACTGGCGGGGAGTTGCCGTCGCAGTGTTGGAACGCGACGTCGGTCTCGCCCCAGCCTTTACGCGGATGCCGTCGCGGATGCCGTCGCCGTCGCCACGTCCCGTCCTGGCCCGGGTTACTCGAAGCATGGTTAGCGCTAACCAGGGTTAAATACCATGGAAACCTATAAATTTTGATATCTCTTAACCAACGGTTAGCACTAACCAGGCCTTGAGCAACCGGCCCCTGGTGCTTAAGGTCTCTAACGACAACGGCGACGGCAACGAGAACGTCATCTCAAAATATAAATTTGCGTTATTTTAATCGCTTCGTGACTATTTCAACGTTTTTAATATGACAAGGGTGTGGTAATTCCTCAAAGATGACACCAGTCGGAACGGCACTCCATTTTAGGAGAGAAAATGAAGATTTATCCTCAAGTGCTGACGTTCTTCATAAAACCAAAAACTTGGCTATTTCACGTTGTTGTTTCGCTGACGACGGCAACGAAATGGACAAAAGTGAAAAACGCACGTGCAGGGCGTGCAAAGCTATTGTTTTTGCTCACTAAATATGCAAATTCGTGACGTTCTCGTTGCCGTCGCCGTTGTCGTTGCTTAAGCTCCCTGTTGCTAAGCTCCCTACTATTTGGATCGGTGACAACCTCGTTCCCAGGGTCTCTCTTCTCTGGCTCCCTTGTCGTTGCGGAGGCAGAGAAGAGAGAATCTGGGAAAGAGGTCGCGCTTACCTTCAGTCCCGAGTCCTCCTCCAGGGCTCGCAGGATGTCCTATAGATGCAAAAATTGTACAATTCAATTCAATTCACTGTTTTTTGCAACTAACATTCTCGTGCTCAGTTTTCTTGAATCCACCCAAAGACAGAGGAACATAACTTTTGTTTTAATTGACAATAATACCCCTGCCAGGAAAACGACTTACGGCTGCCGCCATGGACGTGATCGTTGGATTGAGCACACATAAGAGCCTTCCACTAATGTGGTATGAGCGCCATTCTCAGACTCGGCGCCGTAAGTGAGTTGAGTTTGTTGGTTCTTTACTCTGCTCCGAGAGGTTTTTCTCCGCGTACTCCGAGTTTCCACTCTAATCAACAACCAACATTTCATTTGATTTACCTTTTTTTCACGGGATCTTATTTGAGTCACAGTTGCCCCATGCAATTAAAGGAGCACTTGTTCTCTTCTCAAGAAACTTGATACATGAATAAATTGTCATAACTAAGCCAACCCCAAGCTTCAGTTTCAGAGTCTTTATCAAAGGGCAACACTCTTTATTTACCGCAATCAAGTTATCTTTCTCGTTGTTATTTACTGCAAGCTTCTGTATGATTCTGTCCTTTGCCTCTAGTTGCTCTTGGGCTTCTACAGAAACTCTCTATGATAGCAAAAAAAAAAGCAGTTTTCAATTTAAGAAAGAAGGGTAATTGCGCATGGCGCAAATTAACTCAGTAAAATCGCACAAAGTCCAAATACATGATTTATATTTTAGGAAGTTTGACACTCGCAATTTCGGAAAGAGATACTCGAAATTGGAAAGTGCCTCTTCCCATTTTGTCCACATAAATCCTTTTTGAAAAAGGTCACGATAGCCATACCGTTGCACCAAACATTCCTCCTCTCATCTAACTTTTTTTTTTAACATTGTCTATTGTTTCAACAAAAGTGTGACAAAATGGCAATCTTCAGACTTGTAGAAAAAGCTGGTAATTGGATAAATGTCTGATAACCAGACAAATTTGCCTTAGTCGGACACTCTTCCTGGGAATTTCTGACATAGAATAATTTATCAACAGAAAAATTCCCTGGATCTCTGAATGGAAAGGATGCGAAGGGAAAAACCGAAACGTACTTATTGACAAGTGAGTATACACAAAATTTCCGTACATCCTAAACGATTTGCAACTAATTGGATTAGCACACGTTTGCTTTACTCTGTGCAAACACTTCGCGTCGAGACCTACTTGGAAAACAATTTAAAACACTAAGCACACTGCGCATCCGTCCTGCGCAGCACGGCGTGCTAAAATGGTTTTGCCAAGACGTACTGCGTGGAGTTTTTATTGAAAGGTTTAACTGACAATTAAGTTTGCCAAAGTGGCACAAATGTTCTTTGTGAGCAGTTTGTCTTAGCTTCAAGCTGTTTCTAATCATGTATTAACATTCTGCGAGGGTAAGGTCAATTGCCGGAAAAAACAGCTTGATTGCCGAGACTTTGCTACACACAAAACAACAAAGTACTTTTTGCAAACTGAAACTCGAAAGTATCCGCTTACATGACATGCACTGAGCCTGACTTCAAGTACGAGAGGATATTGTACTCGAAGACTTTGCTATATTGCTAACGGTTTTTTTAACTAGCTCAGATTTTAAGTGTGTGATTATACTTGGCAGAGGGACGCACAAAGAGTCCTGGAATTACGTAATCTTACTTGCTCTTTCATTCTCTCTTGCTTCCATTTTTCACGAGACAGTGAAAACGTCACTGTTGGTGGCTGATTAATCTAAGGGTATCGAACACAAACGACGCATTTACCTGATACGCTTCTTCCAAGGCGTCCATCTTGGAGTAGTGATCTTGCGAAAGTGTTTTATGCTTTTCTAGAAGTTCCTGTCAAAAATAAACCGAAAACTTGAAAGGTGGGAGTTACGTGTACAAAGATGCTCTTCGTAGGTCTTTTTTTCTTCTGTACTGTTTATTACCGATCCACTCCCCCCACCGCGCATTTTATCCACCAATCAATTCGTCACTAAACGAGGGGTACGTAATACATCGCTCATGTTCCACAACTCTCGTTCGGGTTGAGTTCAGTAAGCGGATGGTTCACTTGAGTCGTCACTCACGTGATTTTAAGTCTTGTCCCACCACCAGGGAACGCTTTCGAAATTAGCGCTTGCTCTAACCAACTGGGCACTAAAAAAAGTTCTACTTTTTAATATTAAAGACAGAATAAAAGTGATGATCACTTGTGATATAATATATATAAACTGCCTCGTTAAGAGCCGTTGCCCTGCCCGGTCCATGCACACCACAGCTTGCATGAGAGCCTACCGTGAGCCAGCTAGAATCCGATGCAAGCTCGGAAGAACACCTTGGTGTGGTAAAGAACAGAGAATTGAAGTATCCAGAGAAAACCTCTCAGGACAGGAGTGCCACAACGTACGGGTGTATTTCGAGACAATTCATAATGTACTTTCAAAACCAGGGCGTCTAAAGGCACGGAACTATGCCATTACTTTGCTTTTTGTTCGGTTGAAACAAGGCAAAAGACGAATGACATTTTTACAATCGACTATTCGGGTCACAAAACGTTTTGTAACTTCCCAGAAATAGGTCCGTCTCAGGGTCAAGAACCAACACTGAGGAGGTGAGTACTCCCACCATGCACAGCACTATCCCTGTCCCCTTGGACAATGACACAGGAAAGCTTGCATTATGCTGCAGCTGGACTTACAGCTTGTTCTAGTTCTTTTTGCTTCAACACGGCATCCAGGCGCTGTTCAAGCAATCCTTTCCCGTTATTCAACCTGTGCAACTCTACTTCTTTGGCCGACATGGACTGGATAAGTTTCTGAAACCAAAAAGGAGAACAAACAGGTAAATAGCCGGTTTAGTCATCTGAGATTGCAATAAATGCAAGCTTAAAAAGAAAGAAAAAAAAACCTACCAACAACAACAATTGAGAGCTTTATGAACGCATCAGCAAAATCCTTTGCTGTCAATTTCCGCTCTTTGAGGGCCTCTCCCCTAATCGCGTTCAATGAATTTTTTTTAAATTAAGTAGCTGAGCTGGACTTGTAAGCATATCTGGTCTTTTTGCAAAGCCATCTTAAACGAGTCTTTTTTTGGTAAATCGCGGCAAACGAGTGTAATTCATTCACAGTTTCATCCAGTTTTTTTAAAGGAAATTTAAATACTCTTAAGGACTCAATTCTTCGCATTTTTCAAGGACTACATGCAGTGCAAAATTAAATCAATTTGATCATTATCATGATTATTCAACACTATTCTGTGTTTCTCCTTCAGTGTCGGTAACCCTTTCTGTTGTATTTGCCACGACAGTTTCGCTGGGATGGCGCGAGTAAGAACTTTCAAGGACTTTCCAATCCAAAGCGAAACTTTCCAAGGACTATTAGGGCCTTGAGTTTTTTAAACTCAAGGAGTTTTAAGTACTTTCAAGAAACACGCAATCCCAGTAGAGAGCTTTCTAACTGAGTCGCACACAAAAACTGCGAATGTCATCGCGATAAATAGTCCCTTCCAAAACACAATAAACTCTAAGCGGGACAGGCAGTGATTGCTGCTCTCAACTCTTTCGTAAAGGGCCTTAAGTTGAACTTTCAGTTAAAAATTCCTATTAACAGTACCTCTAATTCCATATCCTTCGCACTCACTGAGCTTTGCAGTGCGGCGATCATGGCGTCCCTTGCTTTCAAAACCTCAGCATGTTCCTCAAAGGCCTGAAATTTAATGACACAGTCTCAACACTCAACAACACAACAGGAAAACACTCATTCACAACACAACACAACACGATAGGACAACACTCATTCATAGTCTCACTACCATTCAAGCATTGAGGAACAGACTGTAATGTGACTGATATAAAGAGAGGCATAGGTATATTCCGTCCATGACTTCAAAAAATGTCGTTAAATCTCCTTTTTTTTTTAACGGAACCTCTATATGCTTCTGCAAAAATAAAACTTTACACGGGTAGAAACAATGTTTACAATCAAATTTGTCCAAAAAACTTAAAAAGGCCTTTAAACTCTAATGAGACGAACAAGTTTTGGATTTTGTTGAATAATAAATACTGAAGCATTCTAGCCAAATTCACTACTCTTGTGGACGCTGTTCTAAAAAACGAAACTGCGCTACGCTGGATACGAAATACCATCAAAAATCTCTTCCTTTCGAATTGGCCAAAATATATGTGGAATATAATCCTTATCTAATGTAGCACGGCAAAACCATCCTATTGTTCAATACGATATCAAAGAACCGATGAACTCAAAAGGTGCAAAGTGCAAAGCAATTTAAATTTGCAAATGAATGCAACAGTATCTATGGGATCAACAGAGAAATCAGAAAGTGGCCATGCATTGACTGACTAGTAGGCTCAGTCTCAAGCCGTGGGTGTCTCGGTGCGCCCGCGATAGTGGGGAGGATCGCGGGCGCATCGAGACACCCACGGCTGCAGACTGAGCCTAACCAGGGCGCTTATACATAGGGCGGTGAAACGGGCACTCCGCTCTTGGTCCAATGTGTGATGCGGAGAAGGACTGGCACGAGCGCTCCTTCCGCGCTTCCGGTGCAATTAATGGCTGCCAAAAATATCCTCTCGACGAACCGGAAATCACGTTTTCTTTCTTTATTTTTGGGCCACCAGTAGTGTATTATTTACAGGCTTTTTTGATATTTTTGACCCAAAACTCAATACTATTTTGTCTGTTGGAATATAACTCAAGTATTTTCGTCGGAAGCTGCTTAAATTTGAGTGAAGTAAGACAGTGTCGAATGCAGGTATGTCCCGCTTATCGTGACCAAGCCGTGTTCCGCTGCTTCTTTTACGAGTACTCCACATTTCTCCACTCTAAATTTTACATATGTTTAAGATCGATAGCTTTTACAAAACATAGTAAAAAACCAGCTGGATATATTTGGATATAGCAGCGTTTCAGAACTTCAAACTTGCTCACTAAAGCCCGGTTTCCAAATAGTCGTCCCTGTCGTTACAATCGTCTCTGTCGCTTCAAATTTTTGGAAGCGACAGGGACGATCATATGGAAACGCTCTAGCGATCACCCGGGACGATCCCGGGACGATCCTTGCGACAGAAACGATCAGTCGTCCGAGATAGACTCGAGTTCTATCCTTGCGACAGAGACGACCGGAAAAGACTCTCAAGCGATCGCATATTTTTAATGGAAACCGGGTTTAAACGATAGAAGCGACAGAAGCGTTGGGACATATCCCATGATTGCTTACTTCACGTCCATATACACGCTTCAAAATGACGGCAAGCAACTTGAATAACACCTCTACATTTATGGAAGAAATACAGCGGTATGAATGTCTTTATAACAAATTTTCGAAGGATTATAAGAACAGAAGAACCAGAGAAAACGCCTGAGAAACGATTGACCAGAAATTCGGTCTTACTGCAGAGGAAGCCGAGAAGAAGTATAAGAACATTCGCACTAGTTATACACGCTATCTGAAGAAAGTGAAAAGCGTGCCTTCTGGGTCGGGAAGGGAATATCGGCCGAACCCAAAACCGATGCTTTCTTCGATGTTCTCTCTCTTCTTCTTCGCAAAATAACACGGAGAAGCAAATAACAAGCCAAAAGTCTTGTTCTTCGATTGACTGCCGCCATTTAAATTTTGATTTAGTCGGCAAAAAAATTCCTAGTGCTAGTTTTTTTTATCGTTTGATCCGATACAAACGATTTAATGGAAACCAAGGTATCGCAAGAATCGCTTCAATCGCGTCTGTCGTTTTTCACCACGGGAAGCTCTTTTCAAGCGACAGAGACGATTCTAGCGACAGGGACGACTATTTGGAAACCAGGGTTTAAAATCGCTCGCGACGAATCGCCCGCCGCAGTCAATTTTACCGACAATAAAAAACTATTTTCAAGATTTCGCAAACAACAAATACGGTTTAATCAAGGCGCTTGTAAGTTCATCTTGATAATTTAAATAAAATACGCGAAAAGCTTGCTGTTAATACTCTGTCCGAAAAAGTTTGCAAAGACATGGCTTTGCACAACACCACAGAAAAGACACAAGAATTTATGAAAATGTGAAATGCTTTGGAATGTCTTCAAAGATAACAGTCCACTGCAGTCAATAACAGATCAACGTGTTACCAACTTAAACCAAGTACTTAATTACTTCAAAGCCTGGAAACAAGAGCTTCAACAAACATTCCACAGAATGACTGATGCGTCAGAACACTTCATAACATGGCAAACAATGTTTAATCTCGAGGTAATATGTAGACCAGACTTAAAATGGATCAGAGCAAAACAATGCAAAACTGATAAGTTATTGTAAATACCATGTCCTTGCCCCCTTAGGGATAACTATGCAAAAAAGCCATACTATTCCATGGCAACTCCTTCATATTTTGTAACAACTGAGGACAAAGCAATGATTACAGTTCCTTGTAGACCGTGAGGAAAAGCAATTTGTAGCCTATCACTACTGCTACGTTTTAAGTCTGACCTCATCCTCTCCCAAACCCCATATTGTTTTCTTTGCCTTTGTGCAGTTTGGACACAAACAAATAAGCTAACCTGTGGCTGATCAATATGATCAAATTTTTGTTCCACTGTGTGAAACATAAAAAAAATAATTCCAAGCATAAGCCCTGGAACATCCCTTAAAAAATAACAATGACTGTATTGATTGTTTAAGGCTTGACTAGCAACACCCCACAGAGAACTTAAAAAATATAGCATAACTATTTCACACTCAAGGATCACAGGCATCTATTTTGGGGGGTCTGAGGGCTTATGTGTGGCTGATCTAGCCCTTTTACTCAATCAATTAGTACAAATCAATACAGTAACTCTCTGTTTCATATTGTTTTCAAGGTGTCAGTGTCATATTCCAGCACTCGGCAAGGTCTCTGTTTGACTTGTGGCTGTTTCTGCTTAGGTGGTCTCATACACCACAAGCCTTTTTGGAGACATCACCGCCAAGCCGGCCACTTCTGCTGAATAATTTTCATAGTCAAATATTTGTTAATCCCTCCTACGTGATTCAGTTTTTCATACATGTACTATCTGGCTGTTTCTGTGATTCAAGCTTTTAATTTCACACAGAGTTTGTTTCATTTGTTAACCTTATTTTGGGGTTGAGAGTTTGCTTTGTAAATTTCTCCCCCTCATTCTACAGACTAACCCTAACTTTTGTCTATGATTTTTCCTCAACTCACCATTCACACACAATATTGCCCTCAAACTACCTGCTAATTAGTGAATATGTTTTAGTTAGTGGAGAGAAACCCTTCTTGTAAGGAGGATTCTTCTATCAACACCAATTAAGAAAGCTACAAAGGTTGCTAGGTTAACGGCTGCTTGATGTATTACTATTAAATAACCAAACTTAATTTTTACTTGGACAGTTCATCTTTAATTCAATATGGCTCCTTCTTGGGGGACCATACACAAATGGTGACATAATTATTGTTTAACCACTGTTTGCAAGACATTATATTTTGGTGCGATATTGTTTCTTGTCGCCTGTTTCCATTATTTTATGTCAACTGTATTTCGTACACAAAGTAGAGGTTTTTGCCAAACATTCAGACTCCCCTCACAGGGTTTGTGATTCAAACGCTTAACCACTCTGCAAAATTCCAGTCTTATTGATTGGATTATAGAGCCTATAATCCAAAAAAAAATACATTTATCACTCTTTTGTAAAGGTCATTCAAAAAAATGAGGGCAATAGCATTTACGACCTTGTAATATCTTGTCTCATATTTCCAGTTTAATTTTTTTTTAGATTATGCAAATTAGAAGATTTGCAATGTCACACTGTGTACATAATGTGGAAGGCAGGACTTTTATTTTCAGATTATTAATGGTAATAGGTAACAATATTTAGCTCTATTTTCTATTTTGTTTTGAAAATAGCATGTTACCATTTCTGTTTGTGAGAGCTAACCATAAATAGGCTTACCAAATTCTCTTGACACTGTACAACTCTTCATACTAACTAGTAAGCTACGATGGTATGTCATTTAGCCTGAGGTGCACCCTGGTCAGCCTGTGTTCAGTAAGCTCTCAATAATGACAATAAAAACACTTTCCCCAAATCCTGTGCCAATAATATCTCTGAACATGACTGATTTCTAAAGACATGATTAACCTTTGCACAACTATTGTACTCACATTAAGGCACATAATTAGCTGAATTATCATTCAACTACAGAAAATATTGTGGTAATCAGTGGCAGATCTAGACCTTGAGCTAAGGGTGGGGGGTTGCTTGCCCTGCCGGCTTTTCCTCCTGCGGTAAGGTAGTTTTGAGGTAAATGCAAGCATTGTGATAATTTGGTTCTTTCTTGGTTAGGATTTTTCTATGCCGACCATTTATTTGGAAGCGGTCATAAGCTGTGTAATTTTTGTTTTTGAAAAGCCACAAATTCGAGAAACAACCATGGCCCGAGTACCATATGATAAACTACTTTCTAACTAAGCTTGCCAAAGCCATGCTGAGGAATATTGCACCTTGGTCATTTTTGTATGGACCTTGCTGCGCTCCATCTTTAGTTCCACAATGTTCAACCAATATTCCCCAGTATGGCCCTCCAGCTCGGTTAGTAAGAGCTTAATATTTCCAAGTTGTTACTTGTATTTTGATTTGCCTTTTGGGTCCTTCAACACACAGCATGATTCGTGATAATACTCACCAGAATATAAACAAAATGTAAAAAAAACCATGACTTATAACCTTTTCCATGGAAATGGCTTGTATGGCAAAGTGAACAAGAAAGCAAACACTTGGATTTACCAATCAAAACACTTGGATTTACCTAAAGACCATAGGTTATAGGAGAGAACCAATCAAGAACAGAGGGAAAATGTTTGTTACATTAACATCAGCTATGTGTCTGGAACATCTGAAGAATTTTTTTTCTCGTTCAAATAAAAAAAGTCGTCTGTGATGTCCTCTAAAAACAATTCTTCCAATTCTTCGAGTGAGTCGCCGATCTCAACACTTGCCGCCATTTTGAAAAGGCTTTTTAGTAGACCCCAGTCTACTGCATCACACCTTTTTGCTCGGACCCGCTCGTTTCACCGCTCGGTCTCTTTCCGCCCTGGCCTAACTGACTAGCTGACTGACTTAATTTCTCTCCGAAACTGAGTTTTACATACTGAAATTGCCACGGCCGAATTACTCAATTTCTTCCCAATTCGTTCTCATGTCACTCCAGGCCTTTTTTCCAAACTCACCTGGTACCAGTTTCGTTTGGCTGCATGGGCAGCCTCTCTCGTTGCTGTTAGGCTTTGGTTCAGGTCTTGAACTTTAGTCTGCAAGTTTTCCATCTTGGGAAAGTCACAAGAAAAAGTCAACTGCATTTGCCTTTTTCGCGGACCGCATTCTACAACACCATTCACTAATGGCAGCCAGCGTGCTTTTTCGCTCAATTGATCACCGTAAAGATAATAGAGAATTTAGGAGATATACGACGGCGACGGTCGACGAAAACATCACTTCAAAATATAACTTTGCACTATCATAAGTCGAGGTTGACTAGCAGTAGAGTTATTTTCATAGAGTTATGTCGTAGAGTTAGAGTTAAGTTTCCAAAATCCTGAATTCAAGATTTTGGAAGGCCTAAATCCTGAATTTAGAAATACAAAAAGTATCCTAAACATGCATAAAAGCTAACCTTAGGCCTAATTAGGCCTAAACAAAAGTTTAGCTTTTATGAATGTTGGCTTCCAAAATCTTGAATTCAGGATTTTGGAAACTTAACTCTAACTCTACGACATAACTCTATGAAAATAACTCTAAGAATAGCTGTCCCCTCATAAGTCTTTCGCGATTATTCAGTCTCGTTCACGTCCTACAATGCGGGCGAAGTATCCTAAAAATAAAATGGTACGAGCGGTTTCAGACTGAAAATATAGAATGAAAGATTCTCTGTTGCATGATTACGTTGTCGTCAAAACCTCAAATTTGGTGATTTTACGTCGTCGTTATGCAGAGTACCGCAAGGATACTTGCTAAAATCCGTGCTGCACGTGCAGCACGATTATTTACGCTCTTTTAACCAATGATATTTCTGTTTTGTGGCGATGTCGTAGTCGTAGCCGTCGCCGTTTCTTAAATTCCCTAATAATTCGAAAGCTCACTTTTCGAGCGCTAGCTATCGAATGCCTGGACCGGAATTACGGACGTTTCGCTCCCCAGCGCGTTCGACCCCGCTAAGTTCGCCTCTGAGAGCTACGATTTATCTTTGTATCTTGAAGGGATGAAACCGGTTAGGCAAAGGGGGCGAACTTGGAGGGGTCGAACTCACGGGGGGCGAAACGTTCTGTTACTCAAGTTATAATATCAACTCAGTTGATAAACCCATTTCTGTGTTTCACTTCCCCACCGACGCAACACCACAGGTTCTTTAAACTAACTAAACCCCTTTACATTTTTTCGCTAGATACGACAACGAAGAGATACAACTAATTTCGCATATATATTTTTCACTTAAACCTACATGTATGGCCGAGTGCTTTGCAACGTCGCGTCTTGTTTCCTGCGCTACGCGATTCGCATTGCTATATGTAAGAAATAGGCCTTTACTGAGTTAAGCTGATTTAAATGAAATCACGGTAAATATAAACTGGGCAATCGCTGTTATCATTCGTTTAAAACGACGCAGTGTTTTTGTGGTTGTTGTTAAATGCAAACTTGTTGAAATCAAAGAGCCGTAGGGTACATCCCTATGGCATCGAACAAAGACAAAACGCAAAACATTTATGACTTATTACTTGGTGACTGCTCAAACGTGTGTCGTAAATCGCCGTCAAGAAATGCTACATTCGAGTGTAACTGTCAAAGTAAAACTGACCCGGGACATACATTGTACACTACAGGTAAGAAACAATGTTATGAGAGGTCATCAAGCAGAACCAAATATAGCTTACATGTATTTTCTCACCTCACTATCTCTGGTGATCGAAACATCCCTTTGACTCTGTGACGTAAATAAACAAAATAAGTCATTTTGCGGTCAAAACTTGCCAGCTGTGAGAAAGTAGGGCAAGACTTCAAACCAACTACTTTCTTTCAACAGCTAATCTAGTCTAATCAATCCAATCCATTTTTGCACTGCAATTGTGCAGTGAGGATTAGGACTAGAAGGCAAGATATGAACCCTTTGAGCTAGTTCACACAAAGGCCGGGTAGACTTTCATATACCTCACATAATGAACACACCACCTCTATGTTCATGTACAAACCTGTGAGGCGTCCATGGAGTTCCGTGAATGCAACTGTTGCTCTATTTCTTTATCATGAAGCTGATTCCTTAAATCCTAGATAAACAAAGTACCATACATTAAGGATTTAAAGTCAAAACGATAATTGCAGTGATAAAAGTAACTTAAGCAGGGAAGTTGAATGCGACTGTAAAC
>OX421448.1:25088345-25125845 GCA_949126865.1 Montipora capitata | reverse complement strand
GAACTGATTCAGAAGACATAAGGATATCGTCCCTTTTCAGAAGTTGCAACGCAAAATGTTTAGAACATGCTTCTATAAGATATCAGGGAGTGTACCTTTATTTAGTTAGTAGGCTTGTTATTGGTAATTTTCAGTTGTTTTTTTTTTCACTTATTGTCTTTTGGTTTTTAGAGGTTTTTACCTAATGTAACTACAATCATGGTCAAAAGTTGTTGGGAAGGTTGCGGGCATCAGTTCACTTCACACCTACTGTAATGCGATTTTCATTTTATTTTATTAACTTTGCCAGTCAAGCTGGCAGAGCACCACAACAGCTTGCGCCAATTACTGTGGCCCTTTTTTACCCTCCCAACCATGATACACAACAGAAGACAGACCACAACACCGGGAACTGCGTGCCCTACTCTTAGCGACAAGTGTGTGGGTTCTTTTACCTCCCACAGGATTATTAACATTGAAGGGTTGTGAGACGGGACCTCCGGCTTATCGTCCTTATCCGAGAAGACTTGAAAGTCTAACCATTTGCAGATGTAGTTACAAAGGCAGCACTTTCTCTTCAGTTATTTAAAGACCCTGAGTGTTGGTCCGGCCGGAATTGAACTCGCGACCTCCCTCGTGACAATCTGGTGCTCAACCAACTGAGCCAACTATTTGCTGAAGTATTTGGAAAATACCATGCTCTTGTGGTCCCCCTCCCCCATATTCAATGTTGGAGTTCTTCAGGTAAGAAAAGTCACCGTTTTTTTTTCCTGGAAAATCCAACATTGAAATGGGGGAGGGGGGGTATCTGTAAAATGAAGCTACCTTCCCAACACTTTTGTCCACGATTGTAGCTCTTAAAACCACTCAATAAGCACTACATGTATATAAATTCATTAAATAATTTGAGCAAGTGACAGTTCAAAGATACATAAGTAATTCAAGGATGTTTGTTACTAAAGTCCTGTGAAGTACTGTATATTGGCAACAACAGCCATTTTCAGGACTAAAATTATTGTTCATGACACCACAAAGCTGTCATTGAACTTGCTTGATCAATTTATTATTAACAACAGTGTCATTGATAAAATTTTATAGAATTCAAATGAACCCATTTCAGTAATTCCCAATTTGGAGGACAAAACAGTGGTTGTTCTCTTCCCTGTGAGAAACAAACCTTTCAAATGCAAAACAATTTTGTTTTGTCCTCCTCCAGATTGGGAATTAAGCTGTAACTGAAAGGGGTCTATACAGCAGATAAACTTCATCAACTACATTGGGTTATCATATTTAACTGAATACTTACATATTCATAATCTTTCATCGTCTTGGTTTGTGGAGAGCCTGCACTGTCCTGAGAAGCTCCAGCTAAAAAATATCAAAACCTTATGATTACAATCTTTCTCCTTGTATACAGTTTGATACCAACCATAACCCTAGTCCAACAAATAGAATGAATAGCAACTGAAAGAGTAACCAGTTCATTGCCATAATGATTTCAGTATTAAATACTTGTATGAGTTTACTCAAGCACCAGTAAGAATAAACAACTCGGTGGATTCCTTAAATTTATCTGGTGAGCATTCTGCACTGTTTTACTCAAAAAAACTCTTGATTATGCACCTGTTGCCTCTATTATAATTATATGATTGCAGTAAGGCTACAGGCCGTGCTGGTAAGACTACGCTAGTATGTAACATACACTTAAAAGAATTAGAACAGATATTGACATGTTAAATACGAATACAGGGCCACTTATTTCCACGCAATCGAATAACAATAAAAGTTATTGCATCATGACTACCGTTGTGGCTATGCATTCTGTATTATATTGCTCATGTCTTTTGAAACTTTTTTTTATCAGGCAACCGTTATACATACGTCTACGTGTAGCGAGCATTGAAAACGTCTCTGTCGTATTACGTTCAAATTTACTTTTGCGCATATTTAAGCTTGTCAGTGTCTCACTTCCTGAATAAAAATAAGCTTTACACAGACCGTACGTAACATGCGCGTGACTGGGCAATGCCTTTAAAAAGCTTATATCAAGATCGTTTGCACTACCAAACAAAGCAATCATGTAGGGCTGTTCTCACGTTAATACTTCTTAAAATGGGAGTCAAGATACACGTTCAAACAATTCAAACCTGTAATCAAAGGTCGTCCCTTCAATCCCTCGGATAATTCTGCGGAAGAATCTAACATGTCTTCCCCTGTACCGGCTGCAACAGCTGCCTTGAATTTGGCGATATTTGTACTAAAAACAAATCGATGATTAAAATCACCCTAATTCAACCCGCAAATGAGTATCATTCAGGGGTAGCAATATAAATAATGGATCAATTTTGGAGTTCTCAAATGCGACATAATTTCTCTGTGGTCAAATGATGACAAGAGCACGTCAAACAAAACGAGACAATGCCATCTTTTTTAAATACCTTCTGTCGAAATCTAGTGGAAGCGTTATATCATCCTCGGCTACAGAATCCATGGCACTCCCGACGCAAGACCCTTCGCTGAGCAATAATTTAAATTTTAAAGCATAACAATGATCAACTGTATTTTACGAATCAGTCCGCCATTTTCGCAATTAAATTCTGAGTCAGCAAGCACAACCGCTGAAACTACCACTCTGCGGTCCTTTGCAAATTTGCAGACGCCAAAGTGCTGTCTGATCTGAGATCTGAACTCTTTTTTGCCACTTTTTGCTTAATTAATGCTAGGATTTTACATCATCACAGCTACAACACTTTACTTGAAAGTTATTATTTATTAGTGTACTATATTTCGGCTTACCAAATCAGCCTTCTTCAGGTACAACGCGAGCCTTTTACGGTGACAGTTTTCAAAACATCATTGTACCTAAGACAGAAGGATGGTTTGGCCAGCCGAAGTATGGAAATATGGTACACTACTAAATAATCAAATCTGCGTTGTATCCGCTCTTGCTCAAAATAGTCATGTTTTCAACTTATCAGATCAAGCCAGTTCATCCAGCGTACAGCGGCAGGTTTACTGTCCACACCTTTGCTTGCTTAAAAACTCTTAAATTACCACAAGCGCCGTCTGGCATAGCCGACAAAAATATAAGGATTTGTATCGGAATCCCGATAAAAAGCGTCAGAAGATAATTATATGAAAAAGTTTTCAATTGAAAAGTCTTACTTTATTGCCATTGTGGGTAGCTTTCTTCCTGTGTGTATATTTTCCAGATCCAACCCGATTTGAGCATTTTTCAATTCCTCATTTTTGTCGGACATATACATGTATTGATTTAGCGTACACTTTTTCTCAGACTCTGATCGGTATTCTTTCATCTTTTAAGGGTACGGTATACTTTTTAAAAAATATGCCATTGGAGAAATAAATTTAACTTTAGCAGTTTTCAAGAGGATTGCAGACACTTGGAACAATTTACCATTACCTCTTCAAGAGTCGTCAGGCAACAACTACTGCTAGCATTAAGAAGGGAATAAGGGAGTTATTAGCAGGAAATCAGTGAGGTCTTCGGGTTTTAGGATATTGTTAATTATTAAAAACTGAACTACGGATATGAGAATTCCAGCATTTTCATTGGCTCACCGAACACAGGCTATCAGTTCATACACCTGTTGTTCCTAATATGGTCAAGGAACGCGCCAGCAATAACACGAGCTGAAAACTCTTTTGCAGCGCTGAGAAAAAATGGCCGACAAAAACCGTTTTGAACCGAAATTGACCGAAGCAGAAATCGATGGTTTCGTTGACACTTAATACATGGAAAGAGTTGTTGATCCTGGAGTTTTTAATAAAACGATTATTCTACTCGGGCTTGCTGGCCATATAAAATGATTATAACCAACTCGGCGCTACGTGCCTCGTTGGTTATCTACAGCTGTTTCCAGAAAGGTTGTCCAAAAGAAGAGTAGGGTGAAGACTTGTTTCCATATCTCAAAGTGCCCTTGGACGTGAGGGGCCTGGGATGGCGATATGGGGTGAAGGGAACAATAGCTGAAACAACCCAAACCTTTACAAAAATGCTAACCTTAGGCCTAAACAATATGCTTTAGATAATGTTTAGGCCTAAGATTAGCATTTTTGTATGGGTTTGGATTGTTTCAGTTTTGTTGTTCCAGGCCCCTCACGTCCAAGGGCACTTTGAGATATGGAAACAAGTCAGTCTTTACCGAAGAGTAAGAGAGTTCGCGACAATGCCGAAAGGTTGTATGGGAGATATTCAATAAAATAAATTCAACTTGTATTGAACGCCCAGGATCGAAGATGCCACGACCGTCGAGTGAAGACCTACGATGGCGAGTTGTTTGCATGAAAGAGTTCTTTGAATATAGCGTTAATGAAGTGGCAGTACGTGCAGGCTCAGGTTGAAGCTCTCTCCCGTCATCACGCTACCAAAACACGTCCAAAAACAAAAGGGTTCATTAGCCAAAACGATGGATCTGCACGTGCGCCACGATTTTTGGTACATTTCTCCGACTTTCGCTGCAAAACATGACATAAAATAAGTAGGGTAAAAGTCGTCAGAAGCATGCTTTGTCTGTGAATCCAAACCGTTCGTTACTAATTCATGGCCTGGATCATTTGACTGAATTTTAAAACTCACTAAATGTCAGTAACATAGCATGAGCATGTATTTCTTGGTGACGTTTTCGATAGCATTGCCGTCATGTTTTCACTGATTCAAACTGACAATTTACCATAATGCCTGTCGGCATTGTCGTGTACTCTTTTATGCTTCTTTTGGACAACCTTTCTCGAAACAGCTGTATATCACTTCATATACAGCCCGCCCTCGTAGAATAATTGTTTATTAATTTTGTTTTCTTCGTTTTTCATTTTGATTTCTTTTTCTTTACTTGTAATTTATGCATAGATCTGTATATTTATATAGGTTTGTGTTATGTATAAAAGGTAAAGTTTATGCTCACTGACTCTTTTACCGCAGACCGTCTTTACGGCTACTTCTCTCTTTTATGCAATTTGTCTGTAGAAACTGCCATTAACCAAGGGCACCCAACGAGCAAATTAAGCTAAAAACCTTTGAGAGACATTTCTAGGCTCCTTGCAATGTATAAAGACTGTCTAAAGGGATGTTTTTATCACCTTAAAGAATTTTATATATAATTTTAGGGAATGATATCTTCATTTCAGAAATTGCCAGGTGAACGAGGCCTTCTAAGAACTTCCTACTGAACCATCTGCTCCTCCGAAACCGCCAGGTGACCTTTTTAATTAATTTAGGTGCCAAAAAACGCAAAACTATCCCTTCCGAAAACGTAAGGAGCTACCTTTCTATGGTCGCGAGTCTTTTAGGTTTGAGTTTTGAGTGAGGCTCCAGCACTTGGCTAAGTAGCCTGACTTCTGTCTGTTATACACAATTGTAGTCTCATTCACACAGAATCCTGCCAACTTATAACATTAGCTAGGATTCAATACAATGCATTCGCCTTATTCCAAAATGGCCGCCATTTTAATATTCTTTTGTTTCCATGCAAATTGGCCCTTATGGCCTCGTTCAAGTGAGTATTCTTTTGAATTTTGCGTTTGATAGCGAGGCCATAAGGGCAATTTGCATGGAAACAAAAGAATGCTAAAATGGTGGTCTCCCACCAATGTGGCCCGGGCTCGATTCCCAGACTCGGCGTCATATGTGGGTGGTTGAGTTTGTTGGTTCCGGTGAAGGAGAAATGATCGACTGGCGTAAAAATGACAATCCTATAAACACCTACGGCCCTCTATATCGTGCCGTCAGAACCGATTGATCATTCAGCCCCATCAATAGAGGTTGACAAGTAGGCCCTCGAACCTAACAGTTTGTTAGAAGACTTCCGCTAACCTCAGGAAATATTAGCGATATTTTCCACGCATGAAAGTGAAAGTGACTTTAAATTCACACGATTATTCACTGGATTATCCTTTGAACAAATAGACCTGACATTTAATTATAACGTCACTTCCTTTTCACATGACCAACCAACCAACCAAAACACGTTCCTTTCAAAAATAAGAAAAGCTTGCTGTTATTGTACAGCACTGACTCTTCTTCCCATGGGGTATCACGCATAAGTAGAACTCCCATCAAAATCACTTTGCGTGAGTTCCGGTCACGAAAATTTATGTATACCTATATTTTGACACATGAATGATAAAAATTGATTGTGCGACAAGAAATGGAAACTGCACATACCCTCCTGCTGTTCATGATGACGAAAAAAATTTGAATTCTTTCAAAACCAAGTTTCACGTGTTTGACACGGTTCAAGGCTCTTAAATAGGCCGTCAACTTTTTTTCTTAGCGCAGAAGGAGCTTAAAGAGAAGAAGAGAAGACAACAGATTTACGTTCATCAGTTCTTTACGAAAATTGGTGTATTCACCCGTATTGTACAATGATTTTCAGATGTGACAAGTGGAGGGTAAGTTTGCTGAATAATTTCTCTCTAAGTTAATTACTACTACTGAGAACAAAACGTCCTTTAAGAATACAGCAAAGTGTTAGTATTCATCATGGTAGTATTTCATCATAAATTGTTCATTTTCAATCGAATTTTTGCCTCCTAAAAGATACAAATCGACGGGTACTTTTGAGAAATTTAATTTCCAGATGCGTTTTGTGTAGTTTGATTTATCTTTAGGCTTCGTAGCTATAAAAAGGAGGCTCAAACTAAATGGCTAATATCGTGTTTATCGGTAGCATTGAAAGGGCATGTTTGAAACGGTTTCATTGTTATTCAGATTTAATGCGGGTGTTTCTCTTACTAATTTCGTTACAATTTACACCAGTGACATCAAAATACCCGGCGTTAATTCATTATTTTTGCCTTGTTATTTGATGATTTTATGAATTTTAAACGTCATAGAACACATCATTACACAGTTAGTGCGGTATCTGTTACAGCCATAGCGATATCATTCGAATTCATGTTTGTTATCTTGACCGGAAAAGATATGACGTTAAAATTCCAAAACGGTAATGAAGATAAGAGATTATCCTAAAAGACCCATAAATGACTGGAGATCACGGATCATCAAGAACGGGATTTTAAAAACCACCCCATGTTTAGTTCTATTAACGTGTGTTTGAAACTCAGAGATGAAGAAATGCATTAAGAAACAATGAAACGAGTTTGAAAAAATCGATCTTTTTTAAACTTGGGGATGCAACTTGAGTCTAGAATGGAGAAACGTCTGTGAAAGGTTCAGAGTCGTTTTTATCCGGGAGATTTAATGACCCGTACGGGAGACCGGGAGATTCGTTCCGTATCCGGGAGACTCCCGGATAATCCGGGAGAGTTGGCATGTATGCCATTGGTCAGTCTTTTCAATGTTTTTATTGAGTCTAAATCCTCCAAGAAATTCACATGTTTACAAAAAATTATTACTGAATTGTTGAAGTCCCTTTTAGACATATAAACACTAGTAAATTTCAAAAAGAGGGGAGCTTGGATGGCACCAAAGTAGCCCGCGCTCGGCGTCACGTGCTTTTCTTCAATGACGTCAGTCAAGACGTCGTGCACGAGCCATGAGCCAGTTTGTTGGTTCTCTACTCGGCACCGAGAGGTTTTTCTCTGGGTACTCCGGTTTCCCCCTCTCCTCAAAAACCAATGTTTGATTTGATTTCTATGTACATTGTCTCCAATTAGTGTCCCAACGCTAGAAGACTTGATACTTGAGGTGATTCCTCAGAAGAAAAAGTTGTCGAACGACTTTCTTGAAACTTTCCCTGAATGTTCACTACTAATCCCTGTTTTGAAAACTACAATAAAAAAGATACGTCAACGTGCTTGCGTTAAGAGATATAATACGCCAATCTTACCCCATTGATGCCTGTACCGATACTAATCACGCGCGTTATTTCATCGGCTCAGGGTACATTTTGCGGTAGCTAAACGAGAGGGTTTTTAAAGTAACACTTGAAAAAACACCTGATAGGTAGAAAGTCAGAGCATATGGAACACTGTCTTATATAGTTTATGGAAAAATCACTCAACTTAAAACGACGTCGACTCAAAACGTTTCTCGAGTCATTGTTTTCAAGATCATAATTTACATCCCTGGGTAAGGGGCTATGTTCTTCTTGTGTACGTTTTTAACTATATCTTTTTTTCCTTCCGATCAATTTAAATTTTTTTTCCTTTTAAAGGAGATAATTTGTACGCCAAAATTATGGAATAAAAAATATAGGTCACCGTGCTCGTTTAAGAGTAAAACACCATCGTACCTGTCTCCGACTCTATTATCGTAGATCGAAACAACAAAATTCGCCATGTTCTCGGAATGCGCGCTGTTATTCGCAAAGAATTATGGGTCATTCACAACTTCTCTCGCGTGTTTTGAGAACTGTTTTAGCGTGTATGATCGACTTACGCTATATTTGCAATGTGGCAAATTTCATCCAATTTATAAATATTGACACACCATATACGCAGTACAGGATGTGCAGTGCAATACTGAGGAATCGCCTTAAAGTAAAGGTCATCATCGCCACCATCATTATCAAGTGATAGTACTCCTTCGACGTCCAGCCTGTGTACATCCGCCTCCTAAACAGCCTATCGACGTCTAGTGCCTATAAGCATTCGCGGCTTTGCGCAATTTTGAATTTGACTTCCAAGTCACAAATACTGGATTCCCTCTTTCGTTCATTACCTTTTTTTCTCAAAATCGTCCGATTTACAGTAATACGTACAACTAAGTCTTTTCACAAGAAACAAGAAAAGATACCCACCTTTCATGAAAAAAAAAAAAAACAACAACAACCAAATTTCTCCATATTTACTGACTCAAACAAGGTGAAAGTTCTCATCGCATCTCGAAAATTGTCTTTTAAACTTCAAATTTAAATTACTTTTGTTACACAAAACTTAGGGTTGCCCCACAACAATTTGTTCAATCTCTCTAGAAATCCCGTCACATGGTGCCAAACGTCAGCTGTTTTGTGGAGTGTGTGTACAACCTCATGAAGTCATCAAAGCTCGCGGAGGTTCAGTGTGAAGCGGCTGCCTTATTAGTGGAGCTGACAACCGCTCCAAAGGTTTTAGAGGTAATGCAGCTCTAAGGGCTTGCAGTCAATTTCGAGGGTGTTAATGACAAACTTAGACGAAAAAGGTGCGCTAAGCCTCAGCTAAAATCCGGCTGTACCTGCTCTTTTTGATAGGTGAACCTTTCTCACGAGGAATTCAATTGCAAAGAAAAATAAAGAAGAGACGGTCTTTTAAGCGTCTCCGCAAATCGCGTGTGGCAGGGAATGCGCGCGTGTTGCGCGAAGCAAGAGGTCGCTAATACCTCCCAAAGGGATTAGGCTCCATAATCTCGCAAAGGGCCATCAGAATGAACAACAACGTTGATAAATAATCGTCATGAAAAATATTCGAGAACAGCCGCAATTTTGACCGACATTTCACTTCGTTGTGTCAGACGAAATTGCGCCTGTTTCTCCAAGGAAAATGTCACAGGAACTACTTTCTTTTGTCTGCCACAACTAATTCGTGTTACTCCTTGTGCGTGAAAACCTTTCAGTAAATAAAATCATATACTACTTATTTCTTTTGATTTTCTTTTATTGCAGGCAATAGAAAAATGTTACATTAAGATTTTATCTGACAAAGACATTGATGATGTGTTAAAACACATTATTCTCGAAAGGCTGAAAACAGTGAAAAGGAAAATAGCTGCGATGAAAGAGAAAAAGAAGGAAACAGTCAAAATACCAATAATAGTATTGTGAAGACGGCTTTAGAACAGCGGCAATGTTGGCAGAGCTTGGGCCACATTACTGTCTGAGATCAGAAAAAGGGTGGAGAAACCAAACTGGTTGATAAACACATGCAGACGCCCTTTGTTGCGGCGAAGTACCAGTTTTTGCTACGGAACGCTAGAAAGGTTTTTAAAATTTGTCACATCTTCGTTGGCATAATTTTTACACACTTCAGAGCAAGTGTGGGTGCAATATTTTTTTATACCATCAGGAAATCAGGTCGCTCTCTTTGAAGCTCAAATTTCAAATTTCTTAAGATTGAACTGGGTTACTGCTTCTGAATGAGGAAGGCAGTCAATCAGGTCACTGTCATTCTTTGCGTTCAACACTAAATGTTGAGACTTAATTATTTAAAATGCTTGACCCGTATTTTTGTTGAGCTCGTGAATGAAATGCACTGAATACTACTTTTAACGCTTGATCATTATTTTTTCCTGTAATATGGCCATCCTCTATTTTTTTCTCCGTTTAGCCGCTATTTTTCTGTCTTTCCTTTTCTTTTCCTTACTTGTTCACGTACAAGAAGTGACTTTGAAAAAACATTTCGTTATAAAAAAAACTGAAATAAAATATTTTTAAACATACTAAAAGCTAAAAAGTTCTTAAAAGGTTTGAAAAACGACGGCGTATTAAACGCTTGAGTATTTCAATACGCAACCAGATTCCATTCGTGCTAATTAACTTGTAATATTATTGTATCTATTGTGCCTTTAGTATTTATAATCAATTTCCATTTTTTTTTACTTTTGACTTGATAATGATGTAAGGATAGCGTCGAACCGTCGTCGTTTTTCAAACTTTTAAAAAACGTTTTAGCTTTTGGTATATTTAAAAATATTTCATCACAGTTTTATTTGTTCACCTTTATTAGAAGAAATAAAGTGTAAAGCTATCTTTTGAAAGGGTATTAGGTGGTACAGGAGAAATTAAATTTTCATAGCATGACAGAATTGTATTTTTATTGATGTCGGAGTGTCGTGGGTCAACCTTTTGAACAACCAAGGCCAGAGGGAAAGAGTCGGTTCAGACACATTATACCGCATCTAAAAATTTCTTTACCATCTGAACAGCCTGTAGGTTGTTTAACCAGGACGAAAATCCCCCTAAATCTACAGAAAGTCCCTTTCTGATAATAACTTAAAAGCAACATTCAACTTGGTAATTTGACATCCCAGGCCCCATCTGTTCAAAAGGTGGACAGCACTTTCCATTGGATAGAGCAATAATATTATTGGTTTCGCTATGACTTATGCACTGGATAGTGATTTATCCGGCGGATAGCGCTATCCATTGTTTAAACAACTGGCCCCTGTAGATTAAAGAACTCTTAAAACTTGTATCCAGTCTTTATTTGAATTCCCAAGGTAGAACATCAATTCCACCAGAAACTGACAGAGAAACTGAGTGACAGAGATCTGACATAGTGCCAGTAATAAGGTGGAATATATAACATCTGTCCCTCTCTTAGGATACACTCTTGATAAACTGCTGACGGAAATTCAGGAAATTTGACCAAGTCTGGTTCCTCGACATCCACCTTAAAAATTACAATATTAATGTTATTAGTGGATATTTACACTGATAAAACGGGAAAAATAACATAAATTACAATGAAAAAAAAAGATAAGAGTATTTCCTCTCCCATTAACTGTGAAAGCTAAAAATAACAGGAAGCCAATATTTTTAACAAGGGAATAAATTTGACAGACTGGTGTAATGTACAAAATTGATAACACACACAGTGAAACAAAAGTGTTGTTTTTCCTAAGCTTTACAAAAAGGAATTGAAACAATGAAGCTCCAGTTTCTAGTCTGGATTCTCTAAAGCTAGGCTATGACCATTAAAATTTGATTGCATTATTATAGCCTGGTGAAAACCTCAGAGGATCTTTGAAGATCTTCAAGGATCCTCAACCATTGTCATGGACCTGCAAAAGATCTTTGAAGATGAGGATCTTTCAAGGATCCTTGAAATATCCTTGAAAGTTCTTTAAAGATCTTCAATTGCAATTAGGAGTTGTAAAGATCCTCAAAGAGTCAGTGAGCATCCCGTGAGGACCTTGAAAAGATCCTGGTGCGAATATATTTCAAGGTCTTGGTAAGGATCTTTGCAGATCCTCAAGAGTTCTTTGATGATCTTTCAAGGATCCCAAAAGGATCTTTGAACTGATCTTGAAAAGATCTTTATCAAGATCCTTAAAGAACCTTGATCTATCCTCATATAATCTTTAAGGATTTGTCAAGGATCTTTGGAAAGATCTTTGTAATCTAATAAAAAAGATATTTCAAAGATCTTCATGACATCCTTGAGGATCTTCAAGGATATTGATAAACATCTTTTCAAGAACGGTCAAGAAACCTTTTTAGGATCCTTGAAAGATCCTCAAATGATTCTTAAGGATCGTTTAGGATCTTAATAAAGATCCTTGCAAGATCAATCAAAGGATCTTCTTAGGATCCTTGAAAGATCCTCAAGGAATTCTTGAGGACCTTAAAGGGATTTCTATCAGGATCCTTAAAGATCTAAAAAAAAATATATTGGGGGAACTCAGTAATTACAATAAATTAGTTACCATTGCATCTTTAATTAAAGGGGGTTCTTGGACATCACCAGGATTTTAAGGGAATTTTACTTAAGGATTTTTTAGGGATTCTTCAAAAACTTTATGGAGAACCTGTTGATACCTCAATTAAATAATGTCTTGTGCAATTTCGATCTCAAGAAGCTATTAAAGGATGTGACTGTTGAACTGAGAGGTAATCTAAAGGAGTAATTGTTCATTTATAGCAATTGATAAGAAAAAAATCAGTAAAAGAAAAACCCAATTGCCTTATGTTGTACTGAACTTATTCTGACAAAAGAATCATTTTATCAAAATTTTATTAATAACATGAGTTAAGTGACAAGGACCATTACTTCATGGTCTTGCCAAAAAAAAATGCACCAAATTCAAATAAACCAATGGTGTGTTCTATCAGAGATCGTTTGCATATTTACATACACTAACTTAACATGAACTTAACATTAAGTTGCATGTCCAGTCTGAAAACAGTTGTATCCTGACAGTCACCTGATCTATCCCAGTTATACATCTAACTTGGAGACGGAAGTGAAAGCGGGAGCAATGGGTGGGTGATGCGAGTTCTGTCTCACTTCACTGCAACTACGAAAACTAAAACATGTACGTTATGCAATAAATTATACATTGGCGAGACAGGTAGACGACTAGGTGACCGATTCCGCGAACACCTTCGCGATGTTGAGAAGAATGACAAGGATGCATCTAAGCCAGTAGCTCGTCATTTTAATCTCCCTAATCACTCCAAAAAACACACACTTAGATGTAGGGAAAGGCCGCAGATAGCCACGACGGAAAGCCGCAAGAATCTGGAACAAAAATTCATCTTCCAAATCGGCACCCTTAATCCTCACGGTATTAACGAACACTTTTCATTTAACTAATATAATCCTATTTTTCACGTTGCCATGTTATCACCAATAGCGTAGCTCCTACTCTACTGTAAAAACTACACGTAACCCATAATTCCTCAATTCGCTCTGACGAAGGGCTAACGCTCGAAACGTCAGCTTTTAGAATCTCTGTACGGTGGCCAATTTACATTATCAACTCCGTTGATAAAACCAAATTTTTGTATAGGCCTTAGACGAGATTGTTCGTTGGCTGATAGGTGCTAGCAATGATCTGTAGTACACTTGTAGAAGTTGTGCATAATAGCGTCTTCTGGAGGGCAAATAGCGTTTCAATTTCTTTCATCATTGGAGCTGTGTCTTTAGGCAAGAAGTTGTTGCTGGTGATTTCTCCACGTTTCGCGTCGTCTCGTTTGGTTGCATTACTGTCATACTTCCCTCCCATGGTGCTTCATTTGGAACTTTTCTTCCCTCAATTCCGCTACTTTCGATTTCCGTTGAAACCTGAATGTTCTCGGTCACAATTTTTAAAAGATTAATAAAGGCACTAAATTAACAAAAATTTGCTTATATATATATGGACTTCTTCCACAACGAAAATACTCCTATTCTTACACTTATAAAGTTTTCTTTAGCGCCATTTAATTTTTTTCCGGAAAGGATACAATACTTAAGATTTTCGTGAAGTAGACAAAAATGTCCTAGTAAATTCGAAAAGCTTCAAGATCCCCTAGAATAACAGAACAGATAAACATTTTAATGCGCAGCCTACAATGAACTTACAATAAAAAGCTTTAAAAGCACTCGAGTCTTAAGAGAAAACCGTCGCTGGGTACTCCTGTATGTATTCATATTTATTTGTAAAATCTAACAACATCCCTAACCGGTTAATGAATTCAAAAGCTTGCACGCGACTCCATTGCGCGATCAAAGTGACTGGCTTATGAGTTCTCTATGGGGATGAGTTACTTAATTAATATTTGCCGTGAGGCGAGATTGTTATGACAGTTTTTCAATTTGCCTGCTGATTGTAAAAACGTGAAACACGATTCAGAACAAGTTTGTAATTTTTCACGTCCACCGCCTGTCGTGCGTATTAGGCAACACGGAAGTTTTGCAACACGGAAGTTTTGCTCATTGATGTGAGACCATTATCATATATCAATAAATGCGGGGAAATTTTTTTCAATGGCTTGCTCACACCAGAAAAACCTTTCGTTGCGTAACATTACAGACTTTTAGTACTTGGCGACTTTAGATAAGTGTGCCCATACAACTGATGTTTTTAGCATTTTAAGGTAAATCTAAGTAGCGTGATGTTAGAGTAGTGTTTGATCAACAAATCTTCACCACCATAGTGGAACCTCTCAAAAGTTGGTGCGTCCCAAGTGATCGAATATAAAAAAGCATATCTAAACACTTAACCAACATTTTTTACAGTTATGCCGGATGCGGAAAGATTTTAATGAAATTTAACGCAGAAAATTGCTTGACTTCTCCATGACTCCTGAAAGGCATGAGAAATTTAGATATTAACATTTCAAGAAACCAGACATATCTAACACTTCAATTTGCGTCCAAGGCCTCTTTACACGCACTTCATACACATACATTTTATTGAGCAAATCCCCGTTTGGGGCTTTTCAGCGATCAAATACAAAATAAATGAATACATACACAATGATAATAAAAAGAGCTTAACGAATGAGCTTAAATAATGTCTTGAATATTATCTGTATACAATCGGAGTTTGCATAATAACCGCTGTAAATGTAAGAAATCAGGTAAAATTTGATTTTTTAATCATTATAAAAAGTTTTAGTAGTTACATACAATGCAGCTCCAGGTTGAAAATAAAGATCAATAAAATACAGCCACGGTTAGTGTAGAAATTCATTCAAGATATATTTTTTGAAGGCTTTCTTGCGGAAAGATTCGGTAGTCTCGCATAGTCTCAAACTTGAGTGATATGGTTCCAAATAGATACACTTGTGTTTCGCGTTATTCGTCCGGATACAAGGCCCCTATCTGATGAACATTTTCTTTTGCTTTGCTTTCTTGTTGATCCATTTTTTGTGTAATTACAATAGAGACCTCTGAAGTTACTAGAGGCCTGAAGAATGAAGCGAGCCGCCTCTTAACGACAAGGGGGGCATGACAGTCTCTTTACCTGAGAGCACTCTCTTCTTTCGGTGATCGCTTTAAAATTTCATGATTTTAACTTGTCAATAACCTGTCCCCCAGTATTGGATTCTATTTCATATTTAACGACACAGCGGAAAGAAAACCTGTGCTCTCTTATTATGTCGATCATAGTATTTACTACGGTGATAAATAAGATTTTAGACGTTTTACTGAATAGACTACCTGACAAAAAATCGCTCGTGTGGCCACGGCTTAACAGACCTGAAACTCGCGTAGAACATCCGAGCAGATAAACATTTAGTAGGGCAGCTACAAACTCACTATTTTAGGTAAAAGTTCTGACAAATTTTAAGACATCCGGTCATTGGGTGCCCTAACTTGAATAAAAAAAACTCTCAGCATGCGTTTACAAAGAGATAAAAATCGGTTACTAAGATTCATGGACAAATATCATTATTCGTAGGTTCAAGACATTCCCTAAAATTCACAAGAGAAATGTGAAAATCGCTCACTTCATTTCGGAAATAACAAAATGATTTTTCGTAAGCTTTTTTCTGAACTATCATTTCATCCTCTTCTGCACGACGTTTATTGAAAATGGCAGAGTGCCCCTGGTCATGAAAACCTGAAAAATTTCGTATTCTATAGCCTGCGTAGCATGGCGGTTATAAAGGCGGGCGAGGGCAAAAAAACCGCGAGGAGATTGGGGCGGGAGCAACTGAAATTTTTCTCGCTTCGCCGCTCGTGCGCCCGGCTCGACAAAACCGCCATGCTACGCAGGCTACGTATTCTACAATCAGTGGCCTTGAGACGCTCACCCTCTTAGGTTAGTTTTTTTACTTAGTTTGAATCATTGCCCCCGGCCTCTTCCCGAGAACAATGCTTCCTGTCATAAACACAAATTTCCTAGTCTTTTTCAACATTGATGGGGGGGGGAATATATAGTCAGGGAATTTTAACAGTTGTGCTTCGTTTTTGAAATCTGAGAGGTTTTCAGGCCCACCCTTGCGTTAACGTCATAACTACTTTTGTCACTGATTGTCTCTCTCTTTAAAATTATGAAGATAACATCAAGAAATGACTTGAAATCAAACAAAGTTCTTTGATTTTTGACAAAACGCAAATTTCAGCCTGAATTTTATGCTAAGAGAAAACAAAAAGTCTAACTCAAATTTGAAGGCAACATTTTTGCTCTGTAAGTAAGTTTCCCCTCATGATCCAGGATGAGCTATAAAGCTTTGAACAACTGAACCACGGTTGGTATCTATTCCATATTCAACAACACTGCGGAAACAAAATCCCTTGTGCTCCTTTAGATCTCCATATATTACAAAGGTGGTAAATTGTTTCCTTGTGTCCATCGCATTAATTGTCACTGTTTAAAACGTTTATTTCCAATTTCGCCTTTACTTCATACACTGAGAAGTGATTTTCCTACCAAACAACATTAAAATCTGATTAAAGTCGGGTAAATTTATACGGCGCGAAAGCTTTAATAAAGACAATTCCAGAGTACATGAATGTTCTTTCTTTTGGGTAGCACATGCCGGTTAGTCCAAGCGAAATCAACAGCAATTTTGAACGATTACAGCTGAAAAATTGAAGTAATCTCATTTCTCAAAATACAAATATGAACATAACACTTCTCTAGAATTTAGAGTAATAAGGGTGGGCAATAATGTGTTTGAAATCATTTTGCAAAACTCTATGTTTTCGATAGAACAAAATTTCTGAGTTTACTTAGAACTGCTCCGATGTCATTACACTGCGTTTCACGGTGAGAGAAATTAAGGGGCATATTCAATCCAATGATATCTAAAAAATATCTCACATAAATCTTCATTGTTTGGTTATTACGCCGCACCTGAATATTTACGGCTAACTTGTTCTGGAACGAGTTTCTTGTTCTGCAATGCAAACCAATCACGTTAGACTATGTTCAACCAATCAGCCTCGAGTTCTGTTGCTCAAATTGACATAAATATAGAGAAGCATCAGTAAGCCGATAATCACTGCCGGGTTTAACGAGCAGATTTCAGATTGCAGATTGGTAGCTCAGCAGCAAGGATGATTTCCTCGACTATTTCAGTTATCTTTTTAGTGGTGGCTGCACTCTCAACACCAGCAGGTAAAATCTTTCTTCACTGATCAATTAATTTTAGCCTTCACAGAACAAAATGTCTGAGTTTACTTTCTTGTTTTCTCCAAGCAGAAGCGAGATCAGACGAATCGTTGGTAATGAGGGTCTTCAATCCAGATTATCGTCCCTCAGACAATGAAATGTGGGCCATGTTAAAGAACGCAGACCTGGAAGGCCATGGCTACTCAAGAGAATTAACAACTTCACTGATAAGCCGTGAAAACACCACCAACCCTACTTACGAGAAAAGGTACTTTTACTACAAGACTGTACACTGTTCGCGGGCGCAAGAAGTTGTTCAACAATTGGAAACTTTGTTGCCAGGTCAGTAGCCGCAGTTCTTTTCAGCGGACAGTAAAGCAAATAAGCATGCATTGGGATCTGGGTAGTGGTATCATTATAGGTTTTCAATTTGTTCCCTAGTATTCAGAGCTCTGAGGACGAAAGACTTGTATATGTGGGGCACTTAAACTTTACGGATGGATGGTGGTTTGTTGTTAAATTAAATTAAATTAAATTAAATTACTTTAAATGTAATAAGCTGTTTTTCCTTCAGAGGCATATGGAGTGGCGGTGAGCAGGAAGATCTCCAGCGAGATGAAAGCAAGAAATCTGGCCAATATGAAGCAATGTAAGGTGGGACTGGAAGTCCATTTCAAGGATGGAGGCGGGTGTAAAAGCGGGAAAAACCGCTCTAAACGAACTGTGTGCATCTTTTGCTGGGGCTGTGGTAAAGTGGAAGCCGAATAGACAACCGCGAGTGCACATCGCCATTTTCGGAATCGATGTATGAACAGGCTGTTCATGAATAAAACTTCAATAAACACTGATTTGTTGTTAGTTTTTTGTTTTGTTTTTTTTGCATGGGCGTCTTCCGTCCTTGCTCTCTAAGTCGCTATTATGCAACTGAAACCAACTGCTTCCGTCATGTTAAGAGAAAGTAAGCATTATTTTTATCGAGGTCATATCTACAATTATATTTCCTTGTCCACGAGTGGAAAAAAACCGCTCCTCATTTAGTATTTGCGCATCAAGATTAAACGTATGCTTCATAGTTTGTATTTGTTGACGATGGAAAAAATTTAATCATCTGTTTAAAATTTCTTCCCGATACCCACTCCTTTAAACTACTTTTCTGCGAAATTTTACAGCTTTAGATGTTATATTTTAGGTTTGTACGCGACTTTAACCGCTCCAGCATAAAAAACTCTGCTCATTGGAAGAAGATTATTCTAAGGAGCTTGCTCATTATTACCAACAGGCTCTTTAATCAAACGACTATCATTGGTGCTGAAATTCATGCAACTTCTGTCTCAGAGTCGTGTATCTCTACGATTCCTTGCTCTAGTTAAGACCCAGTTAACGCCTCTGAATGTCTTGTTAGGTGATGAATACCACGTGGTATATTTTTCTCCTTTTAAAACCACCTCAAAAGTGGGAACTGAGCCACGAAATGCAAAGGCAGCCCTGGTGTCAGTAGAAAAATGAAAGAATTTGGATGTGAATCGCGGGAATGGAATTCAACTGACACTCAGAAAGAATCCGAAAGCATATGAGTTGCAGTCGAAGCAATTATTGTCCGATTTATATTAACTCGTGCTCTTTCACTGAGCCACGTGGGTGGCACGGCACGGGTCTCCCATCGAAATGGACGGAAAAAAATGAAAATCTTGTAAAAAATTTGAGTTACATCTGTTTCCTTCCAAATTAGCCAATCACTGGCCATTTGTAAATCGGAATCGGTTGACATGACGTCATTCTCTCATATTCCAAAGATCGCCTTCAAGAGAGAGAGAGAGAGAGAGAGAGAGAGAGAGAGAGAGAGAGAGAGAGAGAGAGAGAGAGAGAGAGAGAGAGGAGGAATAGCTGCTACGATAGAGGGAAAAAATAGGAATTTTGGTCGGAATTATCGAAATTACGTAGAAAGCTTCTTTATAGCCTAGCAAAGGCATCTACATTGTGGATGATAATCTCTTGTGGCAGAATATGGCAATCGTAAACGCCCGGGGGGAGGACTTCCCATATGAAAGGGTAGGGATGTTAGTCGAAAATTTTGAATTAAGCACCTAATAAGAAGAAATTTTTCCCCGGGGTATGACTATGCAGAAAATAATATCTTAGTCTGGGTTATTGGAAGGTGAAATGACAATAGGGGCTTTCTTTTTTAGAAAAAGTGGAAACTTAAACAATTTTTTGCTTCAACAAAGAAACGCAAGTTTTTTCACAGTTTTTATCGAAACAAACGTTTGCTTGCAGTAAAACAACAGGAACGTCAAAGATCGTTATGAAAATAAATAGAAAATTGCAACCGGATGATCCTATAAATGTATTTTTTATCACCAAAACGTGACGACAGAGCCATTTTTGAGCCTGACAGCCCTCCTCTGTAGTTACTAAAAAGCGCCCTTTATCAATTTTTCACGACCCCAAAAATTAATCCCGACTTCATTGGGCCTCAACCTTTCCATTTCATATAATAAACTAGACGCTCCATGAAAGTAAACTAGGTTGCCTGTGGTACACGTTACACAAAAACGGGAGAAACTGAGTTCGGTGGTATTGAACCCGCCTTTCCGAAATCACGGAATTAAGATTGGCCACGGAGTCTTTAATAACAAGTACTCCAAAAGGTCCATGAAGTTTAAAAAAGCTAAATGGCAGGTATTTTAAATGTCAACAGTATTTGTGTACAATTTCTAAAGTCATGAAATCCCGAAAAAAAAAATACTGGCAGCAACTTTGACGGCCTTGTGTATGGTTGGAACGAAATTGTTCGCGTCTCTGTTGAAATCGTAAACAAAAGAACGAGATTGTTGGCATGTCTCTGTTTATCTTGTCCCGAACTAGAAAGAACATCTTTCTACGAGAAGTTAAATTATTTAGCGGTGCGTGTTTACGGCAAAGGAAAATCTTCCTGCCTTTGAAATCTTAAAAGTGAAATGGACAAAAAAGTTTCTGCAAGGTAAAATAGTTCCTTCTCCAATCCTCTGAAAGCTCTTTTGAAAGTGTGCAGAACGTACGTGGAACAGTGAAAATTTGCCATTGTATTTAAAGTGGTACTATGATCAAATTTTTACCCATTGATTTTTTGAGTGTATCACATAGACTTCCATGAAAGAACAAAAACGCCATTTACCGTTTGCAAATATCTTCATTAGTTCCGGAGATATTTAAGTTTGAAAAATGGGTAAAATATGCAAATGAGATGACTGATGACGTCATACACTCAACCCAATATTATATTGAGTATCTAAATAGAGCTACCTTGGCCAATTTGCAGCACAGACCATTGAAACTTGGCAGTCTAATAGTTCTACAGGAAACACACCTATGGCTATAAAAAATTCTGTTCCCATGGCAACTCACTGTTTTCCAGTCCCCACCCACTTGATTTCAATATGTTATTCATTTTCAGCTTGAAAAATGTTAAACAAGGCCACAAACTCGAGCTGACATATTTATATGCTTGCTGGATCATGCATATGAAGTGCTGTTAGCAAATATCAAAATGGAATGCCAAAGGTGGCCAGAAAAGCTTTTAATATGAGGGAGGTCTGGAACCCAGTATGATGCCATGATAACAGAACCGTTAAGCTCATATTGTGGAGAACATTTAGTAGAATCTTACTGCAAAAAATCAAACATTTCTGATACAAATTGGCTGAGATATCTGTTTTCATCATATTTGAACAAAATTTGGTTGAGTGTATGACGTCATCACTTGGCTCATTTGCATATTTAAAAAACTCGAATATCTCTGGAACGAAAAGAGATATTTGAAAAAAGTAAACAGCATTTTTCTTCTCACGCAGACTACTTGTTTATGTTTCAAAATGGCTTAGATAGGAAAGATGCGATTTTCGTCATAGTACCACTTTAAATGAATCTGTGGTATTGCACACTTTCTGTGAGCTTTGCAATTAGTAATATTTGACTGCGACCGAAACTGCCTCTCACCATGATTGCTTGCTTTTTCGCTAGATTTCGTCTTCTTCGACTGATTGACTTGAGAAGTAATCATCAAGAGATCGCTTTTTTCGACCATCCATTTTCGGAGTATCAACGCACGTGTGAATTGCGATGGTTTTGTGCTTCGTGACGGTCACGCATTTATATTTCGCAAGTTAGCAGTCAACATCATCAGTGAAAGTTTTTGCACGGTACTTTCTATGCAGTTTGCTAATTGTTTCCATCTTCCACAAAATCAGAAAACCACAAGAGAATGATCACTAAAATAAGCATCAGCGTTAAAAAAAAATTAAATTTCTTTAGATGGCAAATCTCAATATTACAACATTTCTGGGCCCGGTTGTTCAAAAGCCGATCAACGCTAATCCAAGATTAAAAATCAACGCTTATATTCGGCAAAAAATTACATTATAAGAAGTCAATCCTGAAAAACAAAAACAAGGAAAAGAAACTTCCATCAAAAAGTGGAAAATATGAAACAAAAGTTTACGCTAATCCTGGATTAAGTTAATCGGCTTTCGAACAACCGGGCCCTGGTGCACAAAGTAGCCAGCGCAAAATGGTCTGACAGCCGGCGGGTTTCTGCCGCCTACTGGGTTCTAATGACAACCCTGATTATATCTTTAATCCTCAATTTTTTTTATGATTTTGACAATGGTAAACAGATCTAAGCAAATAAATGACGTTTAAATGACATTTGTGCCATATTTTATTGCTGTTGTTGTGGTAGTTAATAGGAATTGGCCATTTCCAAATTCACTTTAGCATCTTTTCCAAATGACATCCTGGCACTTACCCCAACCCTGAGGTGAATCAAAGCCATAATTGGCAGTAATCATGGTTCTTTAATGTAGCCACAAAGATCCTTGAAGATCTTGGTAAGAATACTGAATACACCCAAACTAATCACAAAGATCTTGACAAGATCCTCAAGGACAGATCAGGATTTTTGAAGATCTTTTGTAAGATTACTGAAGATCCTTAACGATCTTTGGTAAAATTAGTAAAGATCCACAAAGATCTTAACAAGATCCTCAAAGGATCTTTTAAAATCCTTGAAGATCCTTAAAGATCCTTGAGGATCTTTGGCAAGATTTTTGAGGATCCTCAAGGATCTTGGCAAGAAAAATGAGGATCCTTGAGGATCTTTGCAAGGAATTTTGACGATCCTTACTAAGATCCTTACTAAGATCCTTAAAGATCTTCATGAAGATCTTTGAAGATCCTCAAACGATTTTCACCAGGGTTACATAGGTGATCTTTGAAAATTCTCTGTGCTGATTGTTTGCATTTGAGGTGATTATTATGTGATAATCACTTACATGTAAGCAGTTTTTTCAAAATGGCCACAAGATATTTTGTCGAGGTGACAAATGAAGAAGTTAATTGTTTTAAAGAAAATGCATATTTTTCAAATAATCACGTATGTAATTATACTAAAACAATAATATTATTCACCTTGCCTTTGGTGAATAAAAAATTATTGTAAAATAACAGGATTGCTGTAGTTTCAAAGTGCTTTACTAGGTGCTTAGCTAAAAATAATAATTTTTTATCAACCAGTGTATGTCACAAAAAAACCACTCTTAGCTTTCGATGATTTTGCATCACTGACAAAATTGTTACAGAATTTTGATACTTTCCTTTAAAATACAATACCTGAACCAAGAATGAATGGCTTCTATGTCGGTGAGAGATTCACCATACTTCTTACCTGGCTTGTGTTGTTCAACAAAGTGGATTTGTGAGGATAAAGCTTGTCTGTTTCAGTTTTTGAGTACAACCTTAAATATTTTTCTCCAACCACTTGAGCCAAAAGATTGTGATACGGATCGTGATGCATTGGTGAAATCGTTCCTTGAGGCCCAAACCAAGCATTAATCTTTACATCATCATCATCATCATTATCACCATCTCCAAGACAACAGTAATCTGGAGTTATGATGTCATTCCGCAATTCTGGTATTTGATCAAACAGCTGATGTTGAGCTAAATATGCAATTTCTCTTTCCTGACCACTTTCAATTGGATCAACATGATTATCAATAAAATCTGTTATTGTCATTAACTTCTGTGTCCAGGTGTCATCGGTGTATCGTAGTCCAAGTTCAACGGGCACAGTTCGGCAGCCAGCAACCTTCTTGAGATATTGTGTGCTCCATTGGCGAGTTGTTCTTGCAGGCCAATGATCAGTTATGCCATTGAGAATCACAGGTTTGTTTTTCTGCATGTAATTTGCAAAGAAAGCTTCTAATGAGGGGCAGTGGATGTGTTCAATTTCAACTGTTTTCTCAATGTTTGGAATTGTATAGGTCTTTAATCTTTTTCCAGAACCTGAATACCCTTTTACCTCTTTGTTTTCAGCTGAGGACGTGTCACTTAACCTTCTTTTCTCACAACCTTCTTGGGGAATCACTTGATCATCTCTTTGAATGTTTGCTTCAATTTCTATACAGGGAACGTGACTCATTTCTCCAGGTATAACCTTTTGGCCTTTATGCTTAACATTCTTCTGAATTGCATTAGCAGCCTTGGTTAAAATATTGTCCAGTATTGGTGCCCCTAGCAACAGACCCATGTCACAAGCTGTGATGCCATCAATCACCCTTCCCAAACTGTGATGGCACAGAGCCTTGAATAAACTAGCGTAAGAGTAGGTTTCTCTCCAGATAACTTTGACATCCCGCCAGTGACCAGTGTTACATTTCTCCCAGCAGATGTCAATTACAGTTTGACAGTTTGACAGGCAGCTGTCAAAATTACCGGCGAAGAAATCTTTCACTCCGGCAATTAAAAGGAAAAGTACTGGATCTCCTCCGACATGTGCAAGTTGGGAAAGGTTTTGTTCAAGGTTTAAATCACCTACTTTCCGAACAAAAGGAAGGAGTTCTTGGAGGACTAGGAAGCCTCTATTGACAACTGAAGCCTCCGTCGCCATTGAAATGTGAGCCTGCACTACGTCATCAGCGGTATTCTGTTTAATGGTCCCCAGTCTTAGGTAAAGCAAACGGTCAATATGGCGCCCTAACGCTTTCGTACACGCAACGAGCAACAACGAGCAACACTTCTGGTATGGCGCCAAAGAAACGAAGGAAGCAACCTCATGATCCGCTTGGAATAATCGAGGAAATCGAAGCCTTATTTGATAAGAAATTTGTTTTAAAATCTCGCGAGGAAACATGGGCGAAGCTTCCGAATGCAAGCTTTATATTTCACGAAGAACCTTTCGTTCTGCAGGAAATGATCTTCTTGAAGGACGAATTAAACAGGAAGAAGAGTTTGCTGAACGATATGGACATTGTGGAATGGCGTTCACATACCCGTAGAGTGCACAAAGCAGGGCTTGTTGTGAAACACCTGAGAGAGAAACTCCACGTAGAGATGTGCACACAAGCTTGGGCTAAATTTCACGAAATTATCCACTCGTTCAATCTTATCCCAGACGATGTGCAGCAAGCCGGCAGATTTCGCTCAGTCCATCTGTGTGAGGCCCCGGGTGCTTTTATTGCATGTTTGAATCACCTTGTGAAGAGCAGTTATCAGGGTTTGAAATGGGATTGGGTTGCGGGCACGTTAAATCCCTACTACGAAGGACATGACTTGAAGGCCATGCTAGATGATGACAGGTTTATTTCCGAGACCTTAGGACATTGGCATTTTGGAGAAGATGGAACTGGAGATTTGATGAACGTAGCTAACTTGGAGAAGCTTCAACGTGACACAGCTTTTGTTGATTTGGTAATGTATCAGTCAATTCCAAAAGCGCCCAACCCCCCCCCCCCCCCCCTTCCTTCAGGCCATTTTAGCTTTTGCCCCAAAAAATGGTTCAATGCCTCCCAATGCCTCCCAATGTTGACAGTGTACACCCTCAAATGCCCCACCACCTAGGGCCTCAGAAAGCGTCAAATATCCCACCCTCGGTGCAAGAAGCAATTTTAATTGAAGTAACAAGACTTAGGGAACTACTTCAAAAACCTTTTCCCAGCATTAGATGCGGTTGTCAAGAAACGTTATTTTTTTTAATTTGAACAGTTACAGTACGACGTGCCTTACCGTGGCCACCTAACAAAGTTTTTTACAAATTATCTGCCAATAAGGGTGTGCGAATTTGATTGACAGTCACGCTTCCTTGCAATGTTCATACGGTTGTTAGTTGAACACCGTTGCATGGGTTGTTGAGTTGACGTATTAACTTTACACATAGTTGTCAAATGTGAAAGTTTGTTGGGTGGCCTTGGCAAGGCGCGTTGCACTGTAACTTGCATCAATGGTAATTCCAGAAGGATTTATCTAGATTTGACAAAAGGAATGAGTTAAAAAGCAGTCTGAGTTCATGTTTAATTTTGAACACGGTTGTCATCCTTGTGTCTTAAATTCCCTATTAGTTCATCTAGGAAGGCTCTTATGTATCTTTTTGATAACATAACGCTTAAAAAAAAATCCATGTCAGCACTGTACATGTTTTATTAAGTCGCATTGTTAGAAATTTGCTGCCTTTTCCTAAGGTGCGTAGCTTTTGCTTTTTCCGCCCCTCTAGCTCTATTCATAGCATTCTGCCTCAGGTGATCCCACCACATCTGTACTTGCTCTTCCATTAAGCAGCATAATTTTCTTGGCAAGAGGTTTCAAAGTTGGTGGACTATTTCTACTCTTCACTTATAACAGATCGTGGCAATGCTCTTATCGTCTTTGCGCTATGGCAAATCCTCATTCCAGACTTTTAACAATGGCATTTTTCATAAAAATAAACAAGCTACTGCTTGGAACAAAGCCGACACACGTGTAATTGTAGCGTGGGAAATTCCAGTGAAAAAGATTCTCTAGCTAGTGACCGCTGACCAACGTTTTTGTTGATAGTCAAATGCCCGCCCATATGGGTTTTGTTTCGTGTCAAGTTCCCCACTATGTGGAGCTATCCTCTTGTCAAATGCTTAGGAAGGGAGGGGAGGGGGGATGGGACAACTTGGAATTGGCTTGTACACAAGAGAGAACAGAGCACACTTTTCTCAACTTCATGAGATTAATGTGCCATTTTGCAGTTTTTTGCTCAGTGACCTAACCTATGAATGGTTGCGAGGCTGTCGGTGACCTTTGTTTTTATCATGAATTTGTGTTGTTGTAATTCTGATTAGTCTACATTACAGTAAAACTGGTTGTTCATTTGCACGCCACTTTGCAATTTAATTTGTGATGCAATGTTGGGTGTTTAATTGGCTGTTTGCTCCAAGGAAGTTGCAAGTTCAAATTTCAACTTGCTGCCAGCTGTTTACATTCCCATGCAGAGTCAGGTATTTGGACCCATTCAAAACAGCCTTGATCTCTATTTTTTAAAATGTAAATATACAGCATAATAATTCGACATTGGGTAGGATTAATTTGTGAGGCTGTGCAAAAATTACTGTAATTCTTAAATGACAAATCCACAATGTATTGCTGGCATGTATGCAAGTTCTTTGAAAACTGTTTGTGTAGTCTCAAATATGCCTTCATCGACCTAAAACGAAACTCTCAAGAATTAAATTCAGGACTGTAAGGGGATTGAAATATAAATTCAACAACACGATTTCTTAGCATTAAGCGCAAATGGTTTTCCACGGAAAAACTCTGTGGTAAAAGTCCATACAACAACATCTCCGTTAGCCATTACTGGATACCATGCGTAAACCTTCTTCGAAGAAAGTAATCGTTTCAAATCCATTTCAAGGGCCTTCCAAAATATTAATAAAAGTTCCAATTCCGATTATGGAGAAGGTTCACAATGTCATAAAGTACAGTTCAAGACATACCATGATAACGGTATGTAAGTAGCAAAATTAATAAAACTCTTCCAATTGGTAGTGGTTTCGGATACAGGTTCCATGCCGGGTACCACACAGAAAACACACGAAAAGTAATGGCAAAATTCTGGTGGCAGGGAAGCGCTAGGGGTAAGGGGGACCAGGAGAGAAGCCCTCCTGGGGGAAGACAAAATAAGTGGTACCGGGGGTAGCCACCCTGGACAGGAGTCCTGATCAGTCTCCAGGGGTGAGGCCCATATCCCCCAGTCACTAGGAACTAAGGGGAACCAGGAGGGGTGGCCCTCCTGGGTGGAGTACAGATCAGGTGGGACCGGGGGTCCACACCCTGGAGAGGATATTTTTCCGGACCTGTCTCCAAGGGCTAAGCCTTACTGTGGGGTAAAGTGCAGCCAGTGGTTGCACTTCCCTGCCACGGATTGTGGAGCATGGGGGACAGGGGACACAATCCCCCTTCAGTAAAAGACAAATAAAGTTGGGCTCTTGTAAGCAGAGGGAGCCGTACCTTTTGCTCCTATGAGACTTCCCAAACAGTGAAACAAAAGTTAAAGAAGGTACTAGCTGTCTTAATGTAAGTTAGGGACTAGTATTAGCTAAAAGTCTAGGTACTTCTAAAATGCTACATTTAGGTGTCCGTATGTAGCGTTCATAACAGTCTGACAATATTGCAAAGTTGTGCGCAAGCAAACAACCGATTTTACTGTAAACATTAGAAAAGCACAAACGTTTGTATCAAAACAGGGTCACCGGCAGCCTTGCTACCATTCGTAGGTCACGTTACTAAGCTACAACTGTAAAATGGTTTATTCTTATGTTGTTTTCAATGTAGGTAACAGCTGACGGAAGTATAAATTGTGCCAATCAACCTGACGAGCAGGAAGCTCTTGTGGCACAGCTTATTTTCTGTGAAGCAGTAACTGCCATTAACCTGCTTTCCAAAGGAGGAAACTTTGTGTTCAAGATGTTTACATCATTTGAGCAGCAGATGATATGCCTGCTTTACCTTCTTACTTCTTTGTTTCAAGAAGTCAACGTCATTAAACCAGGTAAACAAGGATTGAGCTTCATAGCTCAGTTGGTAGAGCGAGCGTTTCTCTAGCATTGCAGAGGTCATGGTTTCGAATCCTAAAGGCAGTGTCCTCAAGCTCTGCTGGTCAAGTAATAATTATAAGCAGTTAACATCAACAGTTCGCCAAGAATAAACTTTCACCCACCTTCATGGTTATTAGACACGTGTATAATAATTTAGGCAGCAAACAGTCATTTACTAAAGCAGACATTCTGTTGATTCAAATGACTACAAGAGTTTAGAACTAATTTTCTTTTGTAGTCAGCTTCTCCCGAGCATAAGAGCAACCACAAACCCTTAGACATAAAATATGTAGCAACATTTTGTGGTTATTTTCATTTCTATTAATTTTTGTTTTCCTGTAAAAAATAGGCACAAGCAAGTCAGGCAATTCTGAGATATATGTCATCTGCCTTAGTTTTGCTGGAAGAGAAGAAATACCCAGTGAAGTTTTGGAAAAATTGAAGGAAGAATATGGCCCAGAATGTCCATCAAAGAGCCTGTTCTCACTGTCATCGATTTCTGCTGTGTTTTTGAAGAGATTAATAGCTTGTGAAAAGTACTTTACAGGGCTGCAAATGGAAGCTATTGACCAGCACATTCAACAATTTCACTTCATGAGTAGTGCACAAAGGAAAGCCAGTTATCAACTTCGCCAGCTTGTTGTGAAGAAGTTCATTGAAAGATTTCCTGTGCAGCAAATCAAAAGAGAGGATCGCATAGTGCCTGGCACTATCTTAGATGGCACACAACTGAGTGTTGTTAGAGGGCCCACAAATGATGTCTGTTTGGATGACAGCTTTAATGGCCGACATCAGAGGGGAAGTTACAATCAAAGACAAATGAACCTTCACCAGAATTGGATTGAGAAAATCCATGAGGATGACATGCTTAAACTTGATTCTTCTCAGTGTTTAAGTTTCCAGGGTATGTCAGTTACATGGAAGAAATATTTATTTTGAAATTAATGGAGGGGACATAGTTTTTGCTTGACCCATACACACCATAGACTGGTATTCCCTCAATTATGCAAAATCATCTGGTGTTCAGTCTGACAGACTGAAATCTGTTAAGTCTGTGCCACTCCGGGGTTCAATGGGTTACATGTAAGTGAAATCAGCAAGTTAAACAACTCATCTTACAAGTGTTTGATTCATTCCAGCACATTGTTCTGGTTAACAGTTTCTTTTAAAGTCAGTGAGGACATTTGGCAGGTATTAGGTAACTGTTTTTTGCAGGCTGAACTTAAAGAAATACTTTACCTTTTCAGGTCTTGCAAGCTCAGCAAATGGAATTTCACTTATTCCACTTTACCACAATGAAGTTGCTTGGCTTTCAAATGTGACAGTACCTGAAGATCCTACATGTATGAAATTCTGGCAACTCCAGACTGCAGCTCGATTAGACAGTGTTTTAAATTCCCGCTTCTGCACACCTTTGTACATTAGCAAGATTATAGAGGCACGGCAACAGGCAACAATCTTAAAGAAAGAGAATTCTGATAAGCTTGAGGCAATTTTGGACAAAGTAAGTCCATCAAGAATTGTTCACATGTCCAAAGGGGGAGAAGGAAAGCTGAGAAATCTAGACAGCCTTGTTTACTTCACAGACATGGCTATGGATGATAGCATTGGACTTTTACTGAACCTGACTTGTGATCTTGATTACCTGCCTCAGTATTTGCAAGAACGTGGTGGGGATTTCAGGTCTATTCATGTAGCTGTTGTTAGGGAAAGTGAGGGAACTTTGGTCACTGTCAATCAGGAGATTGTATGTAAGCTTGGAGACCTTTGTCAGAATGTAAAAAGGCTTTGTTGCATTAGTGATTTGCAAAGAGTCAATCTTGTGTTTGCTGATGCAGACAAAGGCGATGAGTTGAGCTCAGAAAAGGACATATTGTTGCTTAGTGTCACCGCTCTCGAGTTCTTGAACACTGGAGGAATGTTTGTCTGCCATATTTGTGAGACGCTGACAAGATTCACTGTGGGTATCCTGTATATTTTACACCAAATGTTTGATGAAATGACCATTGTCAAACCAGTTTTATCTGAACTGTTCAGCCCACAGAGATTCTTGGTATGTAAGGGATTCAAGGATTTTAGGGACTGTCACAGATCTTACCTCTTGGATATTCTTGATCAGTTTACAATGGTTCATTGTCAGAACCTTCATATGGATGTTATAGAAATCATACCAATTAATCTTCTACAAAGTGAGCAATTTTACTATTTTGTTAAAAGGATAAATGAACAGCTCGCCCACTTAGAACTTCAGAGCATTTTCCAGCTAGAGAATATCTTCCTTAACCCTGAACTAATGCCATCCACTGAAGAGATCACCAACTTACGAGACAAGGTTGTGGCTTATATAAAGTAAATACTTCATAAATACATGTACACTAATGTTTTGTGGACAAGCAATAGATGCCTTTTTTCACTGGTGTAAAAATATCTGGCTTCATGAGGAATAAGCAACGTTGGAGAAGCAGATTTATAAATTTTTTTTCTGTAACAAGTCTGCAAAAAAGAATTAATTTTTTGCAATTTTGTTAATCCTTTGGCTCCCAAACCGGCCTGAACTGGCCAGACTTGCAGACCCCCGGGAGTAAATGGGTTCAATTAAGTGTTTATTATGAAAGAAAGTATTTAGCTTTAGGAAATCCAATACTTGCATATGAACTAGAAAATACATGTATCCCATACTACAAAGACCTGTGTAAAGAAAACTACCAGTATTTTTAAAACCAAAAATATTGTTTTCCTGCTCTGGAACCATAATTAAAACTGTAAAAATTTTCCAAAACTCAGAGCGCAATTAAAGACTAAACAAGTGGAATATTTCGTTCGGATCTACCGAACTTCGTCAGCCACAATGCAAATTTGAAAGTTAAGAAGGGTTATATAATGGTCTCCAGGGGGCTAAAATTGAGATAAAATTACGTAAGCCGTCTTTGAATAGAGACAATGGCTTCGAATTAGCCAGTATCTATGACACAACTTTAGCCCCCTGGAGACCATTATAATTTATAACCCTTCTTAACTTTCAAATTTGCATTGTGGCTGACGAAGTTCGGTAGATCCGAACGAAATATTCCACTTGTTTAGTCTTTTTAGTCTTTAATTGTGCTCTGAGTTTTGGAAAATTTTTACAGTTTTAATTACCAGTATTTTTGTTTTTAAATCAGTGAACCTGCAGTAAAGTTAAGGAAGTCGTGACACTTAGTTAATGTGACCTGTCGGACGAAAAGTTGGTTAAGTAGATCAGATATGAATTGTAAGTATTGTTGCTTAATCAAATGTCCAAATATGCTGTTTACGCGTTGCATACACAGCCAACGTATTACATCGTTGGAATGGAACTAGTTCCTACTTGTACTAGGATTTCATGTAGGATTCTGAACGCCTTGTTCCTCAGGATTTTTGTATGTATCGATAAGTAAGTAAGGCAATATTATGCTGGTGTATGAATTAGGATGTTTACTAGGACAGAACATTGTATACATTGTACTCCCTCACATACAGTATTTACATAAAATTATTTAGCTAGCTGCCGTAATGTATGTCAGCACTTTGATTTAGCTATTAAAGAGAATGTTATCAACTTAGTCTTGTGTGTGTTCAAGTCTAGCCTATTTGACTCTGAGAGAGCCGGTAACTCCCTGAAGACTGACCAAGTCTAACTACAGCAAGCAGCATCGACACTTCTTAATTTGGCCAAATAAAATATTAACTTCGTTTTTTTTTATAAATAGTCAAAATTCCCTTGGTTCATTCAAAATTTTGTTGTATTTCTAAACTGCAAAAAGGGTCATTTATGTCACACACCATTTCACAATGTGCTTGATTTCATTTTCAGTAGTGGCAATCAAATCCAAAGAGAAGGAAAAGATAAAGACGTGTGTGAATTAATGAGTATTTCCCAGAATTGATCAAAAAAATTCTCAGAAAACTAAACGTTTTATTTAAATGCTATGTGTATGTGTAAGAGTTTCTCTTGAAAATGAGGAAGTTGTCTTAATATCATAAAGGAGACAAGGGTTGGGTGCACTTTATTCCATAATTAGACACTAACAACAACGACAACACAAAACTAAACTGTTGCTTTATATAAGAAATATAAGCATGATGCATTTGTTTATTTATTTGCTGTACTCATGACGGTGACAAACAATGTAATCTAACGTTTTGATATCAATGTCAGCAGACAGCAGCAAGATTAATACTGCCGTTTAACAAGAACATTAATAATATTTGTATTTAGTACCATCCAGATATATGTCAAGTTTATAATTTTGCAAAGTACCAAGACTGATCAATAATTATTGAAAACAAGTTGTGATTGCACGAGGCTATAATTATTTTGAAATGGTGATGTCACTGACATTGTTGACAAAATAGAATCATGTACACTGTATACTGTGTCATGAATGACCGTTCCTGATAACCATGGAAAACATACATGTAATATTAAGGAAGACTGTATTCTTTAGAACAAAATTCATGTTAATGGTAAATGCTGAACGTTATTCTTTCAAAACCAAATGGAACCAACTACTCATACAAAATTGCACGACTGCATTTTGCCTTCACAAATCAAACAATGAATGTTAACACTGCTCAAGTTTGCCCATACTGTTGGTTAAAGAAACACTTCTACACTGTAACTTTGGAGTCATCAAAGCTGATACCAAAACTTATCTGTCTAATTATTTTTTAAGGAAAGGTCCTAGCAACCAAATGTAAATGTGGGACTTCAACAATACTGCCTCACCACCTATTTCAAAGTAGAATACGCATTAGCCTGTGTACCTGGCAGTATTGTTGGGACAACAGGCATAAACCGTGTGGAGAATGCAGAGGGGCGATATTTCTCAGCACCCCTCACCATTCCCTGTGCAGCTTTGCCACAGGTTAATTTGCCTCTCGCAAACAATACCACAAGCTATGCAGACTAAACATGCATATATCCAAGTTGTTTTGTCCACAAGAATTTGTAAGTGTCAAACCTTTATGGGACACTGAGGTCCAAACGAATGCAACTGATACACCTCTGTGCATAAACAATCAAGTCTACATTAATTTTGCCATTGTTAAGGACAACACTTACTGATTTAAATTCAACAAACAGGAGGAACTGCACATTTGACAGGTGTTGTGACAACGAAAATTGTTTTAGTTCAAGTGTATAAATTATGGTGTGGTTTAATTCTGGTTTCAAAAATGTCCAGCCATACTTTATACTTTTGTTTGGAATTGTATCACAGGAGTTTAACTCTTTAATATTATCCCAGACAAAAGAATAAAAATTGAATCAAAATAATTATTATACTTGTTCTGTTGCCCTGCTTGTTTGAAAGAAAACCTTAGCAATGAACAAAAATAACAGCTACCAGAATGTAGTATTTATAATTCATCATTAACCCTTTCACTCCCAAGAGTGCCACTTATAGATTTTACTCTGTCTAACGCCAGACGATTTTACTCATCAATGGGGAACCCCACGGGGGTGAAAGGGTTAACAACAGCTAGATTCACTCAAAAACTATGTCCCCATTAACCCTTTCACTCCCAAGAGTGCCACTTATAGATTTTACTCTAACGCCACACGATTTTACTCTGTCTAACGCCAGACGATTTTACTCTGTCTAACGCCAGATGATTTTACTCGTCAATGGGGAACCCCACGGGGGTGAAAGGATTAATGAAACCACTTTGTCACTCTTATAATTCCACAAGTGCACTACAGTGTAATCTTTAAAATTACTCCTCACTCTGCGGCATTGTCAGTGTTTGGGCTGGTGTTAAAGCTTTCTGCTAGATTTTTTGTCTTTAAAGGCACCTTGTGGGAGAGCATTTCACCTCAAAAACATCCTCACAAAGCACCATTTCTAACCATGTCTTGCAAAACTTTCCGTGCAAAATCACACGTATGGCCGGTGAAAATATTAAATTTCTTATTTTTGCAGCTGTTATTTGCAAATCGGTCACTGCAATTACCAATCTCCATGCTGTTTTGACTTGTCATGGCAGGTTTCTCATTTGATGTGTTTATCCCCCCTTGCTGACAGATACCTGAAGGATCCCTTTGATAACAGGAAGCTACTGCAAATAGTTCATCATCACTGGTCTCAACTTCACATTCAAAATCATTCATGTCAAACTGGCTTTCTAAAGTATGGTGTTGCTTGCCTTCAACATCAGCCTCCTGTGCCATTTTGACATCTTGGTTATCATCCATTTGTATTCTCTTTCTGAAATTATCTCTTTGGATGGAGGGAAAAACAACTTTGTGTCTTTCATTTTCTTTTCCCTCTACCTTTCCAACATCGTTATCTTTGTTGCCCTCCCTTCCTTTTTTCCACGAACAACTATCTTTCTTTATTAAAGCAAAGTTCCTGTCTTTACCACTGGTTTCATCTAAATCTGCCATGTTGACATCATTATCATTGCCCATCAAATCACTCGCCTGTTTATCAAAATGAGATACAATTGAACTCATTCCATTGTTAGTCTCTGTGGCAGTACTGCATCCATTAATACACACCTTTACTTTCTCATCCATCACACTGCTGCCATGTTTGATGAGGAAATAAACTGGTTTTACATTTTCACTTGATTTGTCACCAGTGGCAGCATCTTTGTAATCTCCATTATCTTTAACATCATCCACCACTCTTTTCTTTCCTGCATTACCATCGTGAGTGGAAGGAGTGGCAACCTTATGTTCTTCTTTCTCAAAACAATCATCATCATACTCTCTTGCTTTCTTTCCTGAACCATCAATTTTCAAAACAGCAAATTTACTACCCTCTGCACTTGTCATCTCATCTACCATTTCAGTATGTTTATCATCTCCTCCAACCTCTTCCTTTTTGACATCACCAGCTGGTTTGATAGTAAAAAATCCAAGTGCACTCTCTGTATGGTTGGTGTCCTCTGCCATAACTTTCTCGTTTTGGCATTCATTCACTTTCTCATTTATCAGAACATCCTGTTTGACGAAGAAATTGAATGGTCTTACTTTGTCACTTAACTTCTCACCAGGAATGGGGACATCTTTGTAACCTCCGTCCTCCTCTGACTTGACTTTCTGTCCAGACTCACATTCATTTTTAACAGAAAAAGACATGACTGCCTTTCTTTCCTGAATCCTAACCTTCTCTCCCACACCATGATATACATCACTGTCCACCTGTAGTTTATCCTTCAACTCTCCATTGACCAAACCACCACAATCCTGTTCCACACAAAGATCCTGACTGGGAGGAAACACAATGCCGCATGCTTTTTTCATCTTGGCAATTTTCCTTGTGCCAGCTTTAGTTCCTGCTTTCACCCTTTTCTTGACATCTTGCCTCATCTCTGGTGACATGAAGCATTCTACAGAGTGGGGTATACTGAACCCTTGTGATGAAGAAGAATCCATTAGTGCTTGGAAAATATTCATGTTTACTCTACTGTTGAAGGTTTCATCTGCTGAAAGTCTGTGTTTGTGAACTATTGGTATGATCTTACGTGGCCTGATACCCTTCACAAATGTCTTCAGTTCTTCAAATGAAGAATGATCAGAGTATGGAACAACAAACACATTTGGCACATTCTCATATGGATTATAAACTTCTCCGACAAAAAGGCAAGTTGGCAAAATTGCAATAGTTGGCTCTGTTATGTTCCAAAGATGAATGTTTCCCTTGTTAACTTCCTGAAAATTGACAACACGGATTCTTGTCCTGTCCACATCACAAGTAAACACATGTGGCATTCCAAGAAGTTCCAAAGTCTCTTTTCTTGAGGGGTCCACTCCAATCCAACATTTGCAAGAAATTGCAATGGAATGCAACAGGGCTTCTTTTCCTAAGGAATGAAGACCAATGACAATTTTGTGCTGGGGATGATTTCGAATGATCTCCATTATAGCAATTGTAGCACAAGGCCGCGTTGGAAAAAAACACTTTGGGTGGCAATATGTGTTATCAAGGTACAAAATGTCGAACTGCTTTCCCTTAATAGCAGAGTGTGTCAAGAGATGTTCACAGAAACGGAAGTCCCCGGTATAGAGGATTGTTCCAAAGTACCCCTGGAAAATAAACATCACGGATCCAGGGCAGTGGTTTGCATCTAGGAGTGTCACAGTCATTGTTTCTTTCCCAGCTTCATCTAAATTTATTGTCACGGGATCATTGAGCGGCAGTCCAACAACCAGTTCACTTTTGACACGAAGTTTCGCTATTGCAAGCTTCCTTGTCACTTCTGAGCAATAAATAGTGTATGAACTCCACGAAGATGTGAGGCCGGCTGTATGATCGGCGTGCATGTGAGAAAGAAAGAAAATCCTGGAGTGAGGACATCGCCTCACTCTCCAAGAGTCAACAGCAATTGGGGTATTTGGAATTACAGCACCGTTCATCGTAGCTTTGCTCCAATTGGATTCAATCCAACCAAATGCGAAAGCACATCACAGAAGTATTAAATGCATTGATACCTCGTTTCATTAGGTAACATCAGAATGGGTTTCTGGTAACATCGAGTGAATCTCAGAGGCTCCGCATTTCGTTGGCGCTGGGAACGAATTCTTTAACACCACAGGAATCCCAAGCCGGATTACAAAAGGTGAATTGTTTTTATATGGGGTCACCCAACTCTTTTACAAATTATCCTTATGGCCTTTTTTTTCTCTTTTATTACTTTTTTATTTTTATTTTTTTGTAAATATGCCATTAAATTGCAATAAAAACAAAAATAGCATTGAAAATAAGGTGGAAACAGGATCTGGCAAATAATAATTTCAAAAGATTAAAGATTAGACAGAGATGCAAAGTGATAGACCTGTACCGTTGTTCAGTGTTCCAAGTAAAATTCTAAAATCAGAAGTGAATGGATCCTTGGGTGCTTTCCATTAAGCCAAAATTTCCGCAAATTTCGGGATGAAGTCAAAAGGTCCGTTCCGGTTCGGTCCGACAGGAATATTTGGGACCACCTCTGGTCCTCTTTGACCGGTCTGTCCAGACCGACCGAAACATGCCATTCCATCTACAAAAACTATCCTTTCCAGTCCCACTTTACTGTGATGTAACCGAAATTTCGGTCGAAACGTAAATGGAACGCTTCGGTTCGGTTGGAAATTGACTTTTGATGAAAAATGTCGTTCCGTTTTTCGTTGGTTAGTTCCACTGGTCTCCGACCTGATGGTCAGGCATAATAGAAAGCACCTTTGTTTCACCG
>OX421448.1:25038345-25085845 GCA_949126865.1 Montipora capitata | reverse complement strand
AGGCTTTAGCCGGGGAGTTTGCGGATTCCCGTCAACGCCAAGCTCAATGATCTTTCGTAGTAAAAAAAAAAAAAATCGCACATACGGCGTGAAAGGAATGACAATAAATAACTGTGGACGCAAGTAAATATTAAAGGGAACCTCCACTAAAACAACAAAATAGCTTTAAACCACAGAACATAATGTTTACAATTGGAATTGCTCAATCTTTTTCCAATGAAAGCGTTTGTATTCGAGAAAAATAAATTCCAAAAACGCTTATTTTGGTTTTCAAATTTCCCGGGCGCCGCCATCTTGAATAATTGTAGTAGTATAGGAGTTGATGGTACGAGATCATTTTTGCAAAAATGATCTCATACCAACTCAACTCCATACTACTTTACATTTAATGGCTTTCATATTTTTAATCTCGTATTTTCAGTCTCATATTCTTGGAAATCTATATGTTTTATATTTCTGCGAATCTATGCCGTGGCGAGGTAGAATGGATCCAACGCCAAATTTATTTTGGAACTATATGTTTTTAAAAATAATATCTCATATAATAGTATAATGAGTTGTAAAGAAATACATGAAGAACTTGTCAATATGGAAGAAGTGGTCTGTCCATTTTGTGATAAACAAATAAGCAAGCAATCAAAAAAAACAGATCAATGTTGTGATCAGCCAGAGATAGTGAAAGATAACACTATAGTTTGCAAAAAATGCGGAACAGTTCAAGGTTATACACCTTTAATAGAATATGTTGATTTTTATCAGAATAAACACAGATTCCATCGTAAAAGTGTTTACCAAAGGAAATATCATATTGAAAACATAATGAATAATATAGCTGTAAAAAATGGTTTTCAGATAACCATGAAAAATAGAGATAAGATATTGAGAATTTTTAATGAAATTGGTAAGGTCGTAAAATCTGTGAATATAGACAGAAAGCGTATGATTAACATAAATTTCATTTTGAAACAAATATTTAAAATGCTTGATCTTCCTTTTGAAAAGGTTAAGACGAGTAAATCCAGAAAGACACTTCAATCATATGAACTATTTTGGAAAGACATCCTGTCATTGACATTTGATAAAATTGATGAAATAGTTAAGGAATGAATTTGTCGTTGTATTTAGCGTAGAACTTATCAACACTAGGACAAACATCAGTCACAAAATCATCTACATTTTTTAATTCTGTGTGAAACGATGGTTGAAAATCACCGCTTCTCAACATGTCTTTTATTGAATTCAATAGATGTTGATAACTTTGGTATGCGTATGTGCAATTTTGTATTTTAAGATCCAGTGATTGGAAATCCATGTAAGACTTGATTAAAAAAGCACAAGTGCTTATTGCTACTAAGGCTATACCGCCAGTTACAACAGCACTAATAATTCCACCAGTACCAGTTAGGACAGAAATAGTATTACCAATAAGTTTGAATTTTTTGTAGCGTTTAACAGCCTGTTTGTAAGCCCAACACTTTCTATGGTATGCCTTATAATAGCTCTTTAGTTCATCAACTTGATCTTCTGTCAATCTGTCTGAAATATGGTTCCAGCTGAATATTCTCTTTTTTCGATCTGCCATATATATAGTTTAGATTGTCAATCGTTTGAATGCACAATAAATGAGTCCCGTCAAATGACCAAATAACGGACTTTTTTTGACGAAATCAGGCACATGCCTATTAATGCAATATGTGTAACCATTGCCGTCATGGAATCTAGTGTAAAACCTACCAAATGCATCATGAAGTATAGCGTGATTGGAAAATACATCAGACCAGCCGAAAATGAATTCCAATAAACGAGTTAGTCTGCCGCTTCCTGGTCCGATAAGACCCAAAGAATCAGAACCCTCGATTTCAAGAATTTCATATATGGATATGTCTCTCTCAAGATAATAAAAATGCACATATCGGTAAACAAGCGCTGATTTTAATGTTTTGTCATTTATATCTGGAAATTGTTCTTTTGTACTTTTGAAATTGTATCTCACATATTCAAGCAATAATTTGATAAACATATGTACTTACGTTATATTATATCTTTGCATCAATACAGCATGATGGTCTAATATCGTTTTTTCGTCAAGAATGAAATCTAAATAGACACAGAAAAAAGCTATATTGCCATTCAAAGGAGCTACGTCGGTTGTAGGATCTAATCCACCAAAAACTGTTGTGTTATTTCCTGTTCTATTGTCAGCGGTAAAATCACCAATATGCTTTCTGTTCCAATATATCTTGCTTTTTTCTGTCTTGGGAGACGATTTATTGTCCCAGTGAACTGACAAGCAATGCCATTTATTCAATTCACCAAGATCATTCTCACTGTAATCTCCAAGACTCAAAAAATCATTCAAACTTGATGCAGGTCCTAAATAAACACAATTATGTGCCGAATCAGCCCCAGAAATCACGATGTTACTGCCTGAATGAGCCACAAATTTATCATAACCCAAATTATCATGGCCGAATAGTCCATTTACCCAAAAATTTGGAGAATTGCTTGAAGTCATTTTGTAAACGATGAAAACATTGACACAATCATTATTCAAATTAACTTGTGACACCATTTTTTGTGAGCCGCTGAATTTTAAGAAATATCTTCCATTATGTTTTTCAGCTTTTATACATACTGTGGGTCTCTTTGATGCATCAGTTTGTGTAGCATCACTTTCTTCATTACTCTTGTCATATATTGTTTCTACTTTTCTTGTGGAACTCATTTTCACAGTAGATCCATCTGCTCTGTCCATTTGATAAGTGCAACTAGAATACATTCTGAGATATTCACTAACCCAGAGATCCAGAAATGAATCACGTACGATGTCACTGACCTGTGATTTGACTACAGCGTGATTGTCATCTTCTGCCTGCTTTATCACAATGTTTTTGCTACTTTCAATGTGTCCTTTGTCATTAACAAAAAAATCAGGTTGATCGATGAAAACAACGTCAGAAGGATATTTAATTGTGTATTCTATTTTGTTACCGTCCTCATCGAGGAAATGAGTTCCATCTTCATTTTCAACGTATAATGCCATATATTAATGCATCACATTATTTTAATATTCATAAGACTTATAATAGATCACGAATTGATACACTCTGTTGTCTCCAGCACCATTGTGCGTCACATAGTAGTTTTGGTGATCTTCATATCTGTGCACACCTATATCAATTGTTCTTCTTGTTGAAAGATCGATGTTGTAATGGAGAGTTGTGCCAAGATTATTAACAATGTTCAACTTATGATTAGTCGACAAGGGGTATGTTTTTTCAGCATGTAATAAAATGTTCACGACGTACATTTTAGGCGTGTTGAGAACAAATCCGGATGTTAAGTAAAAAACGTATTTCGATTGCCCAGGAGTTCTAACCGTTTTACCCCAATAAAAATGTCCCGAATTTGCAAGAAACAGGTACCTTTTATTGACAGCATCTGTCGGTGTTACGGGTGGCTTGAGATTCGTTATTTCGTTATTGTTCATATCAATCGGAACATGCATTTGGAATTGATTGTTTGCAACCTCATACACTTTTTCGTAATCATATATTGTCATGTCAAGATCCGATTTAGCTTCACCTTTGATGCCATATATCAAAACAAAAACTGGCAATAGATGTGGGCTATTATTGTCAAAATTGCTTTTGAAATTTACATATAATCGTCTTTGAATCGATGGAGAATTACCATCAGGACTGAGATTCAGGATCGTTCTGAGATATTTGTATTCTGAATTCACTTTTATGGTTGTTCCTGAATCAATGTTCATGTTTAGTTTTTCAAATCCAAGTAATGTACTTACGAATTCGTAACCGTAAAAAGGAGATTTTTGAAAATATGTTTCAACGCAAACTGTGTATTTGTCAGATTTGTTATCTCTGTACATTTTGAAAAGGTTGAAATCGAAACGACCTTTAAATTCATTGGAACCATCGGTAGTTCTCCAAACCTTCATTGAAAACGCTTTTTTGTTTATTTTATGAGGCATGTCATCAAAATCGATCAATTTCACGTCTTGAATGCCAACATCTTCAGTGAATTCTCCTTCATCCATTGCATAGCTTAACACATTTTTTCGGTTTGTATGTGTGCTTATATGACTTTTCGCTATTTGTTGGTCTGTATATTTGTTATTTTCGGTAGAAACAGTTGCAATACCGTCATTCACTTGCTTCAAAGTTATGGCATCTTGATCATGTGTGGCGTTTCCGAGATTTATTATTCGTTGATTGTTCATGTCTAGAACAGAAGTCATTGTATTACTGCCGTCTCGTAAAATGACTTGATTTATATCTGGTTTTTTTCCAACCTCGGAATCTACATATGCTTTGTTAGTCACATCTCTAGTACCGGTTGGTTGTCCGCAATCAATTATTTTTCTATCACCCATATCAAGAGGGCCAGTCATAGACACTGTACCATCTCTTTTCAAATAATCAGACAAATCTATGTTGTTGACATGTGTTTCGAAATATCGTTTATTTACAACATCAGTTTCACTAATGGGATTTGCGATATTGATTATTCGTTTTTTGTTCATATCCAAATTTCCTGTCATGGTTTGGCTGCCATCTCTCAAAACGACAGTGTCAGTATTTGGTTTTTTGTCAAGTTCATCATTGACATATTTACGGTTTACAGCAGATGTATCATTTTCTACGTTTCCAATACCGTAAATTCTATTGTTATTCATCCTGATATCACCAGTCATATCGCCACCACTTTCATGGAGATATTTGTATAATTCATTGTTTAATTGAGTAAAATTGACAGCATCTGTTCCACTTGTAGCCTCTTTGACATTGACTATTTTATTATCACCAAGATCAAGATTGTTTGTAAGAGCAATTGATCCGTCTTTTTTTAAATAATTAGAAAGTTCTGTTTTATTGGCTTTTGGTGCTAAACCAGTTTCTAATTGATGTTTTGTTATAGCATCACTATTGTCAGTTCCTTCTGCAAGATTGCTAATTTTTTGATCTTTCATGTCAATCGGATTTTGGGCTTCTATTTTACCGTCATTAGTATTTAAATCAAAATAAAAGTTATGCAGATGCAAACTACTGACGGCATCGCTAAACCCATGCCTCGCAGGAGCAATATTTTCAACACGTCTGTTGTCCATATTAAGAGCTCCTAACATCTTATTACTACCGTCGACTAGTAATGCCTTATTATCGACATAACTCTTAGTGGTCACATCATTATTTGTTTCTGGTGAAGCAACATTCCTTAGTTTTTTATTTTGAATATCATAATCACCATCATCAGTAAGTTTAAAACCAACACCAGGCAATCCTTTTACTATTTCAATAATTTTTTCATGTGAAAATGTGTCTTCAGGTAATTTACCATTTGAGTAACTCATATGTAATTTAGTTATACAATTCATTTATATTTTTTCATCAAAATTCTTCTTTACTTGTTTCTTAGGTTTGTCAATGTATATAAAACTGAAAGGGTCTCTAGTTGCTTTCTCGTATAATTGTTTGGACACATTGTTTTCACGACATATGAGACTTTTTTCATTGGTGCTCGGAAAATCATAAATGACAAAATGTGAGCAGTTAAGTCTAATGTCTTTTGGTGTCTTATAGTAGCTTTGACTCAAATATATAACAGAGCAGTTTTTATGTCTCCCCTGTAAAAAATAGTCAACTAATGGTTTTTGGTTTTTATCACATACGAAATCGTCGAATATCACAATTTTTTGATTGTCACCATTGAGATTTTTTACAGGAATTATTTTATCATTGCTTGTTTCAATAATATTATAACCAACTTCTTTACTCCATGGTTCGAACTCTTTCACGAGATTCTGGTACTTTGACTGCTCTAAGTTTTTAGCATAAAGGTGTATTTTGTCGAAATACAACAGATTGTGAATCATATGCATAAGTGTGTTTGTTTTTCCCGAACCAGAAGGTCCACAAATGAGCATGCGGAAGCATCGATCAGGCATAAAATCATGTAGTTGTGTGAAGTTTGTGACAACATCGTCGCCAGTATCATAATTAGGTATTTTCATTTATATCAAATCGTTACATTGTTTTGATAAAATGATGTAGTTAAACATGGTGTTTAACACGGTGTAAAACGTTATTTTTTATATATAATTTCCATTTTTATGTAACGTAACAATATAACAATAAATGAGTTTACTCAAGTGGAAAGAACTCGCAAAGAGTAAATCTGAATTAGGGGACAAGATCAATTATGTCCATAATGCAATCACAAAACATGATATCGATCAGAAGACCAGTCAACAGGGATTTTCAAAAGTATTTAAACCAATTACAAGCAAATTAGATGATGTTATTGATAGTAATCAGGTTTTAAGGTTGCCAAGGAAAAAACGACCACTGAAGAAAGGAGAAGTTCCTGATTACGGCATTGATATAGAGGATGAAGTTCCAGATATGAATCTTGGTGATCTATTTGAACAACCTGTTTTACCACAGCAAGAAAAACAACTAGTGCCAAAACCGCCAACATATGAAGAATCTTTACAAGATATTCTGGAAGGAAAAAAGGAGATGTATGTTGATCCTAAGTACTTTCCTGAAAAACCGGAATTGCCGCCAGAATATGATGATGATGAGGAGTTAGATTATGGAATAGCTGATGAAGATATGGAAGATGAGATATTGAATGAGTGGGATGTACCAAATTATGACACAGTTGAAAAGACACTCAATCAACAAGGAATGAATGACAAAAAATCCCAAGCATATCTTCGTAAAATTTTAACACAAACTAGAATGAAAAGAAACAGTTTGAGAGGTTATAAAGCACAGGTGACAAAACAATATAACAAGGGAATGATCGGGGAAGCACAAAGACAAGAGATGAACGAAAGAATAGACAGAGCTAAAAATGTGTTGAATGCATATATTGCACATTATGACACTAAATTGGAAACAATAAAAGGTTCTGGAATCAGAAGAAAAAGAAAAGGTGGTAATGTGATATTTTTCAACAAACCGAAAGAACTCATAAAAAAATTGGATTTGATCATTGGTGAGATATTGGCTGGTAATACAAGCATTGACATGCGAAATATGGGTGTTTCTATATTGGACACATTATTAAAAATGACAACAATTAACAAATCACAATATGGTAAATTATACAAACAATATTTCAAAATTTAATGTAACTTCATTATATAATGGAACGAGAGATAGTTTTATCATCTTACAGTGTAAAAAATCAAGGGGATAACAAACCAGAAGATTTCACAACAAATTTCACCAGACCTATAATTCTAGACAATAACAAGCAATATGTTATTGGTCTTAACAGAGTCATTAACATGTCATTCACTTGGTTCAATGTCAATGCTGGATACAAAAATCAATTAATCAAATACAGCTCAGATAATGGTTCAACTTTTCAGGACATCACCTTTCCAGCTGGGGTATGGAATTATACGGACTTTAATACATACATAAAAAGGCTGACAGAGAAAAAAACTGGTGAAGAGTATGAGTATCCGATAACTCTTGCATTCAATGATACAACATTTAGAGTCACGGTTACATTAGCTGATAATTACCAACTCAATTTAAGAGCAAGTGATTTCAATGACCTGATAGGTTTTGACAAAAAGATATTGACAAGTGGAACGCATATTGGATCCAGAGTGCCAAATCTCAGTCAAGACACAGACATACTCAATGTTCATTGCGATTTGGTAAACGAAAGTTTAGTTGACGGCGAAGAAACAGACATCATTTATTCATTCTCAACCAGTGTACTAAAACCAAGTTACTCCTTCACCCTCGAACCACAACGAGTTACATTCAATCCTGTGAACAAAACTGCAATTTCATCAATCAGAATCGTGATAACAGATGGAAAAAGAAGATTAGTGGATCTAAATGGAGCGGATACGTCTTTTTCGCTGATTTTAAAAAGTATCTAATGTAACAGTATAATGAAACCGTATGAATTTAAGAGGTTTTACCATCCAAAACTTGGTAAATTTGTATTTCAACACAAAGGGTCTGGGCTTATCTTAGACAACATTTTCAAACCATTAAAGAGTGTGGCATCATCTGTTTTCAAGAAAATTGCCAAGCCCATGGCGAAGAAGGCATTAGAATCGGGGGTTTCCCATGCAGGTGATAAACTCGGTAAGGCGGCGGCAGAAAAGTCTGGAGACCTAATAATGAAAAAATTGGCGAATTTGAGAAAAGGAGCTACAACACAAAAAGCAATTGTTCCATCCTTACCCATTGAACAGAAACAGCAAGAAGAAAGCGCTGACATGATACTGAATAGATTGATATCAGGATCAGGTATGAAAAGAAGGCGTAGAGTCTGGCAGTAAAATTATATAATACAATAGTATAAATGGCTTTTAGAACAAGTGAATTATTGCAAAGAAATGAGTTAGTGCGATTTCAACTCGACGATGTGATCCGAGCCCCAGGTAACGGTCAACATCAGGAGAAAAATGGTTACAGATTCACCATCAACGACCGAAGTTCTTTCTATGATTGGTACAATGCTTATTTCGAGGTTCAATTCCAGTTACAAAAAACAGCAGATGGAGCCGGTTACGCAGCAGCCGATAGAATAACGGTGATAAACGGATCTCATTCATTGATTGCGCATATGATGATTAAAAGTGCTGGGAAAATTGTTTATGATACTGACAATCTACATAAGGTCACTTTTGTGAAGAATCTGTTGGAATATTCTGACGATTTTTCCAGAAGTGTAGCTAAGAACAGTTTTTGGTATTTAGACACGGATGGTACGACAGCCAATACCAATTCAGGATACGAATCTAGAAGAGTGCTTACACAAGCTGCCCAAGATGATGGAGGGGGAGGAGCAAAAGATGTGAACGTAATCATACCTCTCAATCGTTACAGTTTTTTTGAAGAGTTGCAGGACAAAATGTTGGTTCCTATGCAGTTACAATTCAATTTGAATCTCCAGAACGATAATGAACTCATCAATATGGCAGCAGGAACAGATGCCGGCCGAGTAGTGATTAACAGATTTCTACTGTGGGTTCCAAAATTAACACCAAAAGACAGTATGTACGACAAATTTGTAAGCTCTTTCATGAAAGAACACAAATGGACATATCAGCGTGAACTATATGCAGTGTCAGCACCTGCTAGAGTCAGTGGTTTTTTTCAGATTTCTTCCAGTATTGACAATGTCAAAGCAATTTTTGTTTATCTACAACGGGCTAAAACCAGAGTTGCAACTCAAAATCCATATCTACTTGATACCTTCAAACTAAATGCAGCAAACGCAAACAGTTATTTAACAACATGCAGACTCGAATATGGCAATGGTGTTTTCTATCCAGAAACAGAATATGACAGTGAAAGCAAAGTGAGAATATTCAATGATCTGATGTCTTATGCAATGCGAAAAAATGATTACAACACCGGAACCCAGTTGAATCTTGCCAATTATAACAGCCTGTATCCACTAATCTTTTTCGATCTGTCATATCAAACAGAAAAAGTAACAAGAGACCCTAAACAGTTGATTTTCAGGTATAAAATAAGTGCCAATAGTGCAGCAGATTTCAATGTCCATGCAGTCGTATTATACGAAGAGTCGGTTGTTATTGACAAGGTGGGTAATGAACTGGTTATAGTTTAATCGTATATGTTTTGCAACTGGAATTATATAACATATATTATATGACTGAACTTTACGAAATCAACGTAAGACTTTCAGATAATCAAAAAAAGAATCTGAGTAATGCTTACCATAAAAGGGAAACAATTGTTCTAAGACTGACAAATGATTCTCTTAATGGAAACGACACTCTTTATGTTCCAGCAACAGTGAAAAAAAGATTGCAAAAAAATCGTGCATCACACAAAGGAATGGACATCAAGTTAGCCAAAACAAATATCAGGAAACAAGTAGGCGGAAGTCTTTTGAGTACCGTATTGTCACTTGGTATGAGAGCTCTTCCAGCAATTGGTAAAACCCTTGGGTTGAGTGCTCTTGGTGGTTTAGCAGAAGCCGGAGCTAAAAAATTGTTAGGATCTGGTCAAAAAGGTGGTGCTATGCCATTACCCATGATGATACCTTTCAATGCAATCAATAAACTAATGCCATATCTGAACATGTTCACTACAAAACAGCAAAGAGACATCATCAATGCAGCTCAGACAGGTTCTGGTGTGCATATAACACCTACTAAAACACAATCAGGTGGATTTCTCGGAACTCTGTTGGCTAGCATTGGAATACCTTTGGCTTTGAATCTTGTCAAAAAGCTAACGGGAAGAGGAGCACCTAGGGTAGGTAGACCACCTTGGACGAAGAAGGATGGTGGTGCAGGAGCGCCTAGAATGGGAATGCCCCCTCCATTTTTTAGTTATCCGCCATATGTGACTGCTGGTTATGGTAAAAAAAAAAAAACATCCTCGACCAAAAAGGCGGGAAAAGGGTTACTGTTAGGGAAAAACAGTCCATTCAACAACATCCCAATCCTAGGAGCATTGCTGTAAAACCAAAATTTTACAAAAACACCCCTTTGAGTAACCATGATCTAATGAAATGGTGTAAATATTTGAATATACCAATCAATGATGTACTGTCAAGGAATGAAAATGTTCCACATAACCATAAACAGGCGTTATTCATCTACAATCTTGAACCAGCTTATATGTCAGGATCTCACTGGGTAGCCACTTATGTTAAGGACAATGTAATAAATTATTTTGATAGTTTTGGTATGCCCCCATTTCAAGAAATGGTCAATCATGCCAAAAAGAAAAATCTGACTTTGTTACATCAAAACAATCAGATACAAAACATACAAACAACAACTTGTGGGTATTTCTGTTTATACTTTCTAAATGAAATGAATAAGGGTAATTCGTATTATGATTTATTACAAGTGTTCAACATAAATGATACAATAAAAAATGAGATATTCATCGAACATTATTTCAGAAATATCTAACTTATATATATTATGAAATCATATTGTGTTAAACAAAAGAAAGTGACTGAATGTGTTGAACCTTCAGGTTACAAAACAACTAAAAATGGCAGACTAATGTTCTTTTGCACTTGTGCTGAATGCGGCATCACTAAAACTCGATTCGTTAAAAAACAGGGAAACTAAACAGCCCGTTGGGAGCGGGCTTACTCAGTGATATTGCTAATACAGGAACTGAATTATTTTTAACCAAAGGAGTACCTTATCTTGGTAAAAAAGCAGTTGAAATGGGTAGATATTATGGTTCCGAATTAATGAGAGATCCAAAGTTGCAGAAAAAAGCAATCGATTATGCTCTGAATAAAGCAAATCCTCTACTTCATAAAGTCGGATCAGAAGCTCTCGATCAATTGTCAACGAAAATAAGACCCAAGAAAAAATACACAACAAATAGAAAAGATCTTGATGGTGGTGCTCTTGATATTCACAAAGCTATTGGCAAATTGCCGAAACCAAAAGGCGGATGGACATTACCTGGGCATCATTACACCGGACCATATAATGATTTGGAAAATCAACTGAAGTATGACCCAAAAACTGGTCAAATATTGGAAATATATGATATGCCCACTGGAAAAACTGATGCGATCGCAATGCAGCATGATGTCGATTATTCCGTCTGCAAGGATGATAGAAAATGTAAAAACAAAGCAGATAGGAAAATGGTTCAAGCTTTAGACAACGTACCGTATAATGAAAGACAATGGGGACATTGGTTGGCAAGAAATGTTATCAATACAAAGCAGAAACTAGGTCTCGGAGTTTCAAAAAACGGAAAAAGCCGTCGGGTAAAGAAAACTGGCAAGAAAAATTAGCAGATGAATTACATGCATCCATAAGACGCAACTTTACTCGGCGGCGTGTAATCGTAAATCATATTGATGAAATATGGGCAAGTGATCTAGTTGAAATGCAACAGTTTAGCAAATGGAATAAAGGTTATCGGTATCTTCTTATGGTTATTGATGTTTTCAGCAAATACGGTTGGATTGTCCCATTGAAGGATAAGAAAGGTGAATCTGTCACTGAAGCATTTAAAACAATATTCAAGGAAGGTAGAAGACCGCAGTATCTATGGGTTGATAAGGGAAAGGAGTTCTATAACAAAAACTTAAAAGACTTGCTAGAGAAAAATGGGATACATATGTACTCCACTGAAAATGAGGAGAAATCCTCAGTGGTTGAAAGGTGGAATAGAACAATTAAATCTAAAATGTGGAAACAGTTCACTGTTCAAGGTAATACAATGTATCTTGATATGCTACCCAAACTAGTGAAACAGTACAACAACACAAAACATTCAAGCATAAAAATGACACCTGTAGAAGCATCTAACAAGAGGAATGAAGGAACCGTTTACTTCAATCTATATGGTGATGCAGAAACATTGAAACAGAAACCTAAATTCAAAACAGGTGATAAGGTTCGAATATCCAAGTATAAACGGAATGTGTTTGACAAGGGTTACACACCAAATTGGACAGAAGAAGTATTTACAGTTGATAAAATCCAATACACCAATCCAATAACATACAAACTAAAAGATCTAAGAGGTGAAGAAATACAAGGCAGTTTTTATGAACCTGAATTATTAAAAGCAAAGCAGGACATTTACCGTATTGACAAAGTGATTAGAAGAAACTATAAAAAGAAACAAGCTTTGGTAAAATGGAAGGGATACAGTGATGAATTCAACAGTTGGATACCATTGAAAGACATTGAAAACATATGAATTGTGGTGAAACAAACGCGCATAAAGACTTATAAAAAAATAAAAATATATACTTATATTATATGGACAAGTTTGAAAATGAAGAAAAATTTGGTTTCTATTATGAGAGCGATCAGGATTCCCATCTGTCGGATTCTGACTGGGTACCATCCTCACCGGAAAGTTTTTCATCACAAGAAAGTGTATCTGAAGAAAGTTGCTCAAGTTCGCAAGAATTTGAGTCGTCACAAGACAGTGATGAATCTGTATAAAAACAGAATAAAAACATATAGTATATGAAAAAATATTCAGACAGACAAAAATACAAGTTGATCATTTGGTATTATTTATTGAATGACATCAAAGAAAATGACATAGAAAACGTGCTAAAAGAAAGATACCCAGAATACAAAATAGATTATGGGGGGATGAGTGATATGATATCTTGGGCAGCAAGGCGTAAGTACGCAAGAAGTTGCATTTATCCATGGATTATACAAACAAAAAATCGTGAATGGGTGAGTCTGCATATTCCTTTTGAACATTTATGTGACCCATAAGTATATGTTCCAAGGAGCAGAATTGGTAAAAGCATTATGCTTGAGAAAGTTAATAGAAGAAGAAATTTGTAATATAATAGCCAAAAACGCCAGATACATGCATTTTGTGAGAACAATAGAGTTTCCTTTGTTGAAATTTGCAATTGACAACGGTGCAGATGATTGGAAAATGATCAGAAGAGTGTTTCATAAATCAGATGCTAAAATGTCTTTTTTATTCAGAGAATTTGAAAGATATCGCAATTTTTTGAGCCCATATAAAATGGTGCAAGAAAATATATAAAAAATAAAACTTCTCTTATTATATTATGGAGTCTTCAAAGAAACGAGGTCCCAAAAAAAGATTTACTGACAGAGAAATTCAAGAGAAAAAAAACAAATATGGTCGCGAAACAGAATGGTATTGTGTTATATGCAACAATGGCAAAAATTATGCTATGCGGGGAAAACATCTACATCTCAAAACCGAAAAGCATAAACTACATATGAAAATTCACGAATTGGAAAATAAATAAATATATAGTTTATGAATTTTTTACAGTTGAAATCAATCAGCCATGGTTGGTTTCAACTAAAAATCCAAAAGACATTTAAAAGAATGTTGATTGTTATATAATATAGAGATGAAAAATAATATCTCGCCTTATTGTATGAACATGAACAAGAGTGATCTTGAGAAACTAAGTAAATCAGAATTAATAAAATTGATTATAAAACAAAATACAAAACCAGTGCCCGCACCAAGGACTAAAACAAGACCAATCCCAAAACCAAGAAAGAGTGTACAACAAATGGTGCGTGATTATGAAGAAAATATAATTCCACCACCATTAGAGTTCCGAGATGGATACAAACCAGTACCCGCTCCCCGAACCAAAAGGCCTGTTGCTGCTCCACGGACCAAAATACCGGTTGCCGCCCCAAGGACTATAATACAAGAAACGAACAAAGCTTTAAAAGGGTTCGCCAAGTCTTATGAAATCAACATTAAAAACAGCAAAGACCCACTTATGCAACTGCAAAACACAAGAAAGGCTGTTGCCATCCATATCGAAAAAATATTGAAATCAATGAAAGGGCTCAAGTTTGTTGAAACACTTAGAGTAACATTTGAAAAGCAAACAGGGCGCGAAGAAAAAATTATGAAAACAGCGTATTTCAACAGTCAACCCCAAACAATAACAAATGACACACAAATTGAACTAGCTTTATCTTTGTCAAAACAAGTCATACTAAACAAGATTGCAGTTTGGATTTCAGAGGGATCTGGTTGGACTATTCAATCTGTTGAAAATCATTATATCAATGTGGTAAAATATGAACCAATGAAAGGATCTTCTTATATAAAACTACCCACAGAACTCAGAAACAGTGCAAAGGGATTGATCAACATGAAAAATGAGGATAATGAATGCTTCAGGTGGTGCCACATAAGACATCTTAATCCTCAAGACAAATACCCACAGAGAATCAAAAAATCAGACAAAGCATTCATTGAAAATTTGAATTATTCAGGAATTGAATTTCCAGTGACTACCAAACAGTACAACAAAATAGAAAAGCAGAATGAAATTAACATCAATGTTTTCGGTTATGAAAACAAACAAAAATATCCCATTTATGTGTCAAAAGAAAAGTATGAAGATTGCATGAATCTGCTTCTTATAACAGAAAATGAAAACAAGCATTATGTATTAATCAAAGATTTCAACAAGTTCATGTATGATATAACAAAGCATGAAAAGAGAAAACATTTTTGCATGTATTGTCTTCAGCATTTCACTTCTGAAAGAGTGTTGAATAATCATAAAGAAAACTGTATCCAAGTGAATGGCACACAAGCAATAAAAATGCCTGACAAAAATAACAACATATTGAAATTCAACAATGCACACAGACAACTGCCAGTTCCATTTGTAATATATGCAGATTTTGAAGCCATAACTGAAAAAATTCATGGATGTCAACCCAATGATGACAAATCATACACAGAGGCTTATCAGAGACACACAGACTGTGGTTATGGATATAAGGTTGTGTGTTGTTATGATGATAAATACACAAAACCAGTACAAATTTACAGAGGTGAAAAAGCTGTTTACAAATTCATGGAAGCTATGCTGGATGAAGTCAAATATTGCAAGAAGGTTATGAAAAAATGTTTCAATAAACCATTGAGAATGACAAAAGACAATGAAAAGGAATTCCAAAAAGCTGATAAATGCCACATATGTGAGAAAAAATACAATGAAACTGATGTAAGAGTAAGAGATCACTGTCATATAACTGGTCAATACAGAGGATCTGCTCATCAAGATTGTAATCTTAACTTTCAAATAACTGATAAAATTCCAGTAATATTTCATAATCTCCGTGGGTACGACAGCCATTTTATAATGCAAGAGATCGGAGCTATTGTTAAAGAGCATAAATATACAAATAAGAAAGGTGAAAAGTGTCAAATGAATATCAATGCCATACCAAACAACATGGAAAAGTATATGGCTTTCATGCTTGGTAATCATCTTACCTTCATTGATAGTTTCCAATTCATGAGCTCTAGTTTGGAAAAACTAGTTAGTAATCTACCAAGAGAATCATTGAAATATACTTCTCAAATATTCAAAAACGAAAAGCTTGATTTGATGAGCAAGAAGGGAGTCTACCCATATGACTTCATGGACAGTTTTGAAAAATTCAATGAAAAACTGCCATCAAAAGAAGAATTTTACAGCATATTAAATGATGAGGATATAACAGATGATCAATACAAACATGCTCAAAATGTATGGAACACTTTTAATCTGAAAAATATGGGTGAGTACCATGACTTATATCTTAAATCTGACATCCTTCTGTTAGCTGATGTATTCGAAAACTTTCGAAAGACCTGTCTGCAATACTATAAACTTGACCCATGTCATTATTTCACCAGTCCTGGGCTTTCCTGGGATGCTATGCTAAAAATGACTGACATCAAATTAGAGCTTATGACTGATATTGACATGTTTCAATTCATTGAAAAAGGAATGCGAGGAGGCACAAGCTACATTGCAAACCGGTATGGTGAAGCTAATAATAAATACATGAAAACATATGATGAGAAGGCGCCCTTAAAATATATCATGTATCTAGATGCTAACAATCTGTATGGTTGGGCAATGAGCCAATATTTACCAACTGGCGGTTTCAAATGGATGACTAAAAACCATATTGATAAGATAGACTTAGCCAAGTACACAGAAGACAGCAAGAAAGGTTTAATACTAGAAGTAGACCTAGCATATCCAGAAGAACTACATGATTTGCATAATGACTACCCACTAGCACCTGAAAAGGTGAAAGTAACCAAAAACATGCTATCAGATTATTGTCAAAAAATAGCATCCAAATATAATATATCAACAGGTTTAGTTCATAAATTAATACCCACATTAAGCAATAAAGAAAAGTATGTCCTTCATTACAGAAACCTACAATTGTACACTGATCTTGGATTAAAATTAACCAAAGTCCATCGAGTATTAGAATTCAATCAGTCACCATGGTTGAAAGAATATATTGACTTTAATACTGAGAAAAGAACCAATGCTAAAAACGCTTTTGAAAAAGACTTCTTCAAGCTTATGAACAACAGTGTATTTGGTAAAACGATGGAAAATATCAGAAAGCGAGTGGATGTCAGATTAGTAACCGATGAAAACAAACTATTAAAAATGGCTGCTAAACCAACATATGTTAGCAGCAAGATCTTTAATGAAAATTTAGTAGCAGTGCATAAGATTAAAGAAACACTGACCTTGAACCGGCCGGCATATGTGGGAATGTGTATCCTAGATCTTAGTAAGACACTAATGTATGATTTTCATTATAACTACATCAAACAAAAATACGGTAGCAAAGCGAAATTATTATTCACAGACACAGACAGCTTGACCTATGAAATTGAAGCTGATGATGTGTACCAAGACTTTTGGAATGATAAAAATAGATTCGATAACAGCGACTACCCTGAAAGCTCACCGTATTTTAATAAGTCAAATAAAAAAGTAATTGGTAAATTCAAAGATGAAGCCGCAGGAGTTCCCGTTTGTGAATTCATCGGTCTACGATCAAAAATGTACAGCTATATGAAAGACAATGACAAAGGCGGAAAGACAGCAAAGGGAATCAAGAAGAATATAATCAAAAAAAACATCACTCATGAAAATTACAAAAATGTATTGTTTAATAACGAACAAATGCATCATACAATGAAAACAATCCGAAGCAACTTACATCAACTTGGAAGCTATAAGCTTAATAAAGTGTCATTATCTTGCTTTGATGACAAAAGATATATAGTAGAAGATGGGATAAGAAGCTACGCATACGGTCACTACAAAATCTAAAAAAGCTAGTCAGCTGCTGACGTCACACCACAGCTGTGGCGTTTTTATCGCTAACATTATTCAAACAGTGAAACCAAAATCATTACGTCACACCACAGCTGTGGCGTTTTTATCGCTAACATTATTCAAACCAAAGTCATTACGTCACGCCACAGCTGTGGCGTTTTTATCGCTAACATTATTCAAACCAAAGTCATTACGTCACGCCACAGCTGTGGCGTTTTTATCGCTAACATTATTCAAACTAAAGTCATTACGTCACGCCACAGCTGTGGCGAAATCACAAGTGCTGCAAGCACAGTCCAGTTCATGTTTCCAAGGCATTGTTACTCCTGCTCCACTATGAATCAACTTCCACCTATCTATTTTTCATATTTATATAAAAAGGAATACAGATCCCCCGTTTTCTTGAATCGAATTTGATCACGATCCTGTGGTATGCTTCTAACATCTCTTCATCACGTTTAACTACCAATTCCCTTGAAGGAATAATAAAGTCTGCATCCAAATTTGCTTTTTGCCATTCACTTATGTTGTGGTTCTTGATAAGAGATTCACAACAACCAAGACTCAAAACTCTGAGGTGAAATGTGAAAGAGTTTGAAATGCTAAACCACTATAAGCTGACTGACAAGTTTGCTGATTGGTTAGAAAAAATCATACGACTGTCTCATGACCTGAAACAATAGATATTCGTGATGACTCATTTCCTGTTTTTCCAGACATGTCTAGACTTGTCAGCGGGGAATCCCCTAGATTTGTTTCCGAGAATTCCATGCTAATGATTTTTCTAAGAAAGCCGCGCATTTTAAATAACATATAGATTTTCAAAATAAATTTTGCGTTGGATCCATTCTGCCTCGCCACGGCATAGATTCGCAGAAATATAAAACATATTGATTTCCAAGAATATGAGACTGAAAATACGAGATTAAAAATATGAAAGCCATTAAATGTAAAGTAGTATGGAGTTGAGTTGGTATGAGATCATTTTTGCAAAAATGATCTCGTACCATCAACTCCTATACTACTAATTGTGACGTAACTTGGTTGCCCTATTGTTCCAGAACAATCGCTCTTTGTATCAGAACAATAGGGCAACCAAGTTACGTCACAATTATTCAAGATGGCGGCGCCCATGAAATTTGAAAGCCAAAATAAGCGTTTTTGGAATTTATTTTTCTGGAATACAAACGTTTTCATTGGAAAAAGATTGAGCAATTCCAATTGTAAACATTATGTTCTGTGGTTTAAAGTTATTTTGTTGTTTTAGTGGAGGTTCCCTTTAAAACAAATAAAAACTCTAAGAATCTGTTGGCCTGGGTTGCTTCCTTGGTGCGTAAGGCCGAGAGGGGAATGGGGAGGGGAGCTCCACAAGAAACTAACCATAAATATACATAAATTTTCCACGTTACATCCATCTGCGATAAGCGAGTTCGTGCTTTTGTATTGGGAAATTAAGTCAGGCAGTTTTCTTTGCCACAAAACAGATTAAATATCAGAACTTAAATATTCTATTTGCAAAAGCTAAACTGTGACCATTTTAAGATTGAAGATCTTGAACTGTACTTACTCGAGGAGAGTTGGCAAAGGAACCGTTTTCACGGAATTTTCGGTCGTCACTCGCTAAGCGACCTGAAAAATCGCTCGTGAAAACACGGCCATAGCCTCTTACACAAAGCTAAAACCAATTGCAAACCAGACACTAAAACACACTAGGAATTCAAAGAGATCTACACGATTTTCTACTTGTCATTAAAATCTTCCTCGCCAGCGAATTATGCCTGATAATACTGGTACCAACCACTTTAAATGGACTCACAGAGGTTGTCTTTACAGTATCATATACAACTATTTTTGTTTTTTTAAATTTGAAAAACAGCCAACTGCTGCAATAAGCTGATTGAAGTTTGCAACTGTATTCTGAAGATCGCTTAACGCCAGCGCGCCACGAAGATTAATTTATTACATCAACGGCACAAGAAGCTTATGACTTCTTCTTGACCACACACTCTTGCTAACCTATTGGAAATAAATTATTTCTGAAGGAAATCACTCTCGGTAATAAAAGTTCCATTTCATAAAATCACTATCATACAAAACTAGCTATCTTTTTCATTAAAATCAGTATATATTTCTTCACGACCTAGAAATTTTTTGTATAATCGCATTCATCAAAATGATTTTCCCGTTGCAAAAACGGTTCCATAATGCAATTCAAGAGATATACCTTGACCCGTTTTTCTGTACAACCTCCAAGTGGCTAAGGGATTGAAATATGCCCAAGGAGAAGGACTTTCATATTGAAATGGATGTTGTCCATTTGCCGATCTACGGCAGAAAGGGACTTGATGAATTCATAAGCCCCCAGGCAAAAAAACTATTTTAAAATCGGAAGTCTTATTACTGATAAAAATTCGTACTTGGAAACTATTCAGGCAATGAAAGCAACAATATTTTTTATCTATGTATCTGAAATATTCCAAATTCAAGTGTAACCTCAATATCATAAATTGCTAGTGTAAATTTCCCCATTTCAATTTCCCATTATTTGTATTCAGTAAGTCCCATTCACTGGCAACGTGTCATGAATTATGAAGCGCACGCCCTAATTTTTCGTGCCGCTTGCCTTGGTTGTTCGGTGTACTTGCTTCAATTCATCAAACGAAACGGCAAATTGGCTCTTCTTTGTCGGCTTGGGAGGTTTTCTAAACGCAAAAATAAGGTGTTAAAAGAACAAAAGATCTCCAATTTTACAGTAACAAGTAATAAGACAATGCTTCTTCGATCAAACAATCACTTCCCTTTTTTCTTCATATCAGTTTCGAAAATGTGTTTGCTCATCAAGAAGCCGGCGAAATTTGAAGCCTTCCTTTCAGGCAAAACAGTCCGCCATCACTACCTTTAACTTTTGAGAAAGCTGAATCAGAGGTTAAATGACGTCGAACACTCAATCGTCTTAGTGCATAATGTGTGTAAACGACAGATTTAGCAAGCAGCACTAGAGTTTCGGGTTATCAAACAATTAAACTCGTGCATTGCATAGTTAATAGGCGGTATTCACACATACTACATTCTTAATCGAGTGTCCGGGCGGAATCTTTGACGTCATTCTCTCCTCGATCCAGCTCTCTGGGGCCTACAGGTTAGTTTTGAACGAGAGCAAACTTTTGAAATTCTGCCAGTCGGCTGTTCGGCAAACAAACTTTCAAAATTTGACGAAAACAAAAAAAGTGAACTCTTAAATGTGGTGATTTATAAGCAAAGTTAACTTGCAAAGGGCTGCTGGTAAGCTGTCACTGACATTGCGCATACGCCGTTGCTGTTGTGTTTGCCTTTGCTCGGGGTTTGCCGCCTTTGTTTTTTCCGCATTTGCCCCACCCACCCTCTCCTGAATGAGCAAAAATTGGCAAGTATAAGGTTTCTTCGTTGTGAAGACAGTGTGACGGGTGCCGAGGTTGACCAGTGGCTAGGTTGCCATGGTTACTTCTTGCCAATCGCAAGCTTTGCCATTCGCCTCATTTGCTGTATGGCACCAACCCTCCAATCAAGTCAATCAAGTCAATCGTAAGGACACCTTAATTGATGACTGGAAAAACGCACTGTATATACCTGATGTGCAGGGAAGTAACCTAAGCGATTCTAATAAACAAGCAAGTGAAGGACGGTTGTCGACCACTGAAGCAGGTAAATTAAATAAAATTAAACTACAAAGGCGATGAGAAAGTCCTTCGAATTTCCCACAATAATTTTGAAAAGCAGTGCTTTAATCCCCTCCTTTTCTTTCAGGTAAGCAAAAGATGAATGAGCATACTAGTTCAAAATCATGTCTCACTGTTTCGGGGATCTCGATGTGTCAGTGCAAGGGAACTACAAAGCTGCTTGGAAAAGGGTTCTCTTTTCTTTTTTCTGCTTCCCCCAACCTCTCCCAGCTGCTTCCGATTGCCCCTCTCGCGTGGCATGTAGAAAAATAGATACTTCGTCCCAGAAAACACGGTATTTTATTCACCGACCAGAAGCTCCGAATACGAAAAAAACTGTTGATAAAGTTTGTGTGATTCATTCGAAAGCTTTGACTTTTGTTTTTTCTAAAGACTTTAAGCGGATACGATTTTTGATATTACTATTATTTTCTAAAGTCAAGAATTAATTTTAATAGCCTAATTTAATCTTGTTGCATGTATATTAAGGCTTAATTTACTTACAAATCACTTCCAACTCCCTCCATGACGTCATTAGTTGCGTGCTGGCCTCGGAAAGTGTCCCTGAAAAGAAACCGAAGAAATCACCTCGGCAAATATCACCAGTGAGACCCTCCCAGGGATGGGGGGGTGTCCTTGTTTCCTTTAAAATTGGCTTCTGTTCCCTTGTTAACGAAATTACTTCCAAACTTGACAATGTTTTCTCTAAAATTGTTTTTGTTTCCTTGTTCCTTAAGTTATTATATCTTTGTTCCCCTGTTACCCAGTTCAAATAAGCTCTTTCCCCCAAAACCGCTAGGGAAAGGGCCTCACCAGTCATCCACGCCCAACAATGAACAACGAAAGACTCTGACATCCTAAATCTGCTCCCAATCTACGAACGAGCACAATTCTCAAAAATACTCTTTGACAAGTTTACCTTATCACCTATTATTTTAAAGCCAAAATCCATACTCACAACCTTCTTACACAGCGGCTTCATCAATAGGTTAGATTACATTGCCGCATAATAAAGAACTAACCACTAGCTTCCTTTACTAAAAGACTTCCATGAGGTCGTAAAACTTCGTCACCCAACACTATAGAATTTACCTTTGCTTTTCTTCCTTGGCCAGAATCTCTGGTGCAATCAGCACTTGAGATGTTTTCAAAGAAGATGACCTGGAAGATTTCCCGGGCCGTTCAGATAATCCGTACACTGGAAGACTTGCCTTCCTAATTACTTTGGCCCCTGTAAGAAGAAATATAAAAGGGAATTCGACGGTTATCCGAAAGATACTTACATCTTAGAACGGCGTCTAAAGGCCCGTGCAACCGGCTTCAACATTTGCTCCAACATCCGTTTGATTTTGTTGAACTGTGTTGAAACTGTTTGCCCGGGCCGTAAGATAAAGTTAACTCAAGCTAATTATTGTGAAACGACCAAGTCTGAGCTCAGACTACAAGTTTTTCTTCTAACAGGTTTCACACAAAAATGCCTACAGGATGGAATAGACTATTAAACATGATAAAAAAGCCTTTTTTACAATGACTGCAAAAATTCTCGCGCGATCATTGGCTAATTTTTATTGACAATCAGCGTACAGACATATAAATTTATAATTTATGCGATAATGACGCGATATTGCTCGCGTCAGATTGAAGTTTCTCGCATTTTTGTCTCGCTTTCTTCTCGTGTTTTGACTTAATTTTGAAGCCTCTGCCTTCTTTGTTACTGTAAAAACAAATTGATGTCAGTTTTTCATGCGTCTGTTCTGTTATTGACAATGAATTTCGTCATAACATTGTCAAAGTAGTCTGCGGATCCACTCGGCGATGATCAATAACAGAACAGACGCATGAAAAACTGACATCAATTTGTTAAATAGTCGAGGAATAAGTTTGGCTTCTATTAAAATTTGGACAAACGTATCGGTCCCCATTATGCCGTGATAACAAAAATATCATTGCGATTACATAAATGCTAACCCATTACACTCTAACGATACCAAAGATATGAAATGACCAATAGACCGAGAAAAAGAGACATTGACAATACACTAAAACAGTGGGTAGGTAAATATCCACCACTAGCCACCGACAAAGAGATGAATAGTTGTTAACTATTGCATTTTTCTGTTACCTCATTAACCTCGGACCCCTCCCACCCATCCCTGCCGCCCTGTCAAAGGTTCCATCGTATTACAGGATCATTTTACCTTTCTCAGTGCCTTTGTCTTTATATGAAGACGGAGTACTTCCTCCCGAGTTGGAGTTACGTTTGCTTAGTTTTCTGTCGCCTTCTATCTGTGCGGTGTTATCCACTTGTCGTTTTTCGTTCCCCTTGCCGGTGGCTGACGACTCCAAACCCTAAATGACACAAAACAGGGGCAACAAACAATCTTCAATCACTCTCACAGATCAGAGTAAAAACGCGTCAACGAAAACGGAATTGAAGTCCAAACTATTACAGTAAGGACACTTGAACCGTGAACTCTTGACATTTTTGTGTACATTGTTTTTTTCGACGACGAAGAAATAAAGGCTCTTCCTATGATTTATAGTGTTACATGTATAGCATTTTGTAAGTGTAAAAACACTAAATACTCTTGTCAAAAGGACGAACCCACATTCTATAGTCAATAAAAAAATGTACAAAAAAATAACAAGTGTTCATGGTTCGAGTGTCCTCACTGAAAAGAAAAACTTGAAATCGATAATATGAAACGTAAATGAAACAACATCGATGACGGCCACAGACCCTTCCCAGAAGTTGTGGACCGTAAACCGCTCTTGAACTTTCCAGTTCAACAAAACAAGATCACGAAGAACTCTAATTGACATGCTTCAATATTTGTAAAAATATCCTGATTAAAACCCTCGTTAACTGCACAAAAAGGCATCGGAAACAAACCATACACCGAAAACAACCCGTAAACCTAGGAGGTAAAATTATGCAGTATTTCGTGACTTGAAATACTACATTGGTCTTCCAAAAATCACTACTGTATTCTCAGTTTGCATTAATTATCTTTCTCCTCCACGTTCAATTTGCTATACAGACTTCTTGAGTGCAGGGCAAAACATTCCATTTTACTTTTATATCGTATCCGTTTGTATATGCGCGTGCTTGGGTGTATTTTCGACTAAGCCATAATCACCTTTGAATCCTTTTTTTCTTCACCCCAAGAATTATGTAACGGGGACTGACCAGGTCCCGATTGGGATTTACTACTCCTCCTCCCTGAAAAGGGAAACAATGAAAACACCCGAGCTTATTGATCTTGTATTCACGCTCTGCGGGCCTACAATCACGTGAGAGAAATTAAGATCCTTCCCATTTTTTGGCCTCGCGGAGCATATCCTCAAAACAAGATCAATCACGCCCCCTATTCCCGCTCCACCCAGCACAGCTAAGTGTTTCCTTTAGTGTTTCTAGAACATCACAGAAAGGTACCGGTATTATAACTGGCTCGGTTTTTGTGCATCCCGACTAGGTCCTTAAAGGGATTGTAGCACGAAATTCAGCCAAATTTAGCGACTGTGACTGGAAACCATATCAACCATATCAACTACTTAAAATATTGAAAGAAGGTTTAAATACAACAGCAGATACAAAGGGAGGTAGGGATGGGAAAATTTTGAAGATGATTAAAAGGTATTGTGATTGGGGTCTTTGAAAACTTAAGCGTTTTTCATAGTTTATCTCTGTTGTTTGTAACTTAAATTTTGCATGCTCGACAGTCTGGTATTTCTTTTTTGTGTTGCGAATCCTTGAATTGTGTTGTTTAAAAATGATTTCTGGGTTAGAGCGACTTCCATATGACCTTGAAAAGTAAACGTGAACAAAAAACAAACGAGCGCGAATTTTCATTGGCTCAGCGAACGTGGATGCAAACAACGTCATCTCTCCATAGAACTTTCTGGAAAGTTTCGCTTTGACGTCATTTGAAATGCAGCACTGTGATAGGGCAATCGAACTGTTTACTGCCCATATTAGGAGTTTCCATATTAGGAGTTTCCTTGCCAAACACTGGTCCGTGAAACAAATTGCGCACACTTTTTCAAGGTCACACGAAAGTCCCTCTAATGTTAAGTTGCACAGCGAGTAGGAAGGAGTAATTGTTAAAACAACACAAAATGAACTGCAGTGCAGTCATACAGTAAGTTAAAAGGCTTACACCATCTATTGCAAAGACCGTAAATTTCCATGATTATCAGGTATACTAGGGGAGGAATTAACAGCAGGGTACACGAAAAGATCAAATAACAATTCACCAGGCGATTTCCTGACAGTCTGGGAAGAGCCACTTGATAGAGTATCCCTTGAACTTCCAACAGTGGTGTGGGGTCGATCACTATCAGTTTCTAAGGTTATCTTCAACACAAAAGAGAAAGAGAGCGTTTAAAAGGGAAGTAGATGAGTGTGCCGTGATTTCTGTGGTGCAAAATAACACCAACATTATGTTGCTGAAGGATCACTGAAAATAGATTCAGGTAAACCGAAAAGCAGGATGGATCTCTAACCGCTGACCTACACAAGCATGAGCATTCTTGTATTTGCATCAAGTGTGCAGTTTTGGGCTTGAGTCTTTCTTTCTTGTCTCTCACAAAAAAACAATTGACTAAACCTAAAAGACATTTTCCTGGGTCTTAAAACGGAGTCATATTTATTTAACTATTTACTACTTTTAGTAAAATGCACCTATGGGAATGACGCAAGGAACAATATCCTTTCGAATATGATAGTAGGTTCTAAAATAAAAGTTAACATTAAATACGAAGTTGAAAAGTATATTTGTACTACAAACAAAACTCTCAGCAAATTTTACACTAAATGGAGGATACCAACTAATATAAATCAATCGATTGGGAACCAGTAACCACTGTATCACTTTATCAACTTTTGTCACATGTATCTGTCTTTATATAGTAACCAAAGTTATTCTCGCATTGTGATTGGTTGTTGCCTATGATTTATTAGAGGACAGACGCATGATTGACGACACCATCAACTTTATGCGAATAAAGTTTAATTCTATATTATATAAAACAAATATCTTCCATGTTGCCGCGCGTCTGTTCAGATTAGGGAGCTTAAGCACGCGCGTTTTTGAGACGCGGACGGCAACCGGAAGAGAACATTTCGTGTGCCAGGACAGTGTTGTCTTCCAGATTTTCATACTAATAACCTCTAACGGAGAAAAGATACTTACCAATGTAAATGTGGTTGTGTGAAGACAAGTTTAAAGGAAAAACAGCTCACTTCCGGTTGCCGTCCGCGTCTCAAAAACGCGCGTGCTTAAGATCCCTAATAGATCACAGAAGACGTCAAAATGTGGTAAGAACATCAGTGACACATTCGGCTATCGCCTCGTGTGCCACATTTTGACGTCATCTGTGATCTATTACTGAACAGACGCACGGCAACATGAAATCTATTTGTTAACTTTACGTAGGTTTCATTTGTTCATTTATAAAATATTACACTGTATTTTATTGTAATACACTGTAAAATTAAAAAAAAAATACTTAATTAATTTTGTTGTCCCCATTCATTGTCATTGTCTTTCATTTGACAAGTAACCCAAACCACATCTGGAAAAGAGATCGTCAGGATTTGAGCTGTAATTCTCAAACGCACAATTATTGGTGACACTGGCTAAGGTTGAAAAGACCTTGTCTTACACTACTGACCTTGGTTCCTCTAGAGCGCGCTGTCGGTGAGCTGTCAGCCGTAGAACCTCTCAGTAAATCTGCAGTTTTGGCTCTCCTAACCACTTCGTTAAACAAACGTCACGTCAAATTACTGCTCAGGTTAGTTTTTTAAGGTGGCTGGAACCAGTTTCACTACTTCTAAGAGACCTCCTTAAGGGTTATGACTACTATACTGTATCATGTAACAGCAATGTTTTGGTACCATACGAAACACCAATTATTGCTTAAAGAAATGCGTCCACTATTTTTACGAAGCAGGTTACCATTGCAACATGAAAGCTCTCCAAAACACCCTACATTATGTCTTTACTCGCTCAGAACTCAAAAATGAACTCGGTGACCCCCATTTTTTATTGTAGAATAGCAATAAGCAATTGAGTCAATCGGCTTACGTAGCTCCAAATGGGGTCACCGAGTTCATGTTTTGGATATAAGTAAGCAAAGACGAACTATAGGGTGTTTTTAGATAGCTTTCATGTTGCCATGGTAACCTATTACGTCACAATTGTGGGCACATTTTGTTAAGCAATAATTGGTGTTTCATATGGTCCGTAACATTGCTGTTACGTGATACAGTGTTGTAATGACAACCCTTTTTATAAGAAGGTCTCTAAAAGTAGTGAAACCGGCAGTCATCTTAATTCGATGTATTTAATCTGCACGATGGTGCAGCATCAAGCCTTTGTCTCAAAATGTATACATAAATAAACTAAATTACAAATATAAATAAACTTCCATTAAAGCACACACACTCCTATACCCACATAAAGATTTCTCAGATTAATTTTAAAAAAACCTGGATTGAAGCAAAATATATGTAATCAATCAAGATTTGAATAGAATTCTAATCCGTCTTAAATTTTAAAGCAGCTTCAATTTTCCAATTTGAGCTAAGTTGTTCCAGGAAAATCATGGTCTCTGTCCAGTCGTACTGTGCTCTAAAGGGGAATGCGCAAGAGTTTCCGCGTGTGTTTCGCTTGGAAACATCAATGCTAGTCTTTTCGGTGATAAACGTGGCCTAGGGCGCCTCGTTCTCAAGAGCAAAAGAAAAAAGAAAAAAATTTTAACCTTAACCTTGCGACAAGCTAAAAATGTCAGAACCTCCCTTCAAGAAAATAATGATGTTAGTTGATTAAATAATTAGCCAATATCAAAAATACAATGATACTCTTTGTTTGTCCTTCCAAAATTATGCATAAGCATTGTTTTTATTGTTGACGAAATCGTATAGATTAAACATGGCATTTACGTGAAACGGTGGGCTGCTGCTTGTCATAAACGCATGAAAATTATGTTATTCTAACCGTCACTCTCTTTTGAAAAGTTACTTGATACCTACTGCTAACAAGCAAGAAATGAGCTCATATCAAACGAGTTCCTTCTATTTTTGGCAAAACGACAATTTTAGTCCGACGTTAGCCGTTTGCCGTAATTAGAGAGGATAAGCATGACGTTTACGGCCAACGGCAAACGGCAAACGGCAGGCTCCTACTTACATATCATAAAAGCGTGAAAATTCTCTCATTCTAACTTGTCTCGCTCCTTTGAGAAGTTGCTTGAAATCTGGAGCGAACAGGGCAGAATTGAGCTAATGTCGAGCAGGGTTCTTACATTTTTATCAAAACCCTAATTTCACTCGTTTGCCGTAGAGCGTAAACGTCATACTTAACCTCTCTAACATCACGAGGTAACGTCAGCGGATCCGGACGGGCTGACGAGAGTCATTGCAGCCCGGGAAAAATGCCGTCTGGACCCGCTGCAACAGCTTGTTTAGAACAATTTTCTTAATTGTCGTTTTTGTCATTACTGCATAAAGTAAGTGACACCAGGGAACAAGACGAAAACGGTCTTATTACATTTTCGGCCAATGAGCGTTCGGAAAAAGACTACTAACTATACTCTCCGATCATGTGCATAAAAAAAACCGTTGACGGTCAAAAACAAAACATCCCGCCATTGGCCACTTAATAACTAAGTCAACTGAGTAAAAAAAGTTTGGTAAACATACAAAACTAACCTCTTTCCTGCTTGGCGACTGGTACGGTTTTCTTTCCATACGGATACAACGGCTTCCTGGTGGGAGCTGGAAACGATCACAGTCGACATGAGTAAAAGAACTCTCTAAACACAACATGTCAGTTTTTTTTAAGCATACGTTCATCGATGTCAAAAAATATTTTTCAGGCCTTATTCATGTTTCTGTGTTTTCGTTTTAAAAGATATTCTTTTTTTATTGCGTTTTCGCCTATATACATGCGCAAAAATCCGATCAGTGTAAAATGGTGCATTGCAGACTTTTGAAAACGCATCGTTTCAATGGTTAGGTGTAAATAGCGGATATATTGACCCAGTCACGAAAGCAAGACTCTTGAAAGAACATCGCTTTGAAAAAGCGTTGTTTTTGTCTCGAAAGGTGAAAACGGAGAATAGACGTAAACGGTTGTAAACGGCACAGGACGTCCATTTACCAGGTTCTATGGTTTGTAGCGTTTTCGAGGGAGTGATTTAGTACAAACCGTGAACCGCAAGAGAGAAGCGATCCGCGTACTTAATTAGCTGGAAAATTTAAGGACTTGTTTCTTACAGACAACTGAAGAATTCAGGTGACTCCAACAGAGCCAATTGCTTAAATTGTCCAGATAAGTCCGAGGATCACTTCTCTCTTTCGTCGATAAACCGCACTTCAAATATAAATTCAATTCGTTCATAAGTACAAACTATACGACAACGACGGTGTGTATGAAAGCACTTTCTTGATTTTCGCTGGGCACTCTTCAGTCAAGAAAAGACTTTCGAGACACATTTCAATCTTTTTTTAATCACTTCTTAACTTAGATCAATGCAGTACTACTTTCAGTTTGAAAGGATGAAAAAAACAACACAGAAATAACGCCTCGTATAATGATTTCCGCCCTTCTCTACACGCTTGAGCCAACTATATAAGAATGTAACAATGAAAAGTAAAGTAATTTCAATGAGGGTTTTCTTTGGATACTCTCAGTAAAACGGCGACAAACTGCAAGGCACCACCAGCAAAGTCTGGAAAACTGATGCTACGTAGACAAGGTTCTTTTTTGCTAACTTTAACTTGATAAGGCATGACTTAATCGTGCGTCCTCGTATTTCACTTGAATTTGTAAAAATTATCAATTTCATTTTGCGTTATCATTTACAGTATTTTCAGTTATTTTCAGATTTAAGTCAGGAAGAAACAAATTGCTAAATCGTAAAACATACGCAGAGCATCCTTGAAGTCCTTTCGAACTTACTGAGTAAATGAGAAAATCAACGCTGGCAGGAATAAACTTATTTCTTGTGTCTTGTGAAGTAAATATTTCGTGCATTATGCTCTTAGACATTAACGCTGTTGAAATTTATTTTAATTTTACTCTGTCATTTTAACATTTATTCTTAAATTATCTAATTTTGTAAACAACACCTTTAGCTTTAGTTTTACTGCTATTCTTAGATGCTGTTGTGCCTGAAGCAGCTGTCGCGGCTGTCTTTGTGGTTGATCGTGTACTTTTCTGCCGCGTTAAACCCTTTGCTGTGCACGAGGTGTCTGTTAAGAGACATTCAGGTATCTGAGTTATTGTAGAGAGGCATAGTTTTCAAATTGGCTACAGAGGATAGATAGACATACAGATAAACAGAGGTCTTGAGGACACTTCACAAACGAGCTTCTCTATAGATTCGATAATATTAAATAAAACAAAGTTACAATTCACGACTCGCAGAAGTCACAGATCCTCAAGTGATTTGGTCTCATGTTTTGGACGTTTTAGTCCAAATGTACGCCCAAAAGTTTGTTTTTCATTCGCGTTTTCCGGGCCTTGCCGTAATTTCCCCACGTTTAAACACTCGAAAATTATTTTTAAAAGATAGACAGGAAAAGGAAAGGAACTTTATTTAAGTGTCTAGTAGATTTAGCGCTGGAGCGCTAATTGGGGACACTGAAAGTGAAATTAACAATTAACACAACAAGTCAAATGTTGGTTTTTGAGGAGAGGGGAAACTGGAGTACCCGGAGAAAACCTCTCGGTGCAGAGTAGAGAACCAACAAACTCTACCCACATATGACGCCGAGTCGAGGAATCGAACCTGGGCCACATTGGTGGGAGGCGAGTGCTCTCACCACTGCGCCATCCCTGCACCCCAAGGGACTCATTTTGGAAGTGCTTTTCAGAAAGATAAAGGTCCCACAAGAGTAAATCAATTAGCAGGGCTTGTATGCGTGGCAACTTGCATTTCCCTGATAAGCTAAACAGGAAAGGTTCTAAGATTTCAGTAAGGTTTGAACCAGTGTAGCATGTCCAGTGTTACTATAAGTCGCGTAAATAAATGCTCTGTTAACAGATGGAGAGCTTTGTATGAAAAGTACTGTAAGAAATGTATTGTATACAGTGTTGAAGTGAAGTTTAGCAGTAAAGTATCCGTTTGTAACCTACAATTTGTGCAACAAAAACTTGAAATTTTAACAAAGATCTTAAAACCGTCTCGAAATCCATGAAATTCTCAGAAAGTTCCGCAGTGTTCGGCTCAGAAATAAAATAGTTAATTGCTTTACTGGGATAAACAGCATAATACAGCAAGATGGTGGTTGCAGATTAGTTAAGATTTAAGATGGCTGGTCAGTGGTGTGTAGCTGTTATGTAATATTATAATCAAAGACACATCTTGCAAAGGAAAATATAGTTACCGAAACTGCCATTAAAATGAAGTTTAAAATGCGATTTTACATTTCTTTCCATTAGATGCCTTTTGTCTCAATTCTAATGTATCTTGTATAAGGCGGAAAATAGCCTTTGGACTCGAAAATTTATTAGGATTAATTTTTCAGGATTAATTCGTTACTTTATCATTGAAGAATTAATAATTACCTTTGATTTGATGAAATTATTGGATGATTGGATTGGATGTATGACAGTTTATTTCAAGTAATCAAGTCAAGATGTTTGCACGAAAACAAAACTAGTTTTACCGATTCCCTTTTAAACAGACACGAGGTAAATCGTGGCAACATTTAATTTTTAACAACTGATGTTCCTCGCATTGGGCAGGTCAAATGACTAAATCAATACATACATACATGTACTTAATTGACGACTCCCCACAGAGGCTTCTCATGGCCAATGAAACGAACGGAACATAATGCCAACTTTTATGAGAGCCCAACTAACCGAATTTGCAGCCCAAAAGTTGACCCAGGGACTACCAGGATCCAGCCTGCGAACACAGCCGCCTCTCACCGCTGCCGGCCGCTAGAGGCGTTTCGCGAGAAAGAGCTCTCTCTCGCAAAACGCTCCCTAGTGGCTGGGAGCCATGAGTAGCAGCTGTATTGGCAGGCTAACCAGGATTAAACTCAACGAGTCTTGAACCCACGACCTCCGAACTCAAGACAAGAACCTGCAAGCACATTATTCTCTAATATCTTACTGTATACTTCTCTCGCTGTTCTTTTTTTGGTGGGGACACTTTCACATCTTCCTTCACTACACCAAGCACTAACCTATAATGTAGCAACACCCATTTTAGAACCAACAGGCCTTATGAAAGTTCTGAGCTCAATACAACTTTCATAAATATTGCAGGCACTTAAGTTTGACTTTCAACCAAGGGTTTTGCTTCTTACTGCCACCTGGCTTGTTTTTACAGTTAATGGAAGGCACGATATTCCCAGTTTATCTCTGCCTCTTCTTCAAAGCGAGTCTAAGTGCGAAGTTTTTGTGATGGTGATTAGTTCTACTTTACAAATGAATGAAAACTAATTTTCAGAAAAAAACTTCGCACTTAAACTCCCTTTCAAGAGGAGGCAGAAATGTACTCGGAAATGGCAAGTTAAGTTCAAAGAGCCAGAAATCAGTGCTTTCCTTGAGTAAATCACTCTGTTCTAAGGCTATTATCTTGCATTAAACATACAAAAAACACTTTGGATTGTACTACAACAAGGTCACCAACATCCTCTTTATCATAAAAAGACAAATAAATTGAGCACATCCCTGTAAGATGACATTCATTTATTGACGTCCCCCCACTTGGTCACACATGTAACCCAGTAAATCCAGATGCAATTCAAAATTATTTATGTCACCCTCATGAGAGGACCATTCAATAATAACTTCTTACTAACCGAGCGCGAGGGCCGTACTGGGGAATATTGGCCCGAGGTCGTGGCAGTACGGACCGAGCGCAGCGAGGTCCGTACAAAAACGACCGAGGGCCAATATTCCCCAGTACGGCACGAGCTAGCTCGGTTAGTAAGTAGTTTATTATATGGTTTTTTAATTACCTTTTGTTTTGTTTTGTTTTTGCAAGCCCGTAATCGGCCCGTGGGCATTACGGGAGAATAATGCCCTACAATTTAGTCACAATTAGCCAATCAGAGCGCGCGTTATATCGACTACAAACATAAGCCATATAATAATTTAGATTAACAACACTGATAATACTTAATTAACCTGCTATAGATCACACATTCCTTTCTAAGATCATACTGTTCATCTTTGTGAACCCCCAAACAGATCTCATTCTAATATTATGTATAATTATTATACATAGATGTAAATTTCCTGCATGTTGTCATCTAATTTTCCTCTTTTTCCTAGTTTACAAAAATTATTTTTATAATGCATCCCAAAGTGTAACACCGTTCAAGGGGTAAACAACCAAAAAATTGCAGCAAAGAATAAAATTGAACCGCCAGTAATGAAAGTTACTGATATTAATTAATACACTGTATGAGCATCTGGATTCTCATCTCATCCATTTCAAGCTCATGCCCCAAACTCTTAACTAGACCTTATGACTCTGTGAATAAACTCACTGTAATTGTATACTCCGTATTAGGTTTAAGAGCTTTTGCAGTGCATGACTTCTCAACGCCACTGTACACCGCCTACAATATAACAAAGAACAAACATCAATTTAGCTGTGTTTCAAACAATTACTATAATTTAGAACTGTAAAATTTGTAACTCCAGTTCCTGGGATAGTTATTAGTACCAAACAATAATTATAGTAAAAAGCGCTGACAGAGACAGTTAATTGTACATGCTGATTGGTAGGTTATGTCACACATCAATTGATTTCGTTTGATTGATAGATGCTTGAAGATGTGATTCTGCAGAATTATGACAAGTCACAGTAACAGATCTTTAAAGACCCACTTCAGAAAAAAAAAATTCAAAATCTCTGAAGGATCTTTGAAATCTTTGTAGTAACTTACATTTCACAAAGATCCTTCAAACAGATTCTTCAGGGAATCTTAACAATGAAGGTACAACTAGCCATAAACACAAGCCTAGCAAGATCTGCAAAGGCAAGAAACCTGTGGATTGGAAAGGATACTGGAAAGGATCATGAAAAAAAACTTGACAATAACGTTTATTGAGGATCCATATGGAAATCTTCCATCTTCACCTGAGAAGGTTATTAATACTTAAGGGAATTTACTGAACATTTCCTAATCATGACAAAATGATTTAATACTGTATCTTAAGCCCTTATAATAAACAAACATACCACATCATCAACCCTGACTTCAAAACTGTTTATTCTGCCAAGTGGCCTGGGAGGACTCTCCCATGAGATGAGTAGTTCATGACGTCCCAGTACCTGAACTACTGGTTTGGGAGGAGCATATGATGCTGAAAAAAATACCATCACACCTTTTGTTTAGTAAGTGGATAAGGTACCCCTGAGTACAGTAGCATGGTGATAACACAATATTGATTTAAAATACTAAGTTTAAAATTCCTGCATTTTCTTTAAACAAGCCAACAGGAGAAAAGACTAAAAAGGTCTAGCCACTGCTTTACCAACTGAGTTAAAAGGCCAGATGGGAGCAGGCTATTGGTATATGAAAAAAAGGTAAACATGCTGAGCCAAAGACTGGTTAAAGGGGAGTAGCATGCAGCTTGTGAATCATAAACATTTGCTGTTAAGTGGGACCTAACAGTACTACAGATATAGAATGTGTTGTTTCCTGTCCTGTGCGACGCGATTCCTGTAGCACACGACGTGATTTGTGGTGCGTGCGAGGGTGGTAATTTACTTTTGAGTGGTACTGTGTGTCAGTCTTTCATGAGGACTAGATGATTAAATTCCTCGGTCACAGAATTCTCTTGTTTGGGTGCATTTGTGTAAAATACAGGAGCATTATGCCTCATTTGCAACAGGAATTAAGTGCATTAGAATTCTTCTTAGTGTACAACTCTGGGGTCACTTGTTCCTCTTTGAAATTTAAGGAAGATGTTCTGTTTTTTACTACACGTAAAGGAAAAACACCAGAAGTTGAGCCTATATGTGAAGGTTAAATACATGTACGTACTTCAAGATTCTTAGAGCTTGTCTTATAACAGGATTTGTAACTACCACAGCCCTCACAATAACAATTTCAAGAACCTATAGGGCGTTTATTTTGAGGGCACTAGGTGTAAAAAGAAGCCTTGTTATTATAAGGGAATGCAATAACTTTCAGTTATGAGCACTGGCTGTTAAAAAAGGCAGAAATCCTGTAATTACAAAAAATGCCACCCTCTTTTAAACATGAACCACAAAATTAAAACTGAACAACAAGTGCTCCATGTGCTACAACAGGGTTGAAAGGAGCTGCCAGTCATGAGAAAATGATTCAATTGATTTTGCTTTCACTTCGTCACGCATCAGAGATGTTCTGACTAATAATTTATTACATTAGTGATGCATGACAAAGTCTTCTGTCCACTGGCAAACCTTTCAGTTGTCAATACCTATAAAAACCAGGGTTTCTAAGGCATTAATATCACAGCATGTTTTTGGAGCATTTCCTCACCAACCTAAGTCATCAGTTGCTGCTGTAAGAATGGCAGGTTCACCTCGTCCCTTGCTTGTCAGTGCAAACACCTAAACCAAGATCAAAATTATTAACAACAATAACAATAGTATTCACTGGATTATAATCTTGGACAAAACAAAATATTGAGCCAATTGTAGTCTTTACACCTGGCTGTTAAGTAAGACTTAAGAGGGGCTAAATTTTACTTAACCAAAAATGCGTGTGTGAAGGCCTAAGTAAAATCTCAAGTTATTTCACTTTGCATCTCATTAAAGTCGAAAAGTTGAAACGATGCAAGTAAAGTAACAGATAAGTGACTTGAAAACCATCCTTACGACTGACTTGCGGTTTCTTGAGCTGCGCCAGGAGGTCTAAACATGTCCATCACAGCATACCATTGTGCTTTAAGTTCACTTGAAGTATGTGCATTATTTTTGTGTAATATCAGGTTAAGTATTCTAAGAAAAATTACTTGATTTAAGTTTTCTCATAATCTAGTGTAAAGACTACCACTTTTTCCTTGTCCATATAAAGCTCAATAACGAGCGAATCAGTTGTGGAAAGCTTCAAAAGTACTATCAGTAAAGTTCAAATTATCTGCTTGACACTCCAGAAAGAGATGACATTAATTTTTATTTCGAATGGGGAGGGACCGCCCCCCCCCCCCCCACTTGCCCTTCCGCTAGCTACGACCATGATATGGCTGAGTTGATCTGTCTCCTTTCCCTCCCTGAAGGGTGCCAATAATCATAATTATTATAGTTTTCACTGCCTTAACCCCTGGCAATTTTACTCATCAATAGGGGCTGCCTTATGAGTTAAGTACAGCCTGATGCCACAAGCTATAAAGGGTTATATGCAAGCCCCATAATAATGGCACAGTGTTTCTCTTACACCCCATACACACTATCTCTTGCTACTTTTTAATGTGGCACAAGTCACAAATAGCATCTTTTGGGAACTGTTCTTCACTTTGTCAGCCGACAGTATCTTTTGGGAACTGTTCTTCACCCGTACGAAAATTTCAGACCTTACGGTAGACTAATTAAGGCCTAATTTTTGAAACACGAATAGGGCCAGATCAGACCTGAAAGTAACCTTAATAGCGAAGCCTGAATACAGCTTTATGAAACCTCACAGTAACCTTAAAATCAAGCCTTAAATAACTTAAATTCTTAAGGCTTGAAAGCCTTAAGAATGTCAGGCATTAACATTCAAAACATTCAGGCCTGAATGAGGCCATAAGAGAGCCTTAATATTACCGCTCTAGCGCCCAAGCGGCGATTGAATTACGACACGTTAGATTTGCTGTTGACGACCTGAATCAGGCCCAAAACAGTCGCAAACTTGAAATATCGAGACCTGAAAGCACGTTATCGGATGATCGAAAAACATTTTACCTTCATCCGCGATCCGTCCACGACTGTTCTTTACTTTAAAAAACAGGAACTGGACATACCTTAAATAATGGCTAATTCTTTATTTTCTCATCTTAAAGCCTTTGTCGAATTGTTTCCATCAGCGTCATATAAGCTAATTTAAAGTACTACATGAAGAACTGAATGATCGAACATGAAACATTCAATGCATGTAGGGGAAAAAAACTATGAGCAGAATTTCTTCCCAACCAATAAGTTACAGCTTTGAGAAGAATGATACCTTTTCCTACTCTAATGTGGTAGTTAAACTTGCCCATGATCAGTCGATCCCCAAAACATTAATGACAAACGAAATACATGTGCAGCATTTTTACCCTGTAACGCAAAATTTCTACCCCATAATAATTATTTACCGTGACAGAGAGTTTCACAATTTTAGATAATCGTCACAATACTTCCTTCACCAAAACTGTAAACGTGTTTTTACTTTAAGGTATGCTATTAAAAGCAGAAGGAACAATTATACATATTTCTTTCATCTAAGTAAAACAAAAACACGATATAACTACGGTAAAAGAAAGTTCTATGGACTTTCTGGTCACAGGGACCTTAACACCGACGTGAACGAGATCGCCTACAAAAAACATAAATTCGCATTACTGAAATGAAATTGACCTCTTTAGCTTGTCCATTTTGTTTTCCCATTTCAGATCACGTGATGTTTCTCAAGGGAAAAGTTTCTTTCAATGTCGTCTTTTGCACGTGTATATGTGCGCAAAAATTATGCAAAAACAAAAGAAAAATTCCCTTGAGGACATCACATGGTCTAAAATGGGAAAACAAACCGTACAAGCTAAAGAGGTCTATTGCAATTTTTCCAACGCATTCTGCTTGTGAAACTCATGCTAACTATCCAGGAATTAAACTTGTATGAACCGCGTTGATGTTTATCGAGTAAATTCAAAACTTCTCTACTCGTGCTCACGTCCTCCACAGAACTTTAAGGCCCGTTTTAAATGTCGCATTTCACATGTGCCGAATCTAATGGAAATGAGCGAAAACAATAGATTTTTCTCACTTGCATTAGATTCGGCACATGTGAAATACGACGTTTGAAACGGGCTTTAATTTGGTCATTTCACGTCGTTGTTTTGGAGAGAGCGGCAAAGAAAAAGAAATGTACCAAAATGCAAAACGCATGTACGGGGCGTGCAGAGCCATTGTTTTTTCTCATCAAGTTCATTGTTTTTTGGCGTTCTCGTTCTCGTCGACGTCGTCCTTGCTTTATAGTTTCGACGGCTTGTTGTTCTTATGTTAAAATGCCTCCAGCGAGAAAGGAGTATAGTTGTTCCCGGGAGGAATGAGCTTAAAAATGAAAAAAGCATGCAATTGTCAGTTTATTTCCAAAGATTTTATTCACCTTGCTTTTATTTCGTTTTTTTCCGTTTCGTTGTCATTTAAAATGTTTATATGTGTTAAGTTTCACCTGTACTTTTTTTCATGCAGGCGGATAGGTACACTTTGTAATTGACACCGCACTTGTTAACTTTCACTGTCAAATGATACTCCGTCATGCATACTTCGAATAACGTGACAGTTAAAATTTGAAATAAAGGCGCCAAGGAGAAAGGGCCTGTGCGGTCAAAATTTAAAAGTAGCGACGGAGAGATGGAGATCTTATTCTAATCAGGTACAAATTATCTGAAAGCATTGTTGTAAATCACAAGTGAAAAAAGAAAAAGATTAATAAAAGTACAGGGAATCCAGCCTGTTCAAGTAAGTTTTGATTTTGTATTCAGTACAGGACAATGAAGGCCACCCAGTTTTTAAACCTTTTATATCTGATAACCGTTCCAAGGTAGCATTCCTGTTGAGTGAAAATGTTTCAAAAGAGAAAAAAGGACTTGCTTACTTTTCTTTTCTGTGGCAAGAATCACACTAACGTGCCTGTGTTTCTCTCCCCGTCCAGTGTTCCAGTCAATTTCGATTTCGGCCCCGACGTCGAATGGCCCTCTAAAAATGCAACGACTTTTCGGCAGTACACTGACACTTTTGTCAGAGTCGAAATAAATGCAACCGTTGATAGTCATCTTGTGAATGACAAAAAGTCAGAAGTGAAGCTTTACGAATACGAATACGCGCACTAGTTAACGTCAGGGATTCCAATGTCAATTTCGAAATGACCCTTGTGTAACATAACTACGTAATCGATACTGCCCAGAGTAATAGAAGGGTACGAATGCAGTAAGAGCAGAGGTAAACAATTGGGTAAACTTGATAATAAGGAATTTTGTTATCAACAATATGTCCAGGAGACGCGGGAAACGATCGAATTTCGTCACAAAAGGATTTTCCGTAGTCGGAAAATGTCGCGCGATGTGTCCACGCCGTCAAAGCCATGGAAAAAAGTCGGGCGATTTCATTTACTTGCTCGGGTTTATGCCCTGAATTTGCGCTTTTTAATACCTTAATGCGTCGTAGAAAAGGAGACTGTTAGGGCAGCAAATTCTACATCCCGCATCGCACCAATTCACAAACAGATGTCGTGGACTGAGCACGCTTGTGCGGCGGGCTCCCCAACATATCTACTCCTGCAAAAAAGAAATTGACTACTAATAGTCGGTGAGTAAATTTCAAAGTATTTTAAGCAGCATAAAATTAATCATTGTGAGCTCGAATTAATCATGTACTAGCAGAATTCTTGGGATTACAATAATTTACACTCCAAATTGCATTTACGGTATGTTTTCTTGGGCCTCAGAAATCAGAGATAAGAGATACCGCTTGTGCGGCGGGCTCCCCAAACGTCAACTTTTTAAGCACGAGCTGCTATTTTTTTGTAATAGGGAACTTTGTGGAGAAAAACAAAATTATGGCTGTGATGAGGCTTCCATCAGGTTTCAGAGCAGCTGCTCGGATTTCAATACGACCGTGTTAAAGTCAAGACTAAATTCAGGCCAGAATGCAGGACTGAATTTAGGCTCGAATATCCGCATAAATATCTCGCTCTATCGGTTAAGCCTTAAAAAATCCTGTTACGCGTGCCTCTGGCTCTGTTCGTGCTATGATAAAGCAATTAAGGTCACATTCAGGTCTGGATATGGCTCGTTCTGGTCTGATATTTTCGTACGGGCACTTTTACCAAGTGCAGAGGCCCTCTTCGTATACCAGCCCTACCTAAATATTTTTTAAAACCACTTTTTCCTTCTCAGATCTAGACTGTATGGAATATAGAAATTAAGACCTAGGAGTTGCCACCAATTTTTAGCTGGAACATTGTTTTTAAACATGCAATAAAAGTGTTGAAATGTGTCAATAATATTTGATAATTGCACCACCATCAATGATATTGGATGATTGCATCACCAGGAAGCCATATATATATAAACAGCATTGCCAGAAGTAAAATGTGTAAAATGTATTTTTTCACCATAATTAAGCCGTACTGACCTGAAAAGTAAACTCGGTATCAGGAGGCAAACTTGACAAGATGAAGTAATTCTCTTGAATCTCAAAGTTGTAAGTCTTCCCTACAGGGAGATTGGAAAAAAAGAGTTGGGTACAGAAGCAGACTGCTAATCATGGAAGGCTGCTGTTTTAAACAGTCTTTTCCAAAACTATTTTAATAAGGGAAGCATTGCAGTTTATAACCCAATAAAGGTAAGCTGGAAAAATGATTTACAAATTCAAGTGTTCTCATGAATGTACTCAGAAAATCTAAAGAATCTCTAAAAATCCTGAAAAAGAGGAGAGAGATAAACCAAATACCAGGCAAGGGAGTGAGCTAAGCAATTATGTCTCATGTGTGGCAGTTTGGTATCTGGAATTTGCCTTGGGAGGCCACAAGGGCAATTTGCATTGTGTTTGACATGCACATTAATTTTCCTCACATCACAAAGAAGATTTTTTCCCAAGCTTGATCCCACATCAGGGAAAAGAATAAGCAGAAATACTGAGATAGGCATGCCTTTTGTATGGAGTAATATTATTATCAAAAGACTCACACTTCTGGGAGTGTTGGTCTCTGTTACCAAAATATTTAACACTTTTTTGGTACCTTTCTCTTGAACAGTAAAGAATTAACAAGTGGGAATACGAGTATTTTCAAAAATTATTGTATTAAGATAACATCAATTAAAAAAACAGCTTAAACAACTTTCTAGGGGCTATTTCTAATGTTATTATTGGGAACATCAATACACCCAAAAGAATGTGCCCTGAGTCTCACAATACAGGAGGGTCAAGAGTTAATTGATAATATTTGCCTAGGAAGGTTTGGTTGAATGCATCAACCTTAATTTTATAGGCAGGTAGAGTAAGAGGGCTCAACCATAAGTGTGGTGCACAGTGAGAAAATGATGATGATGGTGAATGTTGATGTTGATGATCACAAAAATGATAATATGAAAAATTGAGTGACTTAAGGACTGAATGAAAACCAAGCAAAAACAATATTCTGAAATGACAACAATAAACTTGACTGGTATTCTATGATCAAAGTGGCTATATGAGCCACTAGACTGAATTATGAAAGGTGACAATGTTGAGCGTCGTTCTCAGGGTATTCCTTCTTCAGGAGAAGACACCCAGTGGCAGATCCAGACCAGGGGAGGGGATGGTGGGTTGGCCCCTCCCCTGGATCTGCCAAAGACACCTTGGGAATGCATGAGGTTGTTTGTATTTATTCATTGGTCATTGACAATATAATTCAACAATAAAAATGTGGCTGTTACAAAGATGAGTGCTGAGTTACTCTTAGTACTGTCGTAAAGATATCAGGAAATTTGATTTGATAATTGCCGTGCATAGGTTTATAGGTGGCATATATGTCCCAAAAAGAAAGTGGATGTATTGTGTACCAGTAGTGAAAACTGTGATGGCAAAATGGCACATAAGTACTACAAATACAGAGACAATTTTTAAGAACCTTAATTGACAGTAACAACTCCCAGGGAAGTTTAGAGGATAGTAACTTCACACAGACCCTAGACTGAAAGAGAGTGCCTAATCGGTATGGGTGGGTGGGTCATGAGTCATGGGTCGTGGGTCCGAGATCCTCCATGAATACACGTCATGTATACATACTTTTAACCCTAATCCTAACCCCTAAACCCTAAGTCTTAGGGCAATTGCAAATTTGGGCCGAGCACTGAAGGAGCTAATATTATATATCTTTTTTTATCTTCAAACATGACCCACGACCCACAAACCATGACCCACAACCCACGACCCACCCACCCACCCACCCACGTGATTTAGCCTCACCCAAACTGCAATTATTATTTTTATTATGCCATCTCTCTGTACTGATGATAATGCCTTTACTCACCTTGTACATCAACTTGATAACCCTTCAAAACTCCATTTGATATTGCTGGAGGTTGCCATGCAATCTTAATCTGTGATGTTGTTTTTGAAAGAACTTGAAGACCCTGAGGAGCACTAGGAACTATAACAGTAAAGAGTAACAGAAAACGTGTGGATAACCACAGTTACTGTGTAGCTGAGTTGCCATGATTACATTATAAAGATTAGAACATAGACCCTTTGCATAAATGGCGCCCAAATTTGAATAACAATACTTGATACATCTTAAGCCTCACATTCATGAGAAAAATCCTTTGTCTTGAAACATAAACACGAGGCTAAGGATGTATACAGTATTGTTACTTAAATTTGGGCCCCATTTATGCAAAGGGTCTATTACTGATGGCTAAATTATAATAATAATAATAATAATAATAATAATAATAATTATTATTATTATTATTATCATTATCATAATAATAATAATAATAATTATTATTATTATTATTATTATTAAATTATTATTATTGCGGGCCCAAGAGAGGCCCGCAACCCTAATCTTGACAGTGACCAGCGGATTGCGTATTACGCGTGCGCGCCACGTTTATAACAGGGACGCTGAAACCGGAAATCGAAATTTTGTTCTGCAACTAAGAACGATCAGAATGCGAAAAATGTGTCAATTATAACAGTTTGTCACATGGGATAGAAGCTTCTGTCACATGGATCGAAGGACGTTTTGCTGACGATGTGGAGGCGAGCTTCGAGGACTTCGAACGTGCTGACGTTGTTGAGGCGAGCTTCGAGGACTTCGAGCGTAATTGGATTTGCTGCGGGTTATTTTGTAAGGTTAGTTATATTATATATTGTTGTGGGCGGTTAAATCTTCTGGTAAACCACTTTCACTTTTTGAAGGCGCCGTTTGACATGTTTCGATTCACGATCATGGAGCTGAAGTATAGAACACTCTCTGTACGGAAAACATGGCGAAGTCTTCCAAGTCTTCTGCCGCAGATGTCTCATTTATCTCAAAGCATAACAGGCAAAATGATTTTTTGGCGTCTTGACCCAGTTTGGTCACCTGGTTGTCTTAGCCCACGAGTCGAATCAAACGACGGCACAGTTTTGCCAAGATTAACATTGTAATTCACACTGCCTTGTTCAAAGTAATCCTAAAAGTGAGTATATTAGGCAGATTATCACATGTAACTAACTCAAATTTCACTCCTTTCTCTCATGATACACTAAACAAACAACTTTTTGCATTTAAACACATTGTAAACATTTCATAAGTTAATTATAACCATAATTATGTAAAGATAACTTTCTCAAAACCATATTATATCAATTGCTAAAAACAACTTGTAATTAGTAGGAGAAATTTTGTAATTTTTTCTTTTTGTTTTCCAGTGCTCTCACATTCACAGATCCATGGCATCAAAGCGAAAAGGTTTGTACTCTAATTGTTATTTTTCCCACTTCACAAGAATATGTAAACTAATTTTCCAAATCTTCCAATTTAATTTACTTCAGTTGTCTTTTTTTGTGTGTTTATTTTTGCAGATACTCCACCTGGTTTTGTGCACTCAGTGTCACCAATGAAAAAAACTAATGTTAATGTTGGACTTTTAAGAACATATTGACATTATTTTGCAGTTCTCAAAACTTAGCACAGTAATACATATGTTAATAATCCATTAGAAGCCATTGACATTCCTGGAAACTTTTATTTCATTGAAACTTGTGTAAATGTTGGCGGTTTTAAAACCCACTGGCATTTCGAGTTCTAGAAACCTTTAGGAAAACTTGTGGTTATATAGTTTAAAACCCGTTAACGTTGCAGTTATTAAGTCTTTTTTTCACTAAGCGTATGTTGGACTTTTTGAAAACCATTGACATTTTCAATTCTCCAAAACGTTTATTACAATAACACTTATGTTACTAGTAGATTAGAACCCGTTCATGTTTGCAGTACTTAAAAACTTTACTACATTAAAACTTATCTTCATATTTGTACTTTTCAATAAATATTATTGTGTTCTACCAAAAAATTTGGTCACTTATTCAACAGCCACTCAAATACATCTCAACTACATGTAAAACAGCTATGACAACTTCAGGCAAAATATCTAGAAACATCCAATTTCGAAATACACATGCTCTTATTACTATCTTTTCTGTCCATTCCCAATATCTTAAAAGCTCTTCAAGTGCATTCAGGCCCGCACTTTCTAACCTGTGGTTACCACTAGTTATTATTATTATTATTATTATTATTATTATTATTATTATTATTATTATGTACAATGTACAAAATATTCAGTTGGGCAATTGCACTAAGTGTAAATGAATTCCTATGTCTATCAGTTCCTGATGATATCCTTAGATCACTTTCCTTTTTTCAATCCATAATATGGTAATTGTGAAGAAGAGCTCCCCAAAAAACCTGTCGGCCGACTGTCGGTCAACTGTCGGCCGACAGTTGACCGACAGGTTACCGACAGCTAACCAACAGGTTACCGACAGGTTAATAAAAAAGAAAAATGGTGGTAAAAACGAGCAGTTAACGTCACATTCCGTAATGGTGATGTATGACTCGACAGACTTCACCTACTTACCGATCAACTGTTATCAGTTGTTATCAGATGCGTATAGGATATATCACTTGCGTAATTTCTACACAACAGACAATCTAAGAATCGCATTGGAAGATAATTTAATCGAAAACTCAGCTAAAAACTCTGAAAACCATAAGCTACGTATTACAAACACTTTCCTTCAAATCGCCCTACAATGCAACGCGGCCTCTTATGGTATGTCATGTATGTATGAATATGTTTACAATGTGGGCAAGTATCGCTAGCCAACGCTAAAACAGTGGACAAAAGCCATATTAGTAGTATAAGTGCTGCTCAAGGTATCGTTATGAACTGCCTTTAACTCGTTTCGCGTAGTTTAGAAGCAATAGACAAGTAAATGCTTACGATCATTTTAGTTTGTCCCGCCGACAGGTTACCGACACGTTACCGACAGGTTGCCAACAGGTCACCGACTGTCGGCCGACTGTTGGCCGACAGTCGGCCAACACTTTGGCCTCAAACATAACATAAGCTGTCGGCCGACAGTTGGGCAACAGTCGGCCGACTGTTGGCCGACAGTCGGCCGACTGTTGCCCAACTGTCGGCCAACAGTTGGCCAACAGTCGGCTGATATGAACTTTAAGCATGAAATTGGGTGAGTTTCATCCGCCATTATACACTTTAGTTCACATAGAGTAATATAACTCCTCTTGTGGACAGACAGGGCAGGAAGTCCCGAGGAAGTATTTTAGAACTTCTTGATTGAACTCTTTGTAGTTCATTCTAGTAAGTAACGTAGGAGACAGCCCAAAATGCTCTAAGATTAGCAGCTAGAATTCAAAACGATTTAAAATACCGTCTTAAATGAACTGTTTCACGACAAAGTTTAACGACCTTTTTATTATGCAACTACATTCTCGTCACCAGAGCCGAGGACCTTATGTCTGCGCATGACCCTAGGCTCTGGGAAAGTCAATGTACGAGAACATGTGCCGTAGGGTTTTTATAGCCAACAATTGGCTATTTGAACCTTACGGCGCCTGTAACCTCTGCTCATGCTAACATGAATGCACCAATCAGACACGCTTGTCATGATTGTTCTTTATGAAAACCAATGAGAAGACACTTTGTGTCAGGGTTTCCCAGAGCTCTTATGCGCAAAAGAGAAGAGCTCTGGGGTCGAGATTGTATGCAACTACAGAAATTAAAAAAATCAAAAATGGGTAAAACTGATACTCAGTCTGGTATCTTGATACATAATAGCAAACAAGGCATGCATACCACTCTTGCAGTAGGGAAGACAAGATCCTTGACGGAGAAGGTGGTGGTGAATCAAGATCACTAATACCCGGTAATCACCAGCAATCAATCAAAATATTAAATTTTAAGGTGTTGTTCCACAAATAAAATGTGCACTTAAGTCTTGTTTGTATGCTCAGAAACTGACCTGATTCAAGAGTTGCAATAGTCACAACATCACTCAAAGGGCTGTCATCACCATCAGTGCAAGCTTGAAGATAAAAACTGTACTTTGTGGCTGGTGTGAGGTCATTTGCTATATAACTTATTTTTGGACCAGAGTAAATAGCAACTTCACCTGATTAAAAAATTGTATTAAATTCACATTAATTCTAAGGAAATCACTTTAAGTTTCTCAATAAATGGCACAACATTTTATCACAAGAAAATGGAGTTTAATTAAAGGTTCTCTGCCCTGCTTAAGAATAGGGAGCTTTAGCAACGACGACAGGAATGACAACGAGAAATCATAAATTTGTGTTATTGCAATCACTTCGAGACTATTTCAAGCTTTATAATACCCATGGATGACGAAGGTGTAGCAGTCCCTCAGGAATGAAACCGTTACGAGCGGCACTTAATTTAGGAGAGAAAATGAAAATTTTTCTCCCGAGTGCTGACGTTCTCCTAAAACCTCAAATTTGGCTATTTCACGCTTTTGTTTTACAGACGACGGCAAAGAAATGGAAAAAAATGCACATGCAGAGTGTGCAAAGCTATTGTTTTTGCCCACTAAATATGCACATTTGTGACGTTCCCGTTGCCGTCGCCGTTGCCTTTGCTAAAGGCCCCTAATGTTTGTCCTGAGGTAACCCAGCTTCCCCTCTCCACTTTTAAAACCAGTGTCATATATGTAGCTTAAGTTTAACTTCATCGATTTACTGTAGATTATAAAATGTAAAGAATTAAAACTCCGGCGCTTCATCAATTGGCATTACCGGTAAATGGAATTAATAATAATAAATTATAATACTGAATGTAATTTACCCAAGGCAATTAATGCTGGTTGGCTTAGATGTTCAATTGAAATGCAAGGTGCAATATATTGCACAACCTTGC
>OX421448.1:25020845-25033345 GCA_949126865.1 Montipora capitata | reverse complement strand
TAAAACAGCCAGATGTTAGGCCTTGAAATTAAGGGAACTGTGTATGAGGAGAAAATATGGTTACTTTCCCTTGATTAATTTTGCTATTCAACGATTTATACACTACACCACATTTAATTACTGAACTCAGTCGTAAAAAAAGACCCAACTGTTTACCTGTTGCATCAGCTCCCAAAGATCTACAGAGTTGTACCAATGTACGACTTGAGCTGCGATGGTTTAAAATTCTAGCACATCCCTCTTCAGCAATTGCTAGCCTAGAAGAAAACAACACATGTATACTGTTACAGTACTGCTCAAAGTGCCTATCAAGCCATAAGACTTTTTCTTGTTTTGTGTCTTTATAAAAGGGGGACACCTCCACAAACAAAAAAAATGTTGTGGCATATTAGTTCGCTGTGACCAATTGAAAGTTTACACCTCAAACTTCCAACAAGAGGCACAAACTTGAGAGTTGAGTGAGATAATAAGGCAGAAGCAGGTCTTAAGAAAAGCCAGGTTGTGATGCCTTATCTGGTACAAAGTACTTTGCCTGGAATTTTTTCACAACACCTTAAGCTGCTAAAGAGAACATTTACGCATGTACAAAATAGTTACCGTAGTAACCATGAAGGCTTGGAAATATCTTATTAAAACGCATTGGTAGAAAAATGTCCAGTAGATTTCAGTTCCTGATTTGATGACTTAGAATAACTCAGAGGAGATGTAATCTTGGAGGTCTGAGGGTTCGAATCCTAGGAGTGGCATGAATAATATTATTGCTGAATACTCAAGGTAAGTGATCCAGTGCATAGGTAGTAATAAAAAGGATCGATGCAGACAGTAAGGAAGAATGGAAGGGAAAGGAGAGACAGGAAGTGGAAGAAGAACAGAAGGTAAGGGAAAAATGGAGGAGAAACTTTATCCCCCCTAAAAATCCAGACCCTATTATTATTATTATTATTATTTTTTAGACAGTTCATAATAACCTACATATACGTTGCAACAAATTGACCTAGAGGTTAAAACAAATTAGTGACCTAGGTTGAAACAAATTGACCTGAAGGTACAATTTGACCTGCAACATATACAATGTGAGAGCACAGTATTAAACGGAATTGTTAGGCACTACTAGAGATCAGTAATTATCAAGTTAACTACTGGATAATTATTTATCATTGAAAGGGAAATCCAGCAATGAACTATGGAAGCCACTGAATTTCAAAACTTAACATTAAAGTGCTACTATGACAAAATTCGCATCTTTCCTTTGTAAGCCATTTTAAGACAAAAACATGTCGTCTGTATGACAAGAAGAGTGCTGTTTACTATTTTCAAATATCTCTTTCTTTTCCAGAGATATGCAAATTAGCCAAGTGATGACATCACAGACTCAACCAAATTTTGATCAAATAAGATGAGACAAGATACCTCTGCCAAATTGAATCAGAAATACTTGATTCTTTGCAGTAAGATTCTGGTAGATGTGGTCCACAATATGAGCATACCAGTTTTGTTACCATGGCAACATACTTGGTTCCAGACCTCCCTGATATTAAAGGCTTTGCTGGCCACCTTTGGCATTCTATTTTGTTATTTGCCAATGGTGCCTCATCTGCATAATCATGCAAGCATATAAATGTATGCTAGATAATGAGTTTGTGCCTTGTTAAATGTTTTTCTAGCTTAAGATTGATCACCAAAAATATTGGAATCAGGTTGGAGGAGCCTGGAAGAGAGTGAATTGCCCTTGGAACCATAGGTGTGTTGCCTGTAGAACTATTAGCCTACCAAGTTTCAATGGTCTCTGCTGCAAATTGACCGAGAGACCTCTATTTAATATGTACTTGATGTTATAATATTGGGTTGAGTGAATGACATCATCAGGCCTCTTATTTGCATATTGTACACATTTTTGAAACTTAAATATCTGCGGAACCAATGCAGATATTTCCAAATGGTGAATGGTGTTTTTTATCTTTCCCGGAACTCTATGAGATAAACCTAAAAATTAAAAGGATAAAAATTTGATCATAGTAGCACTTTAATTTGATATGGTATTGGTGAGATCTATATGTCACAACTTGCACCAAGTCAACCTTCCGCATTTTTTTACTGACTGTTTCATTACCCACAAACCTAAATTGTAAATAACCATGATGCCTACATTTTTTCCCAACAAAATCTAAACTAGCTACAAGAAACTAATCAGAAAGGATTATTATTTCCAGAATAACGTCAACCCACCCAGTGGCCTCTAAGGATGAATATGATATATGAGTGAGTGGATCACACTTTGCCATTACAGTGTACTTTGAAAAAAGGGAGGTACCTGGCTAAGACTAATGCTGCATTACTGGCTGTACACATGTCCTTAGCTGCTAGTAAGTCAGTAAGCTTGGAGATAGCCTCATCTAGACAGTCATCTCTCAGCATCCACATTCGACAACTAGCATCTTCTGCCTTCAAATGAATAAAGAAAGAATGAATAGCCATTAAAAAGAAAATCATTATAATAGTTTTGATTACGAAACATATTAACTTAACCCTTTGACGTCCAAACCGGCCAAAACTGGCCAGACTTAGTATTTTACTCTGTCTAACGCCAGACGATTTTACTCGTCAATGGGGAACTCCTGGGTATCAATGGGTTTACAGGGCTCAATGGTCCACGTAATTGCACTGCTGCATTTACTCTTATGACTGAGCTCAGACCAGCCAGTCTATCACTGTATGTTCACATTATTTCATACTTTAATTTTTACCATATAGTTAATAATATTATTTTATGTCCTTAAATTCTTATATATTCATTAGCACATTGTAACCTCTTCTGTACTTACTAGGAACATGCAAGATTTGTGTTCTACAGGAGTCTCTTTGACTTGCCATTCCATCCTCGGGGGGGGGGGGGGGGGGATACGAGAGGGTAGGGATAGGGATTTCACGAGTCGAAATATACATGAAAGGGTAGGGAAATCTGTTATTTACTAGGTATTTAAAATGCCCTTCATTAAAATACTTCGAACACACACAGCTGTACCTTATGACTGTACTGTTTTAAGGAACTTAAAGTAGACTTTCACGGGCGAAATTTTTTGCGATATTTTTTCTTCTTATCTCATAGTAACCAATACTACTTTATATTTAAACTACATTTTCAAAAGAAAAAAACTCCAAAATGTTTAACAAAACAAGCATTATTAAAAAGCAAAAACATTTTCAATGGATCTTTCTCAGTCAACAATGGCGGGAAAAGCCAATTTAGAAACTCTCAACTCAAGGAATTTGGTCATGTATTCCATGGGAAATTTAATAACCGTGGTCTTGAATTTCAAGTTGTGTTGTTTGCTATAAAAATCATCAATTTTTTTCAGACATTGTCATTGCATGGTTTACTCCCTGGGAATTGCCTTTTCAAAAGGAGTGAAAAGTTTGTAAAACTTTGGAAGCGAAAAAAACCGAGTTTATTTTTACGCAAGTGTATCCTCTTTAAGCAAATTGATAGGGTATAGAAATTCAACAGATTGTCTAACTTGAAATTTGCACTGCCAATTCCCAAGATACCAACCTACGATATATACCATGTGAGGAATTTCCGTTTTTTTTTTAATTGAACTCCCGCAGTGGCCTTATCGACTTAACCTTTATTGGTAAATATTTGATAGGCATTTTCTAAGCAACCAATTGAAATATTGAAAAAAGCCACACGGTTTTGACGATAAAGGCCTTGTGAATGACATCACACAGAAGGCTCCTTTTGCATTAAAATTTGATATGTGATAAAAGTTGATCCGAGAGACATTGGTCGCTCAAGTTTCTTTGGCCCCGCTCTTTTTTTGATTTTGAAAAAGAAAATACATTTAACGGAAAGTGCATTTCATAGCTTTCAATTGCTGTATAATTTATTGCTGGCATTTGTGCCTAACAAAGCGCGTTCAAAAGAATTTTTGCAAAGGACATGCAACCAGGAAGGTCTATGTAACCTTAATTTTATAAGTTTCGAAGACTGCATGAAAATGACAAGAAGACTTCCTTTTTTTGGCGATTTATTCACAAGACAGGCCAGTTAAAAATTAAACTCATTGAATTTGTATTACAGTCTATCCGTGTGCCACCCCCCCCCCCCCCCTGTACCATCCACAGGTCTCCATTATAATCAATAAAGCCTATAGCCTCCTCTCACATTTCAATGTTGCTAGTAAACATGTATTAATTATCAAATAATATGTCATGCGAATAAATAAAGTTTCTTCAGAAAGTAAAGCTAATCAAATATACATAGAAAACATCACAAGAAGAGCTGCGATGCCAACATCATGGACAAGTACATGTACACAAGATGGTTATACTACTGATTATTACTAACAAGGTGAGATTTGTTTGTTAAATCGGAAAACACTCCTATTCACACATAGCGGCCTGTGAAGATATGAGCTCCTACCAGTGTTCCCATTGTACCAGCAGCATTCATCACAGTCTCCCTGTCCTCCATATCTAACATTGCTGTCAGTGCTGGTAACATCTTCCCGGCTTGGTCACCTTTGTTTGTACAAATGTCCACAATTCGTTTTTTACCTAATTCTGTCTCAGCCAATGTGCCAATTACATAGGATGCATTCCCAGCAGTACTATAAGAAAAACACTTGACATCACACTTGAGGCCTTTAATGCTTTAATAAGATACTGCTAAATCAGAATGTGCTATATATTATTATACTAGAAATTCAATTAGATAGCTATACCATGTAGGACACTCTGGCTTGGCCTCCTCTTTGCAAATAATGTCAGGGTTCCTTCACATCCCACAGGGTTATATTAAACAATAATGTGGGAGGGTGCCTACAATGTAGTTTATGGTCCTTCTCCGTCATTACCAAGGCAGCTCCTCAGTTATTTGAAGACCCTGAGTGTTGTTCCGGCCATAGTTTTTGATCCTACGACCTGCTGCACAGTAGTTTGATGCTCGACCAAATGAGCCAACCAGTTGATGGGGGCAACTTTGTCACCTTTTCCATAATTTGGATGAGCGGAAGTCTGACTCAACACCAACATGGACAAGTGCCCTATTTTTTAAAGGTTTCCAAAATTAATGTAATATTGTGGCTACAAATTTCTGTGACCACATTGATATGGTATTTGTGAGCTCCCTTACTGGTCAATGACTTTGCTACCTCTTTTACGCAAATGTCATTCCTTTAAACAACCTTCACTTAAGAACACAGAATTAACTTTCACTGTAAAATGCTGCAGCCGTTATATAGTATTAAATTTTCTTATCTCCCTTTGGGGTTTTGCAAGGTATTTAGATCACAAATGTCCCTGTTTGGGAAGTCCCATGTTGTTTAATTTGTAACATTGTCTTCCTAATGTTGTCTTCACCCATAAAAAGGCCTCATCTTCATTTTCCTTTACAGAGAATGACATTTTGGGACCTTAAATTAACTCAGCAAACAGGAAAGGAAAGGAAAGAAACTTTAAGTGTCCAGTCTTCTAGTGCTGGAGCACTAATTGTGGACACTGTAAACTGGAATCAACAATAATTATTATTAAAAACACAAATCAAATCAAATGTTGGTTTTTGAGGAGAGGGAAAAACTGGTCCAGGAGTTCCTGGAGAAAAACCTCTCGGTGCAGAGTAGAAAACCAACAAACTCAATTAACCCACATGATGGCGAATCTGGGAACCAAACCCAGGCCACATTTAATTTGGTAGGAGCCGAGTGCTTTCACCACTGCGCCATCCCTGCACCCCAAAAAATAATAATTGTTGTTCATTCACTTGGTTGTAGTAAGTTTGATTCCTACAGATCTCGATAATGCAAGGTCCACAAACTATTATACATGTACATATGAAAATCAGATATCGGTACATAATAATAATAATGATAAAATTGGTCTAGAACATGTCAAAAATAGTATTGAAACTGAAAAAGGGGGGGGGGGGGGGGTGAGGACCAGTAAGTGAAAATGAAGGTCCGTAAAAACACTTTGCAGCATTTTAATCACCTTATGATCAGCTTCATTCCTAGACCTGTGACTTCTTGGAACAAAGAGCCACAACTGCAGGGTTAATGAGACTAACTTAAAGTTTATATCTACAGTACAGTAACTAGCTTATTGGTTCATACAGGTTTAGTTCTCGCTATATCGTATTTACCCATGTATGATACGCACCCGCGTATAATTATGCACCTGAATTTTTGACTGCACTTTAAAAAAAAAAAGGTTCAAGCAGAAAACAGAAATTGTTCATGCAAAACTAGCATGACAAAATCCACATTGTGGATAAGAAAATTTGTTCTGCTACTTACAAAAATAAAGTAACAAACTTAAGTATGTAAAGTGTTTAAAGTGCTACTATGATAAAAAAAAATTCACTTTCCTTTTCCCTTCAGATTTTGAAAGTGTGTTTGCTTGACACCTGACTGGCAAAATTTTGAGCTTTGAATTATATCCAAAGACTGTTTGCTTTGAGTACAAGTTTTGGATTTCACGGTCAACCATTCTCACGTTCAATACTTACCAATTAGACCCCAGAGGGTTGGATCAAGGATAAGACAACATCACTACCTTTAAAATTGCAGCGTGTAAACGCAGCTTATTATACATGCAAAAAAGTTTAAAAGTCTGAAAGCTCAAAACTCTTGTGCTGCATGTTAATTTAGGCAATGCACACACATTGCATTTTTAAACTTAGTCTAGTGAGTCTTTGACGTCATCTTATCCTTGATCCAGCTCTCTCAAGATTTTTAAAGATAGTAATGATAGACCATTAAATAGGAAATTTTCAGTCAAAATACACAGCCTGGTGACTTTTTTTTAATTGAAAGATTCGTCATCGACAGGTTCATCTTGTTCTTCGTACACAAGATTGTCTCATGTGTCATCAAGGTTGTTTATTACTCCACGCTAGACAAAAAGACAACTCAATCATCTCTTCAGGAATGCCGCTATGCACCAGCGATCCATGAAACGATGATTCCTCATGAGGGTTCTTTTGGTGGCGATCGATTCCATCTGCCATTCACAACTTCCTATCCCCATCTTTTAATGGTTTATTCAAAGAAACATTTTAAGGGGCTGCAAAAATGAGGTCAATCCACCAAGAATTACTGCTAGATTGGGGTTTTCTCAATGTGAATGCTGCTTTCATCCTTTCAGTCACAAGAGTATCAAAAGCATACAGGTAGAGAGGCAGGCCTCTTTGTAATTCCCAGTCCACTGCGTCGTGCACACTGAACTCTTCATTCCCTTGGCATCCATCTAGCCTTTCTCTTGAAAGGAACTTTATTTAATTGTCTAGTCATTCTAGCGCTGAAGCACTAATTGGGGACACTGTAAATTGAAATTAACAATTAACACAACTCAAGTCAAATGTTGGTTTTTTGAGGAGAGGGGAAACCGGAGTACCTGGAGAAAATCTCTCGGTGCAGAGTAGAGAACCAACAAACTCAACCCACATATGACGCCGAGTCTGGGAATCAAACCCGGGCCACATTGGTGGGAGGAGATCGAGTGCTCTCACCACTGTGCCATCTCTGCACCCCAGAGCAGGGCTGATAACTCTGTGCTTGCATGTTTTCAACTTTAGGCACCACCTTCTTCTTGAAAATCACCATTGGTCTTTAATTTCAATCCATCACCAGCACACACAAACAAAACACAACTCTTCTCATTTCCTGTCATTCTAATCTTGACAATCTTCTCTGCGGTGTTGTTGATCGTTAGGTTCAGCAGCGTGTTGAAGTTCAGAGGCATTTCATTCATATTTCCAATAACATGTAGTCGGTAGTTGTGTTCTTTGCAAAGTTTTATAACTGCGAAATCAAATGATCTTCAGCAAAATTAACAATGTGTAATTAATTTTATCAAACACATTCCTTCTAATTTAATGAGATTAAGATTAGGATGCCGCGGCTGCTACTGGTACACCATATTGGTCCTGGATGAACTTGGACCTGTACAATTTTTATTTTGCAGACCCCTCCCTCCTTAACCACTCTGCAGTCATCATCCTCGTCTTCCAAAATGGTCTCTACTAGCAAAGGCTACAGTGCCCACACCCCTTTCTGCATTTCGTGGAACAATGGACAATGCTGTTGGCCCTTCGGGGAATGCCACTACTGTCACGTTTGTAGGTCATGCGATGGGGACCACCCCAGGGTCAGCTGCCCATTTCCGCCCTCCAGGGATGTTTGCTCGCTCTCCCTCCCCTGCTAAGGAAGGGAGATACTGAGGACGAACAACCCCTTTCAGCCTTCTTTGTACACAGTGTACATAGCATTGTTCCTGTTTATCCTGGCCAGCAGCATGGACTTCCTAGCTCACTGGCATGTTTGGTTTGGGTTCAGTTTGTTCGCCGAGCATTTCTGTTCCAGTTTGTTTGTTTTTTCCTTAGCCCCAGTGCATTTATTGACCCCGTTGCAGTTGTCCCAGTTTCAAGCAGAGTTGCACAACTACCCAGATCAGGCAGCAGCTGCTTACGTTCTTACTGGTCTCCAGGAGGGTTTCCACATTGGTTTTAATGCCTCGTCGGTATCCTTGCGATCATCCCCCTCCAAAATGCAGTTAGCCTTTGATCACCCTGCCGTTGTTGATGATTACCTTAAGGCCGAAGTCTTGTGCGGTAGAGTCACAGGAACTTTTACAACTTTGCCTTTTCCAGAATTGCATATCAGCCACTTTGGGGTGATACCCAAAAACAACAAGCAGGGTAAATGGCGTTTAATCTTGGATTTGTCATCTCCAGAGGGCAACAGTGTAAACAATGGCATTCCCAAGCCCCTGTTATCAGTTCAGTATGTCCCAGTTGATGCCTTTACTGCAGAAATTATGGCTTGGGGCCAGGGAACTCTGATGTCTAATGGCCAGGTTTGATGTGGTGAGCACTTACTGCAATGTGGCAATCCATCCCCTAGATCGGCCACGCCTAGGAATGATGTGGCGTAACAAAATACTATGTGGACATGGCACTTCCCTTTGATCTGCATTCAGCACCCTACATTTTCACAGCTATTGCAGACACAGTCCACTGGATGGCTACTCACAACCATGTGGTAGATTTCCAGTGGCATTACCTAGCTGACTTTTTTACCTTAGGCCTCTCCAGTTTTCCACAACATTTTGCGGGCGTGCATCCAGCTGTGCTCCAGGTTAGGCCTCCCCCTTTCACACTGACAAGCTGGAAGGGCCTTCTACCTAGCTTCACATCTTGGGTATTGAGCTTGATTCAACAACTCTACAAGCCCGGCTTCCACCAAAGAAAAGAGAGAGGATTATTGCTTTGCTGGATACATGGTCTGGTAAGCATTTTTGTAGGTGGCGTGAACTGAAGTCATTGATTGGGAACCTCCACCGTGCTTGTAAGGTCACTCCTAAGGGAAGGACACCAATATCATTCAAGTTTACTGTGTACCTTCAGGCGTGATGACCACCCCATTAGGGTTATTCTCGCTCCTACTCTGGCCACAGCTTTCACATTGGCGCAGCAACAACAGCTGCTGCCTGGGAAATCCCTGATCACCTCATCAAGACTTAGGGTCGGTGGTCAAGCAAGGCATACCAACTGTATATCCGATTGGCCTAACAGGTAGGGTGCTTGCTTTCTTCTTGCGCTGGGTTGGGTACCTCAGGTCTGGTCCCCTGGGGGACTGTGGCTTTAGCAACGAGCCCCCATTGCTCCAGGGTGTCCCAGGTCCTTCGGCATGGCGGGCGAGGCTCATGGCTGGGTTGCGGGTAGGGCAGGGTCTTAGCACCTCCCCTTTCAACAATATTATAAGTAGTGAACTACTTAATCAGACATTTACAAAAGTTGATGAAATATGTGTAAGATCATCCTGGTGAGAGCCGTCCGGAACCGGAAAGACTGTTATTGATTTTACCTACACTGGTAAAATAGCCCCAGATATCCTTTTTTAATACTTACATTTAAGCAATGCTTATAGTTTATGCTTGAATGGTGGTTTCTCAAGTCAATTAATATTTGGCAATCAAGATGTTACAAACAAGTTTTCCTCATTTAATCAGAGATTTACAATTCCTAGTGAACGAGATCTTTCACCCCATATCATCTTTCTTTTTTTCTAATTTTAGACAAATCATGTTTGGAGTCACCTTCTAAACAAGACATTTCAACCTAAACAATTTCCAGTTTTGTTTTAGCCAGAACTACACATATTCTGCTTCACAATTTCGAAATTACAAAATCTGCTGGCCAAGACTGAAATTTCACTAGCATGTGACTAGATAGCTACTGTTCATCTTGAGCCCTGACTGGGAACTAATACCTCAAGGGCTTAAGGAGATTAACACAACCTTCAAGATTATCTTTTAATCAACTGCATGCTTTTCATTTCTTTGGATCTACAAGTGGAAGTACATTAGATAGGACAGCCAGCAGTTTTTCTTTTGTAACTTTCAATAACTGGGTCATAATAATATTGATCCAGTTTAGTGACAAGTTAAAATCCTAAAAAGGAAAAAGGGTGTACATGTACATATAACACATAAATGGTGTCATATTCCAAAGCCTTGAAAATGGATTGGAATAAATTAAACAAATCCTTCTTTAAAGCCGTCTTTGTCAAAAACGTTCTCAAAATATTAGACGGCAAATCAAAAGTCACCTTCACAGTGCAGCTGGATCTATCACAGCATTATCACATAAATTATTAAGGTATCGGTGACAGCTCTCGTTACAAAATGGAATATAATAAAAGCCCTTCCGCCAAAACATGTCATGGTTATTAGACTTAAAAGCGGATAATTATAGCACTTCAGGACTTCAAAAAACTGAAAAGATATGACACATGTCTATACAAGATTCTGGAAGGGTAAATGTTTATACTATCGCACAAAAGCCAAAAACGTGTACGTAAAATCATTAAGCTTATGGTAATTTGGATTGTGAAGTCGATTTGCTAAATGAGTCAAAATTATGAATAACAGCTAGCATTGATTAAGACTAATAGATTTTCTCACTTCCTTCCTTTTTTATATATTCAATCCAGTAAAACAATTTTAGTAAGGCTGATTTGTTAAAGCTTAAAGTCTAATGCCTTCACGAAAGGTGACTTGTTCAAACAAAACAAAATTTTTATTCATTAACATCTTCACGAGTGGCGGTTCCCAAGACGCAGACTCAGTGTTTTATCGTTGAAAATTGTGCATCAAATTTTGCCCAAGTCAGTCTGAAACTGATCATGATGATCTTTGAACTACCACTAGCTGTCAGCAGGAACTCAAATTCAGCTTTTAATTTCACAAGGAAGCCAAATGTTCAAAGCACAAGTTTATACATAATAAAATTATTACCCACCGGGAATCCTCTGTTAGAAGGTTAATAAGTCCCCACAGCATATCTTCCGAACCTGGGTGATTGAGGAACAAATAGCTGCATAGTTCTTTGTCCGTATGTAGTTCACGAACGAGGCGTTCAAGAACCTTTGCCGTGTGGAGGTTGTGGCGAAATAGGCTTGTCAAATCTTTGTTCAAGGAACGACCGGCCTCGGCGAGCAAGAGCATTGTTTACACCATCAGCTGTTGGAGCGATTCTAGAATACCCGGTTTTTTCTGAAACTAGCGATTGCTAGTAAAGGGAAAAAAAGTTCTTCCAGCTGTGGCATTTTTGGGACGGTCAAGTCCCGGCCACAGAACGACAGTTGGCCCACAGATTATAACAGACGTTTTGATTGGTCCGTTCCGGTTTACGGAAGCTTAGTCAGTGCCTTGACTTCCTCATAGATATCATGATGCATAACCGTCGTGGGGCAGAAAATCGCGGATTTGACTAGTATTCTATTGTACAAACATTTTACTCGTACACATACGAGATGGAATAGAAGTATTGGTGCGTCGTTCGAGCCCCTCTCCCCGCCCCTTGGCGACTGGGTCCAAATCAGCGATGAAGACTTCAGGCCCCAGTTTCAAAAGGTGGATAACGCTATCCACCGGATAAATCGCTATCCATTGGATAGCGCAATTGGTTTTGCTAGTGTTTAACCACTGGATAGTGATTTATCCGGTGGATAGCGCTATCCATCGTTTGAACAACTGGGGCCAGAACTTCGACTTGCACAATTCCATAATACACCTCTTTTACCCCGGCCCCGCAAGAGCTTTGCATGATCATTGTTTTTGTGGTATAGTGCACTACACACTATGTTACCGGGTTGTACGAGTGTAAAGCCGATGATACACGGTTCAAAGTTTCAACAAAATGAGCCCCAAAATCGGCAAGAATTTGTGACGCTGATGAATAATAAAGCAGCTGCTATTTCCAAAACCATGGAATTACCTGATGATAAATAACTTCGTCTTGGAGAGTAAATTTTTGACTTTGCACAAACAATGGTCAACCTCAAGAGTTGGGCGATTGTGATCTTTGTGTTGAATTCGCACATTTCTCGTCAATCTTTAAAACATTTGAAAGAAAAAAAAACAAACTAACAAAAACAAAACCCGGCGTCTTGGCATCATTTGGACACAGAAGTATTTTTTGTTTCTCGAGTAAACATGCC
>OX421448.1:25005845-25008345 GCA_949126865.1 Montipora capitata | reverse complement strand
AAAGAGAAAGAAGAGGCAGAAATTGCTAGGCGTCAGAAAGAAATGGATGCTTTGAAGGCCAAGAATGCGTCACTCCTTGAAAAGGAAACAGCCCTTAACAAAAGAGAGAAGGAGCTAAGAGAAAAGCTGGAAGGAGTTGGCCAGCTCCTTATTGACAGAAACAGCAAGCTGAAGAGTTCAGTCAAAAGCAGTGATAGAACTGGCATAAGTGCAGCGGACGTAATGATAGAAACTGCGTCAGAGTTATCACAGAAGCTTAATGCAGAGATATCTAAGATAAGAGAGAAGCAGAGGAATGTCGAGTGTCAAAAGTGGAAGCTAATTGCAAAAAGCTTAGGAGAAGTTCCAGTTCCTACGAAGAAGGCCATGGTGTGTGCCTCGGTACCAAAGCAAGCATCAAAGAAGAAGAGCAAGAAGAAATCCAACGTTAAGACAACCACAGCGACCTAAAAGCAGCGGTGAAGGCCTTGCTTATATAAGAATTTCCGATTGCTTCAGCTTACCTGAAAATACATGAGTTCATTCAGAACAGTGACTTGTGTTATTTGGCCTTATTTTTTGTAATTCTAAGTGATTTTGCAGCAAATCAATTTCCTTTCTTGTTACTTGCATTCACAGAAGTGTCAAAACAGAGTTTTGGACTCGAACCAGTTGATATTGTCAACCATTGTTGAACTGAAAGGGATGTCAGATTGCCCTTGTTATTGATGTCACATGCCGAAGAACTTATTGTCAGTAAGATAACGTTATGATTCCAGCAAAAAACTGATTGTTATTTTTGACTTGGAAAGACATTTTGGAAACCGGAAAAGCGTCTTTCTTTTATTGACTTTTAATTTGGCAACATATTAAATCCGTACATCTAGAGTGTCTAAAAACTAAAGAACTGTGCGTTGGGCCTATAAGTTACTGTCAGATTGGTCCTATATTTTTGCAGTTTTGGCGGGTTTTGTCCTATATTTTCAGGTCCTTGAGTCCTATATTCCTATATTTTTGAACCCCTAAAGCGCTTGACACCCTGCGCATGCTATTTAAAGGGAACATCCACTTTCCAAAAAATCAATTCTTAGCAAACATTGTTATACAAAGATACATGTTCACAGAGGTCCATTTGTAACATTACTTATTGCTTTCGGGCTAGTCTGCTTCCAGAGAAGGGATTGGTTAACGCTTAGTAGCAAGTCCTCTAAGTGACGTGTCGGGTACAGGCTAATTCCATGTTCTTTGGAATGACTAACTGAGCACAACGATCAAAAGAAAGCACCCGATTGTGCTAAATCCTTTGCGAGATTTGTTTTACAATGAGATACAAATTAAAAGTGAACAAATTTGTACCGGCTACACATTATGACATTTATATGAAACGGTCTACACGGTCTACCACAACTTTTCACTGAGAAAATAACATGATATCATATTTCTTGCTTTTGCGATGGTAGACTGTGCTTGGATGGTAGACCGTTGGTAAATGGAATAGACGATATGTACAGGATTTCTAACTGTGTGAACTTTATTACGAATCATCTGGTATTTGTATTGGATTGAGTAGAAAAGAAAGTACTAGTTGAATAGTGCTGTTTCCTGGAAGATACAATTTTCAACTGTAATGCCACCATCCCGGTTGACGTCACCAAGAAACACAATAAATGGTATTGTGTTACATAATATGAGCCATGTGTAACTTTCGGAGCATCAGATCTGTATACTAGTGCAAAATACATTGCTCGCTTTAGTATTTGGTATGGAATCAATTCTGTTAGTGATGATAAGTCCAAACACTTGAAAATTGATGCCACCGTATGTCAATAATTAATATCCTTTCGTGTTTCGCACAATGTGCTTTAATGCACTTCACGTGTAAACTTCTTAAATGTTTCAGAGCTTATACGATATCTAACGATTGATTCTTTAGTTCCGTCCTGCTTTTTTACATTGAAACTTTTCCCTATAGGATTCGAGATATGTCCAGGTTTGACCCTAATTAGATGTACGCGGATTTCAATAAGGGTCACGAAGTGTCCCCTTGCTCTTCTAGCCAACTTCAACATCACTTGTGTCTCAGAATGCAGACAATTTATGTCACAAAGTCCCCCAAATGCTGCTCTTCAAGTAAAGATTAACTGCTGCATTTACCCAAAGCTAAAAATAACGCTAACCTTTACCCTTACCTTATTGTTGAAAATAGGCAGCAAATGCTTAGACTTAAAGGGACACTTTGTGTTGGATGTCAAAATTGGGCATGCATCTAATTAGGGTCAAACCAGGACATAAGTGTAGGATTCAAATCTGGACTGGCAAAATTATTGCAATCAATCAGACAACAAGTTGCAAAAATAGTGGAGACACTTCACCTTCTTGTAGCATTATTAATTTCCCTATTATCTTTCACACTGCAGCCCCCCCTTCCCCCCCCCCCCCCTTATCAGTGTTGCTAGCAAGACAAAAAATTGTTGGAAACTTAAGCAGTCAACATTGAAAGGGGGAGAGGGGAGAGGAAGTG
>OX421448.1:24993345-25000845 GCA_949126865.1 Montipora capitata | reverse complement strand
TTTGCTCAAAATCGACTGAAATTCTGCCTGTGGCCGAGAGTTTAACTTAAAAGGAGTAGCTCTGGAGTTATTCCCCTGATTTTTGCTTCACATCTAAGATGCGACAACAATGATGCAAGCTCTGTCTGGCAAAGGCAACAAAAGAAAAACTTTTTTTACATCTTGACTTCGCGAACGGGACTTTGAGCGCGATGCTCAACGAGTTACGGGAAATTGACTCAGAGAGCCTTCCCCTGGGTAGGGATTTTGACATGTAGGCATTGCCCCATGGTCGGGAATTTGACATGTCCGCCATCTTGGAACACCGAGAGAACCTGGAGATGAGTTATCCTCAACCTTGCTGGAAAGGTTTCCTTTGCGTCATTTGCCGTTTTCCTAAGAGCTGTCTGAGCCATCGCCGGAGCTGGTCTGTCCCCAAATGTTTACTTAGTACAGTCTTAACGTAAACGTCTGGTTCACGGTGTATTTCCAGTTTTCTCCATAGAAACCTATGTACTTGCTGATCCATTTCCGGGATTTGGATTCTATGATACATTTTCAAGATATCGCCAATGAATGCCACTTGATTTTCTCGAACCCTGAGGACAACGCCAAACAAGTCGTTTAACAGATCAGGCCCCAGTTGTTCAAACGATGGATAGCACTATCCGCCGGATAAATCACTATCCACTGGATAACTCAATCGGTTTTGCTACTGTTAATATCCACTGGATAGTGATTTATCCACTGGATAGCGCCATCCATCGTTTGAACAACTGGGGCCAGGTCCCTTCATCCAGTAATCGTTTAATCGATGCCCTTGAAATGACACGGATGAGTTGAAAACAATTCTGACTGGCGCGCTTTTGTTCTCGGCTCTTAAAACTTCGTGGTGGGAGATGTAATGGACTGGACCTGTGTATTCTCTGGGTTCTTTCTCTGTTAATCTGCCGGTCATAAGCGGTGGCGTGCTCTGGATTTTTTAGCAATCGGCGTTCAGTTGCCTCCAATTTCTTCCTTGCTTGTGACTTGATGTCAGGCAATTGACTTGGATTCTTCCTCCAAGGATAAGAGATCAATCACTGGTTGCCTATTTTCTTACAAGAATCTTCAATGATCTTCGCCTCCTCCCTTACAATCTGGGTAAATTTTCCTGCTTCACATGTACAAGAAACGCCCATGCTTTCCGTCGTCCAAAAATCGGTCAGGTTGACAGGCTCTTCGAGCTTGATGTGGTAAACATGACTTGACTATGACTGCAAACCAGACATTGCTCCAAATACCACCCATCCAAGTGGTGAATGTCGTGCTACAGTATTTCCGGCCTCTTTCGTTTCTCCTGTGTGCAATTTCGCCTGATCAATCCCAATAAGCAAGTCTGTCTTTCCATGTCCTAGGTGGAGTTGTTTTCTGCTAAGACCAAGTTTCTGCGCTATGTTGGTGACTTCAGCGTGCGCGATATCCTCGCTGATTGACGGGATTCCTATGGCTTGTATAACGTAAGCGCTGCGGTCCTCCAGTGATCTTATCTGGACGCGATACATCTTAGTTTTCAATTCTTCTTCTTGGCCACCCACTTTTGTGATTGTTACCACAACTGTCTTTCCTCTGAGCTTGAGGTCAGTAGCGAGGAATGATCTAATCAAGCTTATCTGAGCTCCTGAATCGAGTAATGCATTAGCTCTTCGCAGGGCACCGCCTGTTCCTGCTACGTCCACTTGCACCATGGGTAACAATGCTCTCTGTTGTTCGTCACAGCAGTAACAGTTGCAACGGTCGGTTGCATTGTTCTATGTAAGAGCGGGTGATGGTAAAACGTGCAATGGATTCCATTACCTTTCTCGGGACACTGCCGCTCTTCCCGCACCTTAAACAGCTGAAACATGCATGATTTTGCTTTACAGCCGTCAAACGATCCTCTGGACTAAGCGAAATGAGCTTGCGACATTGGTCGATCCAATGGTTCGAATTTTGACAAAGCCAGCATTTGTGCGACTTCCGAGTGTTTAAGTCTGATCTAACATGGCTCACTGGAAGCTTTGGTGGTTGGCCAGTACTTCTGAGTGGTGCCGTTGCTTGCATTCTGGATTTCATCTCAGTGGTCATCCATACTATGAGGTGTGTCAGGGTTGCGTCTTTCCCGCTGTTTTCCAAGTGACGTGCCCACACCTTGCGGTTGTCAATGCACATTCTTTGCTCGATTAACGCCAACATGTGATTGTTGTCCATATCGTGCGGTCGTCCAATTTCTTTCAGAGTGCTAAAACTTCTCTGCAGCAGAGGAACTAGATCGCAGAACCGCGTGTCTTCTCCATCACGTAGCGGTCTGAACTTAGAGATATCCTGTGTGATTGTGTCTGCCACAAATCTGGGATCTCCGGAGACGGAATCGAGATAGCCCCATGCTGCGTCGTAGTCGGTGCCGATACCCTTAATTAATTCTAAGGCTTTTCCCTGTAAGCTTGTACGCAGCAATGAAATCGCATCTCTTTTACTTAATCGGGAATCGACAGCATGCTTGAAGTGGGATCGAAAGATGGCATACTCTCGAACGTCTCCAGCGAAGCGAGGCATCTTTGGCTTTTCTATTTTGAATCCACATGGCGCGCTGGCGTTTTTAGTCTGAATATTGGCGTTAATATTTTGTCCGCCCCCACTTGCGTGTGTATTAGTAAGTAAGTGAAGTCTTTATTTCATGAGGGTGATCTCGATCTCGTTGGACATGTTAAAATGAGAGGGGTGCATGAGTAGGCTAGCATTATTCTTACATGCATTACTAGTACTTCTTTTTAATGCAACGGCTTTTTGAAACTGGAATGCAAGCATATTTTTCAATGTCATTTTCAGGGACAGATCCTGGGGGGGCGGGGCGGGGGGACAGACCAGTGGCGCTTATCTCACCGGCCGTGGGACAAATGTTGACTGCCACTTGTTTTAAATCTAAAGATTACTTCTGTAAGCATGCAGTTATAAAAGGCAACATCTTAAGAAAATAATTTTAAAAATTGTTTCGTAATGCTGAATTTTCATTCTTTAATAAAAGGAAGGGGGTTATTTAATTAAGAATGAAATAGCATAGGCGTACGAGCCGGGGGGGGGGGGGGGCTGCAGCCCCCGCAGTTACGGAAATTATGTAACCTTTCGGGCAAAACGCTCTTGATTCGGGCAACGACACTCTGGAGAAAACATTATAAAATAATGCTGTTGGCGTGATTTCCAAAAGTCGTAAATGAAGTTTCTAGTTAGTTACTCTTTAGATGATTAGATACCCGAAAGTGGTTTCTTCCTTGATTTGGTAATTTGAATAATATTGTGTAAAATGTAAAGTGTATCGTTTCACTGACATCTGCTGCAGTTCGCGCCTAATTCTCGCGCCAATTTCGCGGAGAGCGGGAATGACACCAGAGGTTTTGAAGGTTGCGCCCATTTTGGCCGTCATTCCCGCAACGTCGTGCTCAGCGGAACGTTCGTTCAGCGGACTCGGCCGGTTGAAGACTTACCTTCGTAACACCATGAGGCAATCCATGAGGCAGCATAGACTTAATAGCCTCGCTATCATCTGTATTGAGCGCGCCTTTGGAAATCAGTATGGACAGGATGATTGACATTTTCGGAAAACGCCATGGAAGGAAGAGCTTTTTCTTTTAATACGCTTTAGATTACATTGAGACTGCTGATAGAATTGAGTATGCAAGCTCTCAATTAAACTGTTTTTCCAATGATAGCAGTTTCATTAGATGCGAAAATGGTGAACGTTTGCGATTGCATCCCGATTTCAAACCTCACGCTTTCGGGCATTGCGTAGTTTTTTCCGGGCAAGAAAGTCCCCCCCCCCCCCCCCCCAAGTCCATACGCCTATGTGAAATAGTGCAGTCCTAAATCAGGTTTTGGCAAAGCACAAAACACTGATATGACCTGTCTTAAATTCTACATCCTGTTGCAGGGAGTGCTAGATTTTTTCCCACTTATCCTGATGGTCTACAGAGATGTATTTCAAATGCCTTGGAAGTTGCTAATACTGGTGCTCAAGGTATGTTTTCTCCATATAATAGTTTGTTGCTGTTTACACATTATAGGATATTGGTTCTCAGCAGGTGATTCCCTCTCAAACATGTTCCTCATAGAACCCCAATGACAACTCACAACTACCATCTATAGCAATATCCTTTGTGACTAGTTTACTGAACCCAAGTGTTGACCATCTAGAGTCAGCACCACAGCACCAAAATATAATGCAAACGTAATGCCTATACTTCCGGTGGCCTTATGTGCTGGGACCAAAGGCCTTATTGTGCCTAATGTTAAATTTGTTGCCTGCTTAGCAAGCTTCAAAACGATTTTCCGCAAACTGGCCGCGCGAAAGTTGGGGTTGCACTCCTCAAGACACTAGTGCACACTAGGAATGAAGTTTGATTTATTCCCATCATCAGCACTGCATTACAGGCCACCTCTCGTCTTCCCTTTCCCTGGAAGGGGAGGAATGGGAAGGGAAGAAGAGAGACCCTGGTAATGAGGTTGTACCTGAATAGTGATTGGACATCACACAATTAACATTCCAGAAATGACCTTTTACAAATCTGCCTCAAGCAATGGTTAAGTGAGCTGCTTTGTATTCTGTATGATGAATTGTCATGCATTTTATGTACAGATATATTAAACAATTTGGAAATTCTATAATGATATTATTTATCATTAACATCCTAGAGTGACTTATTTTCTTTTCATACAATTCATGTACATGTGGATATCGTGATTCCATGGATCAACCAGCAAAAGGTGCAAAATGGTCTGCCTTGACCCAAGCAGAAAAGTACAATACCAAGATGCTACACGCCCCTTTTCTGCTTCGTCACCGTATCTATCTCATGCTTGACATAAAAAGAAGTGATGGCAATGACATAAGACAGTTTGCTAATATACTAGGCATTACTGTTAAAGACTTTGACTGTCTTGAACAAATGGCAAAAGTTAAGCAAGTTACATCTTCAGAAGTCATTCTCGAGGGGTTGTTTGAACAACCCACTGACACTGTGGGTAATTTCATCAGCATTATGGAACATATGAACAGAGATGACATTGTTTCCTTGATTAATGCTTGGAAGGAAAAAGATGCATTGAAGTGCAGTAAAAGGTGACTTATTGATTACTTAATCATAGTAAACAAAAACTTGATACTAGGATTGTGTGGATATGTTCAGTTACAATTTTGTTTAGAGTAGGAAGAAAATGTAGTAAATGTAGTAACAATTTAATGACGGTACTGGCAGTAATGCCAATAAAATGAGAGATAATAGCGTCTAGAAATACGAATGAGCCTAGTCGTACAGAGTCCTGACTCCGGATGGGGCAAAGAGCCAACCAAGCCTCAAAGATCGTCGCGACGGCAGCACTTTTCTACGGGTGGCGGGTAGCAGGTGACAGGTGGCGGTGAAAGAAGTAAGATAATCTCATCAAACTTCTATTTGCAACGCAACGTTTCTTATTTCCTGAAACGTTCAGAAAGCTTCCCAACATAGATACCCGAAATGTGGCTTTTACTTCGTGTAGAAGACGCTCATGACGTAACAAAAGCTTTAGGGGTCTTTAGGGATTTAGAATTCTGATTAGGTATTGTTTCACGATTTTTCTTCTATTGTTTTACGTCATGTGTGTCTTCTACAAAAAAGCCCGAAATGTTCCAGTGAAAGGTATTTTGAGCTGGTTTCCAGTCCCTACAATTCAGTTTTAGTCCTGATAAAGTGAGGCTCAAACGTAACATTTAGCACCGTTGTTTGGAGCGTTTTTGCGTAGAAATTGCAATTCAATTTTTTGGCAAATTGGTCTGGCATTGTAGGTTATGCATGGCAAATTTTCCGGTATGTTGGTGACCTATTCACGACCCACATGCAGGTATGTGGCACCACAGGCTCCCCAAGCTCAGTGTGAGCATGGCCGACAAAAATATAAGGATTTGTATGGGAATGCTCATAAAAGGCTTAAAGGGAAAAGTACGGTCTTGAAAAAGGTTTCTCCGAATCGAAAGTTCTTTGCCTTTATTGTCATACTTGACCACTCATTTGGACTAAATGTATTTAAATAGCAAGAAATAACGCTAAAAATGTTTAAATCCGCCATCTTTGTTTTTGTGTAGGGAAACGACGCTATGACGTAGCAATAGTCAAGGATTTCTCCGGATGATGTAAAGAAGAAAAACACAGGCGAGGAGAGCAATACTTTGTATACTTGAATCTTTATCTAGAGGCTAAATTGTATTGATATTGGCTCCACCTCTGAACAGATTTACCTCGCGGTCGTTAAACAGGATTTCATTATATGCAGGAGTTTTACAAAGCGAAAGAGAGCCTGCAGTGCTTTCCCGCTCTCATTGCTGTGAAATTAATGGCTGGAAATCAAGATCCCTGTTACAACTTCAAAACAAACGATCGATTTATTTATTTCTATCAAATGGTAAGAGTAAATCGTTTCAGTAGTCAGGTCCTGAGTCAGGGGCACCCAACGAGAATGTAATATAGTTCAAAACCACTTAAACACAGCATTGTTAAACGTATTTTAGTATTTAAACGGCAGATAGAGGCATATTTTTATCCCCTAAAGATTTTTCATCTGTTCGGAATTCCTAGCTGAAAGTCTAGTGATCCGAAAATTATAGGGATCAGAACTTACCTTTTCGAAAATTTCAGCCAGAAAAAAGGCTCTCGAAAATTCTAGGTGAACCTTTTGGGGGGGAGAGGACAAAACGCGGAGCCCTACTCCATGGAGTAACCTATGGAGTACCCAAATGGAGTACCCCTAAAAATCATTTATTGGTCAAATTAAATACTTTATCAAGGGTGACCCGAAAACACTGATCCCCTACGGATCCCCTCTACGGACCACCCTAAAACAACACAGAATTAAAAATAAATGAAGAAAAATAAATAACTGAAAATTTGTATATACCGGTTGTCTGGATGGACCACTCCTGCCGGCGAAATCTCAGCCGTTACTCTCCGCAAATCAGGCTCAGGTGTTGCCTTTCCCTTCGCTGTTGACCGGAGTGCTTCGAGGAAGAATGTAACTTTCTTCGTGAAGCCTGGGGCGAGTTCACAAACCCCGCGGGAGAATGATCCGAACAAAATGGCGGAGGGACGGAAAGAAAATACAAATTTAACTTACTTATTATCAATCTTTTCGAAGCATTCCGCTCCACAGCGAAGGAAGGGGCAATGTGTGATTACTAGACTTTGCGCCCGAACTCGAGCCTTAGTCTGTTAAATTTGTGGAGCGTAATGGTTGAGATTTCGCCGACACGAGTGACACGAGTGGTCTATCCAGACAACCGGTAAGTAAAATCTTTAGTTATTATTTATAGGGGATCCGTAGGGGTAGTCCGTGGACCGGTCCGTGAGGTAGTCCCTGGACCCAGTCCGTAGAGGGGTCCATGGACCGGGGGTCAGTGTTTTCGAGTCACCCCTGACCAGGGTGGGAATTGAACCCACCGCTGCTCTGCCGACTGAGCTACAAGGTCAGACAGGAACAAGT